>JARQZK010000742.1:195000-295000 GCA_030704885.1 Cynegetis impunctata
AGAATAGAATCTTCATTTGAGAAAATTGAAGAAATTTCAATAGCACTTAGCATCAAAACAATTCTGAATTGCTTTCTTCCATTTCAGGTTTTTCAAAAATCGTCGATTATTTCTTACAGATGTACTTCACGATTCAAATAAAATGATCTGAGAGAAAAAACTTCAATAATTTTCTTTTGTAGATAATTATTGGAGAATTAGTTACCGAACAATCTATTATCAATTGTCTCCCTTCCCTTTTTATTGGAAATTACTCTAGATCTCTGAATCTGTTGTCTGAACCAAATAATTCAAACGATTTCAAACTTGGATAGAACAGAGGTTTCAATTGTGAAACAACGGAATGATTACATAAGTAACAGTCATATCACAAGGCTTTCGATGATGTCGTTCAAGGATGACTTGCTCACCTATGTCGCACATGTTTGAACAAGCGCTATAGAGATTCATGGAAAATTATAATAGGTTGCCCTAAACATCTCTAAGGCCTTCGACTGAATTTAGCACAAGTCCCTGCTATTGAGCCTTGAATATTACGGTTTTCCGAACAACTATGCCGCTTGATCGAGAGCTCGTAGAGAGAAAGTCGAATACGTGTTGCGATCGATGGTGCAATCTCGGACCTCTATACTCTTATCGGTGGTGTGTCCCAAGGGTCGATGTTGTCACTGATGTTTTTTATAGATACTAAAGATATCCTAGATTGCAAGCTTTGTTGACGATAGTACTCTAATAGCAACCGCCATCAAGAAAAGGCTTGTCAGTGCATTGATAGCTGGATATCAACGTGTTGCTTAAGCTTAATCCGTAAATAGCAATCCTGACATAATTCTGGAAAGGGAATCTAATAATTTCAATGTCAGAAAGACAAGAGCAACAAGGTTCTCAAAAAAGAAATTGGAGTTCACTTCAATTTTACCTGGTTCCAACACGTCTCCATTGCAATTTAGCTGCACAGAAGCTGAGTTATCTTAATTGTTCTAAAAATCTATTAACGCCAATGCAGGTTTTGCGGCTTTACAAGGCTCAAGATCGTCTAGCACTGGAATAAGGCGAGCACGCTTGGAGTCTCGTAAGAAAATTCAGAAACTAACTTATTTATTCAGTCTGTCAAAAATGTCGACTTCTATCTGTGTGTTCACTCAATTAAGCAAACAATATGAGTATTATATTTGAAGGCTTAAAGCTCCAGTTCAAAAATTTATTCAAATGTGATAAGTTTTTCATTACTTGAAATTGTCGAGTTGCAACGAAAAAAACTTAATATCTTTATGAATGGGTTTGGTTTTAAATTCAATTCTTGATTTTATCATAATATCAACCTCGACATTGAATAATTTATTATCGTTTCTCAATGCACAAATTTGCAATTGAATGAATGAAAACTCTTTTTAAGGTAACTAATCGCAACTTCTCTGTTGCGGTTTCAACTCGAATCCGTCTTATATACAATCAACATTAATCCTCTCTCGGAGATGAATCTGTAGATTCTGCACCAAATAAGCTTTAAAGTATTTTCTTTTCTTCTGAATTATCATTGAAATCTTCAGGAAGTTATTATCATTTTTCAGCTGAGATGGTCTTAAAAATTGTCTCGTCTCTACGTTACTCCAATTGTTTACATCTCTATGTCATCCATTGACCATTGTGTAAGGAAGGTATCACGAGTTGATGTCCTTTATAGTTTCCATCAGATTGGCTAAGCAAAGTTTTTTGATCATTTACTTTCCACTGAACAATTTCAGGTCATTTTCAGTAGAAATATTTTTATTATAATATTCCAAAGTTCGATAATAAAACTTGAGAATAAATCTTAAATTTTAATATACCTTCATTAAACTCATTCTCTGATTTCGCACGTAAACATATTTACGTTATACTTATGGAATTAAACAAATTTGATATGGAGCATTTCGTAATTTGAAAGCACACAGAGTAATCCACGAAGAATGTATTATTCGCAGTATTTTTCGGTATCAGATTTTTTTCGGAAACTTGAGTTTTATTCGTTCATTAGAAAATAATGTACCTACATATATAATTAAATTCATTTTTCGTACTACATAACCAGAATTATCAACAGAAAACCTTCGGTAGGTACTTATATACATATTATTCTCGTTTCACGTAAAAGGAGCTATTGGTATAATATATTTGCATCTAATATTAAAAAAACAGCTCATTGTGCAATATAGTATAATGATGAAAAATTAATAATTATAATATTATATATATATATATATATATATATATATATATATATATATATATATATATCTATATATATATATATATATATATATATATATATATATATATATATATATATATATATATATATATATATATATATATATATATATATATATATATATATACCTATATAAATATATATATATACCGTAAAGTGAGGCTACTTTGTGACAGTTTTTGAGGTTTTTTCAAGATATCTTTGGAGTTTTTTTACTTACAGTCATTTTAGAACCACCTTTCGATAGCCTAATTTTTTGGCTATCTCTCATGTGAAGATGAAGTTGAAATATCTTATAAAAAACGAGAAAAACGAAGGAATTTTTGTCACCAAATAACCCCGACCCTCGGGGTTACTTTGTGACAGCTAGCTTTTTACATCATAACGACGAGCAAACAACTTTCTGGCACAAAGTAACACTTATACTAGTTGAACAGAGCTTAGAAGAAAACCTTGTCCATAAAAAATTGTAAAAAAAAAATAATACACAATGGCAACTAAGAAATGAAATTTTATTTGAAAATACAGGAAAAAATGAACTTTTTAATCTTAATATTAGGGCCTAAAAACAGTTATGAAAACTAAAAAAATACAAAATGCATCCTATAGTTATGTAAAAAAACATGAAAAAAGTATTTTAACAGAACTCAAGTGTATGTAGTGTGTCATGTATTTACTTATTGAGCAGATCTTCTAATTCAGGGATATCAAATATCGCCCGTTTTCCACGTTGGTTGTATGGGATTCTTAATTGACATTACTATCTCCTCGTTTTCATAAAAAATCTCATCTCTTGTAACGGGCCACTTCCACTGTTTCCCATGAGGCACCATGACGTTAACTGTGGCCCCATTCTTTTGAACGCTGGTTATTTCGCCAGCAAAATATTTTCCATCATAGTTTACCACCACAAACTTGCCCACTATTTTCGCATCAGATAAATAATCCTGGCCGCCTTTAGTTTCATCTTTATTCACGCTCTTACTCTCGCGCTTTTCTTCAAAATCTGAGAAGGTCTCGTCCCACGGACTGTCCTCACTTTCTGCGTACTGAGGCTCTTCTTCAATATCAGTATCTGAATCGGATACTTCTGTAGTTTTCTTTAGTTGCTTCTTTTTCTTGGTAGCTCCGGAAGTTGTAGCTTGATTTTCGTCTTCTTCAGGTATTGTGGTCTTAGCGTTGTTATTGACATTTTCATCGAGTAAGAAATCGCTGCTACTCATACTGCGACCTGCTGGGACGTTTAATTTTTTCTTTCTCTTGATCTGTCTCACTGCAGTTGTTTCTGATCTAATCTTGCTTAAGTGTTGTATAAAGCTGTCTCCAACATGTTCACGTATTTCCATGTCGGCAGTTACAATATTATTGCACAATCTACCTAATACCTGCTGGCGATCTAATGGACAAATGCCTGTTTTCCGAAAGCCCGATTTTAAATTGTCTGCTGCTCTTTCTGCTAGCTGATTCATTAGCTCTTTCAAAAGACCAGGAAATTCATCTTTAGGGATCGAGGAGAATTTGCTGCCACGACCATGCAGTTTCCATTCATTAAGAATTTTTCTCCATTTTTCTTTCATTGGCCTAAAGAAGGCAACATCGAGCGGTTGAAGCAGGTGAGTTGTGTTAGGCGGTAGAGCTATAGATTTGATATTATTTGCTTCACACTCCTGAATAACTTGGAAAAAAGTGTCACCAAATAACCCCTGGATTTGTCGAAAATATAAATAATTAACAAAATCAGATATCCACAATACTTAAAACAAATTCAAAATATGAAAAAAATTGTCTTAAGACAATGGTATTTTACAAAAAATTACCTCTGGGAACCAATCGGATATGATAACTTGTCTCCAATAGAAAGTTGTAACATGAAGTCTTCTCCACACGATTTCAAGGCTGACTGAGTCATGCTGGTACAAGAGCACGTTTCATGCCAGAGAGCCCGCTTGATGTGCAATCGGTAGCGCGCGCCCTCTAGTTGTCTGCATCGATTTTAAAATTGATCGCGATTGTATACTAAACCGGCCAGAAAATGAATAATTCATTTTTAGGGCACCGTCACTAAGTTACCTTGGGTGGCACAAAGTAGCCTCACTTTACGGTATATATATATTTATATATATATACATATATATATATATATATATATATATATATATATATATATATATATATATATATATAAAACAAATGATTCGAAACGTTATGTAAGGTCAAATAGATTTATTCCTGTCGAAGTCTCTCCAGAATTAAAACTTTCAAAGCTTCATGTCCTCTTCTATTTTCATCATAATATTCCCAACGTTCAGCTTTTCGCATCCAGTTCACTAATCTTGGATAAATGTTTTCATCAACTGGAACGATTATATTCGAAGTTGTTATTGAAGGGATAAGGCTGAAATCGGCGATTGTAACAGTCTCTCCAGCAATCCATTCTGCACTTTCCAAAAATGTTTCTAGAAGACTGTAGTGTCCCATTATAGTCTCCACTGTTTCTTCTGGAATACTCGTAACGCCATTGTGAAAGAGGGGATTCTAAAATTAAAAAATATAAATATAATCATTGAACCACCATATCAATATATTTTTGAAACTGAAAAAAATTGTATATAAGTAACTGATTTTTTTAAAACACAATCAATGTTCAATCTTTCAATTTATTTATCTATTTTTGTTGTATTTTTTCATTGTACAGAATTATATAATATATGTATATATATATATATATATATATATATATATATATATATATATATATATATATAATTATATATATATATATATATATATATATATATATATATATATATATATATATATATATATATATATATATATATATATTTTCTGGGTTTTTTTGGATTTGGCAGTGTAGGTGTTGGTAAGAAATACAAAAATTGGTAATGGTAAATGTAATCCTTAATGTAGACGTTTCGGAGAATGTGTCTCCTTCTTCAGTATTTTAAGAGCTAGTTATCTGTAAATAAAATATTCCCTTGTGAACAAAAATAATATGTATTCCTCTACATAGAAGAAAGAATCATGACCGATTACCAAGAACAAACAACGTTTAAAAGATATGTCGATGATTGCTTGTTAATAACAACACCAACGATTATGCAACACCTATTTCTGACTTTCAATAACGCCCATCCACAGCTGAAATTTACATTTGAACAAGAATCTCATAATACACTGGATTTCCTAGATATGACGCTCATAAGAATGAACAACAAAATACTCACAAGATGGCACAAAAAAAAGCAGAGCACTAACCACATTTTGAACTACAAGTCCAACCATCATATAAGCCAGAAAAAAGGCACAATAATAGGCTACATCGACCGAGCCCTCAATCTGACATCACCAGAACTAAGACCACAAATTATAAAAGATTTAAAGGAACAATTGAGAAATAATGATTATCCTACAAAAATGATAACATCTCTAATACACCAAAGAGTTCATAGAGTATATAACACAGATACAACGACAAGGAAACAAAAACAGGATGTGAACAAAATCAGGATATCCATACCTTATACAGGAGATTTGTCACACAAAATTGGAAAAATAATGAGACAACACGACATAGAGACTGTCCACAGGCCACGCAACCAAATTAAACAGGTTTTCAGTAGACTTAAAGCTGTGACTCCAAAAATAAAAAAATCAAACATTGTATACAGCATACCATGCAGGGACTGTGACAAACAATACATTGGACAGACATCACAAAGACTACAAGACAGACTCAACGCACACAAATACACTAAAACTGCATCAACAGCACTGAACAAACATAAGACACTAAAAGGACATGATTTCAACTACGACGAGACTAAATTATTAAAAACAGAACCAAAACAAAGACACAGAGAGTTTTGGGAAATGATCCACATAAAACTAAATTTAGAAGATACCATTAATGATAGACAGGACATCAAAAATCTAAGCCATTTTTATACACCTTTCATATCAAGAAAAAGAAGAAAAAAAAAAGAAGAAAACAGAGAACAGAATACAACACATGAGTTTGACAGGACATAAACTAACAATGGACGACAAATTAGCTGATAAAAGTTTAAGATACCCATTTCAATTACTAATTCCTGTTAAGCAGGATAAAATACCATACTGAAATGTTTTTCGTCATAACTATATCTTAACCTGAGGTAAAAGATCTTACTAACCATTTTTGTTTGTTATTTTTGTTCACAAGGGAATATTTTATTTACAGATAACTAGCTCTTAAAATACTGAAGAAGGAGACACATTCTCCGAAACGTCTACATTAAGGATTACATTTACCATTACCAATTTTTGTATTTCTTACCAACACCTACACTGCCAAATCCAAAAAAACCCAGAAAATATATAGAAGTAGGTACCAAGAATAAACCCATTTATATATATATATATATATGTTCAGAAAGATTTCCGTGGTCGGAAGTATTTGAAAAACTTGGTTCACGGAATGAACATCAAATATCCCCAGGCAACCTTTTCCTGATCAAACACTGCATGGCCAACACTTACTTCATCTTTCAAGGCAATTTCTTCAGACAAATTAAGGGAGCCCCAATGGGATCCCCTCTCTCCCCCCGTCATAGCCAACATTTTCATGGAACATTTCGAAACCCAAGCTCTCTCGTCATTCGACCTTAAACCATCATGCTGGCTACGTTATGTAGACGATGTCTTTGCGATCTGGCCCCATGGCGGAGACTCGTTGCTCCACTTCTTGAATCATTTGAATGGCATACATCCAAGTATCCAATTCACAATGGAAGTGGAAAACGATGGGTCTCTGCCATTCCTCGATGTCATGGTCAAAAAACTTCCATCCCAAGGCTTCTCCTATTCAGTTTATCGTAAACCCACCCATACAAACCGTTATCTGAACGCCCAGTCTCACCACCATCCTTCTCAACTTAACTCTGTAGTTAATACCCTAATCTACCGCTCCATTCGACTATCTGACGACGAACACCGTGAATCAGAACTCAATACTCTGAAACATATATTATTACAGAACGGTTACAACACATATCAAATCAACAAGAACATACGCAAACACACAAACATCACCCCACCTCTACCTCCTTCCAATCCCACTGAACAAGAATCTACACCTAAATTATTTCTTCCTTACATCAAAGGAGTAACAGATAAGATCGCAAGATCTCTCAAAAACACAAACATCAAAACAATATTCACCACTCAACAAAAACTCTCCCATCTGGTCAGATCCGTCAAGGATAAAATTCCTAACGAAAATCACGGTGTTTATGAGATTCCCTGTTCCAATTGCCCTCGTTCTTATATAGGACAAACGAACCGACGAATTCAGGTCCATGCCAAAGAACATTCACTTTCAGTAAGACAATCAGATATCACCAACGCCCTTTCCCAACATCACACCCAAACAGGCCACATTATCGATTTCCCCAATGCAAGAACTATTGCTCCCGTCCGATCTTTCAAATCCCGAATTTTCTGTGAAGCTGTAGAAATAGAAAAACGTCCAAATTGTTTGAACACCAGAGATGACAGTCACAGACTCCCATCAGCATGGAAACCACTTCTCAGTGGTCGCCATGTCACACCCAATCAGAGTGCATCCCGCACTGATGAGCGTGAGTACCCGCTCTCCTCCCCTATAAATACGGCCACGCGACGATCGGCCCGTCAGTTGACTCTGAAGAGTAGGCAGGTTGAGACTTCAGAGGTGACAGGAGGCAGTACGGTTAGTGGAGTAGGCAGATTGAGACCACGCAATCGTATTGTTTCCGATTCCTCCTAATTCGAATCGTGGAGTAGGCAGATTGAGGCCACGTTTCTGAATTATTCTCCTGAAGATGGCTTCGCAAGAGGAGCCAAAACGTCGAGATTTTTCAAATATTTTACGCGGTTCATTCCGTGAACCAAGTTTTTCAAATAAATATATATATATATATATATATATATATATATATATATATATATATATATATATATATATATATATATATATATATATATATATATATATATATATACAGGCCGTTTCTTTTATCATGTGGTAACATTGCTATATTCTAAACCGTAACAGATATGGAAACCATTAAATGGAAAAAAGGTAACTATTATGGTGAGCAGTAAATTGCTCAGAAAAAATCTATGGAGACTTTCGCCGTTCCCGAGTTATACAGGGGAAACTGAAAATGGCGTTTTTGGTTTTTTACGAATAGAATTGTCATTTTAGAAAATATGAAAAAATGGAAGAGGAAATTTTTATTGTATTCAAAATGTACTATAACTATGTAAGAATAAATTTTAGATTGAACGTTTCGTCTCAACACGGCCACCATCAACTTTTTTTTTCGAATACGGACCTGTCTTTTTTATTGCAAATATTGATAGAGCGATAAAATCACAATTCGGTGGTGTATCACACTTGATATTTTTATAGCGTTTCATTCAAAATAACTAGCATCATCAGAGAAAACAATTTTTAATTACGGTCCTGTCCTTAGTTTTTTTGTAAATTGTTTTGATTTCTTCAAAACTTATTCAACTATTGGCATACTTCTGACAATAGGCAATAATTTTTATGAGAAGGTACCCAAACATAACGAAAATTCGTATTTTTCATGTCTGTAAATTTTTGTATTATAAAGTAATACTTGTTTCGAGGCTGATTTTTCCTGAATCAATTTTTATAGGGAATATTTTTATAATTCTCAATCGTGGAAAAAGGTAACGAAAATATTCGTTTTTGGTCAAAATACGATTGTTGTGTAATTCAGTACAATTAAGAAGTAGCATCTTACTTCATTCGTCATTTTAAACACGTAGGCTTTGCTTGTTTTCTATGGCAGGAAAAATAAATGAGTTGTTGATATCTGTTAAGAACTGTCAGACGTTTATGCACTGGGTTACATAATATTGAAGATGTATTCAAATGATAAGGACTGATCACTGATATGCTATTTACTTATGCAAAATCAAATAGAAATCCTCTTTTGGCAAGAAATATGTATGGTGAGCTACTGACACCCGAATCGTCGTATTCCAAACATTCTAACATTCAAATGTTTAGACGATTTGACAGAAATAAAACTAGAAAATGTATTGTATCTGGAAGTATGACGAACCGAATAAATGTTTTATGTAAGCAAATATTTCCTCATAAACAATAACAAAAAGAGAAAAAAATTTTTTCAATTTAGGATTGGTCACTTATAAAAATATTTCTAATCAAGATTGTTCTTTACGAGAAATTGCCCACGAACCAGGGATTTCTGTGAAATCTACCAGAAATATTTTAAAACAGAACAAATACAAATGTTACAGGATACGCAAAGTTCATCACCTCAATTAAAGGGATTACGGAAGGAGAGTACGATTTGCGAAGTGATTAAGACGTAGAAATAGGGAAGTAGGAAATATTTGTAGAAAAATAATATGGACTAACGAATCAAAATTCACCAATAATGGCTGGTTTAATAGAAACATCCATTATAGGTGGAATAATTCAAATGAACATTTACATAGAGAAACCAACTTCCAGGAAAGATTCGGAATAAAATTTTGTTTGGGAATTTTGGGAACAAAGGTACTAGGTCCTTTCTTTCACAATGATAATTTAAATAGTGGAATGTATTTAAATTTTTTATCTAATGAGTTTGATGAATTGCCACTGAATATTCGCCGTGGAATACAACATTTTCAACAAGACGGTGCCCCTCCCCATAATGCAGCAATAGTAAAAGGGATCATTTAGATGCAATATTCCCAACAAAATGGATTGGAAACAATGGACCAATTGCTTGGCCAGCTCGATCTCCAGACCTTAATCCATTAGATTTTTTGTCTGGGGATACATAAAGGATAAAGCTTTTCCGACACCTAGTACAGATATCGACCATCTCAAACAAAAAATAAGAGATGCATGTAATAGCATTACACCCAACATGCTAGAAAATTGCCACAATAATTATATGGACAGAAAACGTATGTGCATTCAATAAAGAGGTCGTCAATTCGAGCATTTAATGTAGTTTCTCACGTGGAATTCATTTTTTGTATGGTTTTTATTTTCTCCCAAAAATTCATTATAAAATAAATTGTTTTTCTGTTCGATTGTTGGTACTGATGATGCTAGTAATTTTAAATGAAACTCTATAACAATATCAACTGTGATATACCACTGAATTGTGAGGATTGGAACGTATAAAAATTAATTCAAGAGAAATCAACCACGAAACAAGGATTACTGTAATACAAAAATTAAAATGTTCATTGTGATGGGGTATCTTCTTATCGAAATTATTGGCTAATGTCTGAAGTATGCCAATAGTTGAACAAGTTTTGAAGAAATCAAAACTATTTACAGAGGAACTAACAACAGGACCGTAATTGAAAATTGTTGTCAATGATGATGCTTATTTTGAATGAAACGCTATAAAAATACCGATTGTGATATACAACTGAATTTTGATTTTATCGCTTCATCAATATTTGCAATAAAAAAGACAGGTCCGTATTCGAAAAAAAAAGTTGATGGTGGCCGTGTTGAGACGAAACGTTCAATCTAAGATTTATTGTTACATGGTTATAGTACATTTTGAATACAATAAAAATTTCCTCTTTAATTTTTTCATATTTTCTGAAATAACAATTCTATTCGTAAAAAACCAAAAACGCCATTTTCAGTTTCCCCTGTATAACTCGGGAACGACGAAAGTCCCTGAAGATTTTTTCTGACCAATTTACTGCTCACCATAATAGTTAACTTTTTTCCCATTTAATCGTTCCCATAACTGTTACGGTTTAGAATATAGCAATGTTACCACATGATAAAAGAAACGGCCTGTATATATATATATATATATATATATATATATATATATATATATATATATATATATATATATATATATATATATATATATATATATATATCTATATTTATTTATAATGATTAGGTTTCTAGGTTAAGAATTGAAATAATTTATTCTATATAAATAAACTTTTCGTCGTATTTGCCTTCTCCAGTATATAACAAACCATTATGGGCATAAAGCGTCTGTTTAGTTTCCTTGGTTCGGTATATATATATATATATATATATATATATATATATATATATATACATCTCACTATATCATATGAAACTTTTCTCCAAACAATAGAACAGCTGGTTTTCTTTTAATATTTTTCACATAAAATGCTAACTTCAAATTTCCATAGCTTGGCCTACATTGGAATACTGCTCGCATGCTTGGAGTTTTGCAGCTGAGCGTCCCTTACGCCCTCTTGACTCAATTTAGAAAAAAACAGTGAAGCGGACAACCTGTCATTAACAGCTTAACTTCCTTCACTGGAACATCGGAGGAAGGTTGCCAATTTGTGTCTCTTTAACATATATTATCAAGGCAGATATTCTGTACCAATTTACTCCATTATTCGAACAGGAACACAATTTACTCGTTAAACAAGAAATGGAGACAGTACCACCAATTTGCCGTGCACATCCCAACAGCCAGAACATCTTTCTCAGAAGTGTTTCGGATTGCTACTATTTGTATCGGTTTGTGTAATTCCAGTCCTCTCCTTCGGATCAAATGAGGTGCAATTTGATAGGTGGGGCTGTTTTCTACTTAGAATAATACCATAAAAGTAGTGATGAATTTCAGTTAAAATATCTAAATGCCGAATTTTTTTTTGGAGAGTATGGGAAAGAGGACAAGATATAGAAAGCTCTGCTCACCTGCATTTGTATGTAGTATGCGGTTTTCCAGGTATTGAAAATCTTAATATGAATTGAGTTGGAGTTAGAAAAGTACAACGTTATTTTTATGAAAAAGCACGTTAAAATGTAAATAATTGTTAAGAAGTCACAAAAAGAATAACTAAAAGTGACTGATTAAGTTATTACTATTTGATAGAGGATCATAATGAAACACACTGAGTACATTTTTACTGTGTGATCAGTTATTTAACAAATGGTTCCATAAATCATTATTACTCTTTCGATCTCAAGTTCATCCATAGATGCTAGTATAAAACAACAGATACCTATCTGTCCTGATATACATTTTATAGAAGAAAATTCAGTTATAATTTTAAAAACCTTTCAGATATTGGATCAAACGGATGAAAGAGCAAGTGATTTAAATCTCTGTATAATTATACATCCGTAAACCAAACCATAAATGGAGCAATGAATTTATTAGAGCAAATACAGCTAATTATACTACAATTCAATTCAATCAATGTATTCTGTCATAGTGATAAAAGAACTCTAAAGTTAGACTAAAGAAAGTCTCATTTTCAAGAGTCTCGCTTGATATCTTCTCTTTTTCGAGACAATACTGGGGCGAGAAGACACTTTTGTTGAGATCGTCTCGAGTCTTATACCAAATATTAATATTTCAGTGTGCGTGTTCAGATTTTGAAACGAAAACTTTCATCATTACACAAATCATTGTATAAAAACTGAGGATTCGGCAGTAAAGGTTTTTCAAAAGAAAAGAAGCTATCAGCAGGCGAACCAACAAAAAAAAACAATACCTATGTGCAGGGCCGGATTCAGGCATGGGCCACATGGGCCCGGGCCCAGGGCGGCAAATGTTTAGGGGCGGCAAATTGGGAAGGCCAGTTAAATTTTGCTAAAAAATCAAGAGCGTTTTAAGCAGAATTTTTGTTTTCACTCAACGGACATTGAAGCTCTTTTTTTGTTGTTGTTGAATGTCATCTTTTGAAAGGTCTGCGCGAAGAAAAGACATCCAGTACCGAAGAAATACTGTCACAATTGAACAGATATATTTTGTCAAAAGATCTCTAGGACTTATATCCAATTGTCGGTAAGGGTAGCTCTTGAGATGTTTTTGTGTACACCATCCAGCAACTGAGCAGCAGAACGTTCATTTTCTGCTCTTTCACGAGTACATAATTTTTTAAGATCAACTGTTGGCCAGAAAAGGTTAGTTAACTCAGCTGTTTTAGCATAGAAAAAGACTTGACGTGTAAACTTGACTGATGTCATTGATACATTCGCTAATATTAAAGCTAGGCGTAAAAATCTGAAAACTTCGAGCTTAAACTTTTCGAAAAGTTTCACTATGAATTGAGTATTTTAGCTCTCAATAAACAGTTTTATCATTGAATCGTTTTCGATTTCTTAATTTCCTGATGTTACAATCCATTTTGAAAAGAAACGAAATTGATTTTTTTTAAATCTCGTCGGCAACAAGTGACGAAACATGTAACTTTTTCTTTAATCCATATTTATGATAACAGTAATTGTACTATGTTAAGTTCAACAGTTAGAACGATATCTCGAGGTGTAAACAGAAATCATAGATTCTCTGCAAATATTCCACATAACAAAGTAGTAATTAGCATTATTCCTACATAGTTAGTGAGGTTATATAAAGCTATGACATTATTAAGATGTTATTCAAATTTATTTTCGAGAACTTGATGTTTAAATAGTTTTATTTTAGGTCTGGCAAATTGTCGCGATTGGGAGGCGGGGGCGGCGAAATGCTTTGGGCCCATGGGCGGCAAATTCGTAAATCCGGCCCTGCCTATGTGACAAATATGAAGAAATATCGATAAACAGTCAAATTGTTACATTTTGGGGAAATTTGTCGTTTTTAGTGACATTCTGAGCAGATATTCAGCTTATTGTTTAGTAATATTGTGATCAATTCTTCTATTTTTGCTTAACATTTTGAGAAAGTAGATGAGTATTGAAGAAGATCAAGCTAACTAGGATACTTCGACACTTTTGGAACATTTTCGCACGAGAAGCGGGACCAGACTATTCTGGGCTGTAAGACTATCTATAAGATTTACTACTTCATTAGTAAAACGAGACAAAACTTTTTAAAAGTTAAACCTGTAGGCATCAAAATATTCCATGTCTTCGGAAGCTTCGAAGATGCCACTACTTTTTTCTGATTTGTTTTATACCTCCTGGGTCACGGTTTTTGAGTTTATAAATATATACATATATATATATATATATATATATATATATATATATATATATATATATATATATTTATATATATATATATATATATATATATTTATTTAAATATTTATATTAATATATATATATAATATATATATATATATATATAAATAATATAAAATATATATAAAGAAATAAAATATATATATATATATATATATATATATATATATATATATATATATATATATATATATATATATATATATATATATATATATATATATATATATATATATATATATATATATATGTATATATATTTGTATATATATATATATATATATATAATCTCTTGGTAATTATTAACAATAGCAGGCTTGTTGAATCTCAACTTTTTGATAAAATCAAGTTTTTTGAGATTCAACAAGCCTGTTATTGCTAATAATTATCAAGAGATTAGAAATAGTTCACAGGCAACAACAATTCGAATAAATAATATATATATATATATATATATATATATATAGATATATATATATATATATATATATATATATATATATATATATATATATATATATATATATATTTTTTTTTTTTTTTCGTAATATGTTCTTGGTGTTAGGTCACATTAAATGATGCATTTTAGTTGTCGTGCAAATGATTGTTTATTGACGTTTCGACCATTTTATGGCCTTTTTCAAAATCTATAAACCTATCACAGTCAACGGGTCAGTTATTTCTGACCCGTTGACTGTGATAGGTTTATAGATTTTGAAAAAGGCCATAAAATGGTCGAAACGTCAATAAACAATCATTTGCACGACAACTAAAATGCATCATTTAATGTGACCTAACACCAAGAACATATTACGAAAAAAATATATATTAGGTCAAATAAAAACCAAAACTAAAAAAAAAAAATATATATATATATATATATATATATAGATATATAAAAATAACATAATATAGAATAAAGTAGGTATAAACTTTGAAATAAAAACACTTGGCTTATGTTTCACAATATAAAAAATATTTAGATACTGTATTTAGCAGTAACGAAAAGTCGACATGTTTCGAGTTATGAACTCATTATCAAGACTTGATAATGAGTTCATAACTGGAAACATGTTGACTTTTCGTTACTGCTAAATACAGTATCTAAATATTTTTTATATTGTGTTTTTATTTTAAAGTTTATACCTTATTCTTTATGATGTTTCACCAAGTGATGTGCGAGAATTCAATCTCAGTTATAATATAATATAATATAATATAGGTATAATCGATCGTAATGCATCACACCGCCAGTTGAATGAACTAACAATAGGTGCTCTCTATAACTGCCTTTACACAAATCATTTGTTCTGAATTTAGATAATAAAAACTATATTTTAAAAACGGCTCATCGCCGAAAGGTGTAAGAGAAGATTTTCTTGCTGAACCAAAGAAAAACTCTCTTCCGTATCATAAATGACCTACTCCCAAGAATTTTGGATACCTATATATAGGTATATATATATATATATATATATATATATATATATATATATATATATATATATATATATATATATATATATATATATATACCATATATCCCAAAATGAAAGCACCAACATTGCTATCTCGGTTAATATAGTAGATAGAAAAAAGATTTGAGATAAAAACGAAAAATAAAACATTGACGATATTATGTTGCTTCCATAAGTCAAATATCGTTTTCTTATTTTAGTGGAGACTTGTACATTGTGAAGGTATTTTTCGCTTAGCATTCGATTTATGACCCTCTACCGTCTTCTGTTTTTCAGATTTTATTAACTTTTATTTTTCATATCGCGGCCATCTTTGATTTTCACAAATTCTGGAAGATCTTGAGATGGGCTTTCCAATGATATGTCACTCTCTAAAGAATTTTTCCGTTTCTATCAAGTTATTCCAAGAAAACCATTTCGAATTTCGAAAAAGTAATCATGGTAGGCCAAATAATAAAAATTCTTCAATTACTACAAGCTTTTTCAGAAAGGATTTCTCTTGAAGTGATTATTCATTATGGTAACCCTGTTCCTGAAAGCAAAATCATGGTATACCTTCAATAAAATATAAACGTTATTGTTTTGAGATACTATGCCATTCTATCTGGAAATTTAATATTCCATAAATCATAAATGCTAACATATCATAAATTTCTCGGCTACTATTCGAACCCTTCAGTTATGAATTCGAAAAGCGTTCTTAGCTCAAACAAATTTAGCTTGTTCTTTCATTCTGTAAATGGAACACTAAATCTGAAATCATAAATGCATAGACATATGTGTAAAAATATTCTCGATCGAAACGTAACTTTTCCATGCAATGACATATCATTGGAAATTCAATCTCGAGGGATTCCAGAATTTGTGAAAATCAAAGATGGCGGCCATATGAAAAACAAGAGCTGCTAGTGAAATCTGAAAATACTCTTCACATTATTTTCAGTTCAGCAGTTATTGTATTAAATCAATCATGGATGTATGGCAGTGAACAGATTGTGAATAAGTAATGGCCAATTTTCTATCGTAGTAAAACACGCGATAACTGCAGAGCTCCATTACTATGATAGCTGCGGAGACGCGTAAAACATTAAAAACCATAAAAAACATGAAATCTCTACATAAAAATGGCAGTAGTTAAGGAAAAAAGTTGAAAACCCCTAAGGATTTTGCCCAAGTATTAACTCAATCCACATACCAAATTTTAATCCTTTAACTCAATCGCAAGAAACTGTGGAGGTGCGCAAATCTCCAAAAACCACGAAACCCATAAATCTCTACATAAAAATAGCACTTCTTTAACATCAACCTATCTGAGTTCTGAGATTTAGTGGCTCAAAAATCTCTTGGAGCTCCATATACCCTCTAGAAATACCTAAAAGGCGCAACTTCGGATATATTGTTCATAATTAATTTCAAAATCTTTTTCCACCGGTTTAAAAAAAAGCTCATGCACTTCTCTGGCACTTCCGTCCCCAAATTTTGGAGATGACGATATTTAAACTCAAGAACAACCCCAGTTACCATTTCAGCTCATGTGATCTAAGGGGGAGTGCTAAGGATACCAAAATGTATAGAAAAAAATGTATGTAGGTATATATATATATATATATATATATATATATATATATATATATAACTTTTTGATAATTATAAGCAATAACAGGCTTGGTGAATCTCAAAAAAACTCGACTTTATTAAAAAGTTGACGTTTCGCCACGACATTCGTGGCTTTTTCAAAACTATTTTTGAGATTCACCAAGCCTGTTATTGCTAATAGTTATCAAAGAGTTAAAAATAGTTTACAAGCAACAACAATTCAAATATATATATATATATATATATATATATATATATATATATATATATATATATATATATATATATATATATATATATATATATATATTATTTATTCGAATTGTTGTTGCCTGTGAACTATTTCTAATCTCTTGAAAATTATTAGCAATAACAGGCTTGTTGAATCTTAAAAAACTCGATTTTATTAAAAAGTTGACGTTTCGCCACGACATTCGTGGCTTTATCAAAACTTTTTCTAAATTGAGTGTTTTTTTAATGAAATTTTTATTTAGAATTTCAAATCTTCTAAAAAGGTACTCACAATCTAGAACAATGTTTGAAACTCTCAGCTTAAGGAATGTAGGACACAGATTTTCATGCTTGCAACGCAGTAAAAAAATTCTTCTTGACTTCAGATTAGTAATCTTCTTATTGAGTGAAGAAACATTTTTCAAAATAATAACTGCTTGTAGCCCGTGCTGTTGTTCCACATTCTTGAAAAAGTTTGGGATCATTGCCATATTTTCAGCTTGCAATATTTAATTATTTATTCGAATTGTTGTTGCCTGTGAACTATTTCTAATCTCTTGAAAATTATTAGCAATAACAGGCTTGTTGAATCTTAAAAAACTCGATTTTATTAAAAAGTTGAAAAAGTTTTGATAAAGCCACGAATGTCGTGGCGAAACGTCAACTTTTTAATAAAATCGAGTTTTTTAAGATTCAACAAGCCTGTTATTGCTAATAATTTTCAAGAGATTATATATATATATATATATATATATATATATATATATATATATATATATATATATATATATATATATATATATATATATATATATATTCATTCGAATTGTTGTTGCCTGTGAACTATTTCTAATCTCTTGATAATTATTAGCATTAGCAGGCTTGTTGAATCTCAAAAAAACTCGATTTTATTAAAAAGTTGACGTTTCGCCATGACATTCGTGACTTTATCAAAACTTTTGAAAAAGACACATAGTAGTCTTTTTTAACTATTCAAATTTTTTCAAATCAATAAATGTCAAAGAAATTTCAATTTTTTCAAAAGTTTTGATAAAGCCACGAATGTCGTGGCGAAACGTCAACTTTTTAATAAAATCGAGTTTTTTGAGATTCAACAAGCCTGTTATTGCTAATAATTATCAAAAGATTATATATATATATATATATATATATATATATATATATATATATATATATATATATATATATATATATATATATATATATATATTTAAGTGAACTAGGACATTTATTTGAAACTAATCAAACAAACCTCCTAGCGGAGCTGGTTATAAGAGTTCACGAAGCATCGAAATATCCACATCTACCCTAGACGGTAATTGTTAGAAGTCTAGGGTAGATGTGGATATTTCGATGCTTCGTGAACTCTTATAACCAGCTCCGCTAGGAGGTTTGTTTGATTAGTTTCAAATAAATGTCCTAGTTCACTTAATTTTATAACCACGGGCGTGTTTTCCGTTTAACACGAATAATTCCTTCTTTTATATATATTTATATATTTATATATATATATATATATATATATATATATATATATATATATATATATCATACAAACCCCAAAAATCGTGGTCCATGAGGGGAAAAATGGATTTAAAAACTACTCACGCACCTCACTGTTGACTTTCGCTGTAGTACAATAGTCTATTATTTTCGGAAAAAATACAACAATAAAGAACAGATCAGTAACAGTAAGGGTGAAACTAACGCTGTAGCGCGTTAACAAAAAGAAGAATCATCTTCCAAACGACAATGCCGCATACTGCATACTACAAGCGTATTAAATGTATGAATAATTATGTATTGTAGACTTACTATTGCATTGCTCCTGACTATTCCTGAAGTTGTATCAAAATGCAACCGTTGATGAATAGTAGCACGCCTCCTAAGATCCTTCGGATAAAAAGAATCATCTGAAGCATATTTCTCAACAACATAAGGCATTATGGCATGACTGTCCCAAACTGTGAAACCATCTGATTCTTCTAAAGTCGGAACAGTGTGCTGGGGATTCTTCTGTAAATGCCAAAACCACGTTTTTCACGTTTTACAGCAATAATGAAATTTTTTAGAAAACATATCCTGAACAAATATCAGTCAATTATTATTATGAATATCTTAATACACAAACAGTTAAATTTATAATCTGATTATCAAGATATAAAGTCGAATTATTCGAGAGTCGAGAGATCGATTATTATTCTAGAGTAAGAGTAAGATTCTTCGTTTATTGGAATTACATTGTCTCAGAAAAATCTAAAATCAATGGGAAAAATTAAATACATATGAAAAATAGACAATTACTCAATAAAATAAGTGAGAGAAAGGTATGTTATTATCCTAAACGTCATGTATTTTTTAACATTTATTTTTCATACGTATTAGATTGACTTTGTATATTTTCAAGTATTTAATTTTCAAGAAATTAGGCGAACAATTATAAATTAATTTTACAGATTGTCTACCAACTTGAAAGTAACATTGTAAATTAGGGTTGCATTCATATTTGTTACTTTCACAACTTTTATAATAAAAGTTAGGGTACGAACAGAACAAGTGGGTCGCGGTGGATGCTACTAGTGAAGTCGCGGTCGATGTCGACAGCACATAGTAAGGAGGCTACCTGCGCTGATGAGTCGAGCTAGGACAACAACGTCTTGAGTATAAACGTTGTTGGCTAGGACCACTGTCAAGTGAAGTAGTTTGATAAAATTTGAATGAAAAGAAGATTTGCTTTTGCGATGTTGTGTGATTCAAGTGATGAAATGTCAGCTGTCACAAAGTCGTGGCTGATAGGTAATATACCCAACAGACAGATTGAGCTCGACAATTGCCATCAGATCTTCCTTCATATTTAGCACTTGAAATTCAAAAATAAACTTAATACTCGAAAGAGAAAAAAGCTAGCAACTGGAGTACCCTAGCGCATGGAATGACAGATGCCAAACGTCTTCTATGCGAGCTGCTGTGAAGGGGGATGGCAACTTGGCCTTGAACGCACTAATCACAGGGAAGCATCCTTGTAGACCGCGCAATAAGCATCCATGTAAAACAAACTCTTTTGATTTTCAAAAGCATCGATGTGAACCTCCTGGATGGCATCGCGCTAAACATCCACAGCGACTTACCTCCTCTGTTCTCTTCCATTCACTACAATGTATTTCTTTTACATGGATGTCGACATCGACCGCGACCGCGACATCCACCTCCACCGCGGCCCACTTGTCCCGTTTCAGATGGACGCATATGGTACGCGCGCGTACGATACGCGCGAGGTCGACTATCATAACTTAAATGTAGGTTTTCAAATGGACGCGTAGAGCGGATGGCCGTGAGCGCGTTTCAATTCATACGCGCGGGCGACGGCTCAGCCCGTCCGCTCCGCGTAGAAACGCGAGGCGCAGATTGCTCATCGTTCAGTTGTTGTTTCAGATGGTACGCCGGTACGCGTACACGAGCGTATGTAGTTGAGAGTGCTTGTCTTTGTTGCCGATTCTAACCAATATTTACGTTGAACAGAAAATGGCTAATGATAATAGCTTCATCGATACTGAAATTCTTATTGGCGAAGTTGAACAGAGACCCAATTTATGGGATAGTTCGAACGAAGAATATAAACATAGGGACTTCCCCCCCCCCCCCACCCCCCCCCCCCCCCACCCCCCCCCCCCCCCACCCCCCCCCCCCCCCACCCCCCCCCCCCCCCACCCCCCCCCCCCCCCACCCCCCACGATCACTAATGATACGACTCAGAGACGTCTCCAACCCTTCATCGTTACGTTAACACTAAATATACGTCTACAAGACGGCAGTCGATCTTTCACCCAAAATATCTCGACAACTAGACCATGCACGCCAATCAACTTTAGGCTATTGAGTGGGTGTATAAGGGTGATAAATTACGTAAAAGAACAATGGCGGGAATTGAAATGGAGGAATTATCCGGAAAATCCGATGGGGTAGTGCCGTCTCTGAGACGTATGATTAGTAGTTAAGGGTTAATATATTTCCTTCCGCAACTCTCAATCTTTCTTCTTGTTCTTCGATCATTACCATGCTTTCTGCGTTTATAACATGATCGGTCGTATGATAGTGTTATATATTCTCATTTTCATTTTTCCCCACATTATATTTATGTTTCAGTAGATTTTCGTTGGCACAAATTGTTCTATTTGTTGATGCGATTTTTTCCGTAATTTCAATTTTTTCATCTCCTTCACCTGGCAACCGTACTCGCAAATATTTAAACCTATCAACTTCGTTCCTACTCTCCTATTCCGATCTTCAAATTTTGACTACCATTTTTTTATCAGCTCTCCGTATTTTCGGTTTCTTCTCGTTGACGTTAAATCCAACTTCCAACACTATTTTCGGCAGAATTTTTGTGATTGATTTTATGTTTCTGATTACAATCACTGAATAAGCATATGCTATGATTTGGCTACCTTTGGTCCGTTTCTCTCAATACCTATTCCAATGTCGAATGATGTAGCTGACACAGTACATCCCCGTATTTAACCCCTTATTCATTTCTAGTTCTCCCATCTCTTCTTTTTAAGTCTTTATACCGATTGTTGTCCTTCTCTTTATCATTTCAACAAATCTTATTGAAATAGTTACGCCCATTTCCTTTAATACTTTGATAAGTCCCTTCTTTTTATGGAGCCTGTTAGAAGCTTTCGAAACCAATACGATATCATTGCGTCATATAGCTGTCATATATGAGGTAGGATAAATAAACTGAAATTTCGATTAAATAACGCAAGCATCACTAATGAAGGAGTCAGTCAAAGTGAAACGTTAGCTTATCTGTATCAGGTATCACCATCACCCCCATTAGGAAATGTTGAGTTTACGTTCCATTTGTTTGTCTTTGTTGACAGAACGTAGTCTATCACTTATGCGCACCAAAGAATGCGCGATTGCAATTTTCTTAACATCTAAGAGATTGACATCGACAATACTTGGTAGCGCTAGAGCTTTCCAAAGTGATATTGGGTGTGTTAGTGCAGCCAATAATTTATAGCATTTATTGCAATAGTAGTTAAGTATTTTAACTCACTCAGATGTCCATTTCATATGAACATTTCTCCATTATGTATAACTTCCAGTACATAGTACATTATTGTACAAATTAATGGAACCATGGGCAATTGTCATGGTAAAAGCGTTTATAGCTTAAACAAATATTTTTACAAAATTAGACAACTACCACTGCCCTAATTACAAACTTTTTTGAAAGTTTTCAGCGATCCCTATACAAAAACTGAATTTTCACTTTTATCATCTTTGTTTTTGTAATGCAGTCGATTTTGCACACTCTAGCTTTGTAATAGACCCACAAATTCTCCATAGCATTCAGAGCGGGTGAATTCCCGGCCAATCTAGAACAGTCATGGCGTTATTCTGAAAACATTTCAACATTTTCTAGGACTTGTGGCAAGATGCAAAGTTCTGGTGAAGAATTGCTTCTACTTGGGGTTAACACTTTTCAAGTTCTTTGCACAAATGTTTTTCTAACAACTATTTTTATTTTTGACTGTTCATCATGCCTTCGAATATATATATATATATATATATATATATATATATATATATATATATATATATATATATATATATATATATATATATATATATATATATATATATATTTATATATATATATATATATATATATATATATATATATATATATATATATATAATATATATTATATATATATATATATATATATACATATATATATATATATATATATATATATATATATATATATATATATATATATGAATGTTGTATGGATCAACTGTCCACGCGATTTCAGGGACTGCACAGTTTTTTGAGGAAAGTTTATGTTTTACTTAATAATTGAGATAATCTCTATCAGGTCATTCGGTGTAAGTATATGAAAATCGTTCTCAACATTCATATGATGATGATTTCAAATCTTGAAGTCAGGAATCTGTAATAAATCACAGTGTGTAGGAACTTATTTTGACAATATTAACTGCACTCAAAAGTTACCTAAAATTAAATTCAAAAAATGAAATACATTCTAAATTGTTTAGCGCGTTCATATGCTAAAAATATTAAGTTAAATATAAATCAATTTAATATGCTAAATTGTTTTAGCTCATTCATTAATATAGTTCAGATCAACTATGATCATGAAGATAATTAAAAAATGCTCACCACTAAAAACTCTGGTGATAACTGTTCTTTCTTTCCAAGGTCAACGGTTTGAATTTCTAATTTCAGCTCAATCGCCTTTGCTGTTAATAAAACAGATCTCACAGGTGGGCTATATTCCGAACAATAAAGTTTAGGTGCTTTCATTGTTTCAAAAGTATATTCATTCATGATCTGAGAATACTGGGTTAATAAAATTAATCTGAATACAACAGATATACCTACTTTATGGATGTGACGCGACGTTCGTGACTAGTCTACAGAGGTGTCGGCCTCTAGGGGTCGAGTATCTAGGAAGTTGTCACTGTTGAAAGTAGAAAACTTTACTAATTTATCCCAAAATATGTTGGATGTAAGCACCTTGGTAATAAAAGCCCGTAAATAACTTATACAAAAGACGTACTGGTATGTACCTAAATATAAGTCCTATCTATCTGGGAATACAATTATTTTCATTGGGTGTAATATTTCATTGTTGAGAAGAATTATTCATTGATTAATGAAATAGGTATGCAGTTCCTAAGGAAAAATCAGGATATAAAATTATTGGACAGACGCATACAAATGTGAGAGAAATAGCCACATCTTGAAAAACGTACCTACTCAAAATTATTCTGCCTTGAATAAAATGATTTTAAATCACAAAATTTTAGACTATCCATGTAATTGGAAAATTCTATGCAAACATTTTCGAGACTAAATAAAGGAAGCAGATATAGAGAAGTTCTACAATAATTGTAGCTAGTTTTAAATTATTCATATATATATATATATATATATATATATATATATTATAGTATATATATATATATATATATATTATATATATATATATATATATATATATATATATATATATATATATATATATATATATATATATATATATATATATATATATATATATATATATATATATATATATATATATATATATATATATATATATATATATATATATATATATATATATATATATATATATATATATATATATATATATATCTATATATATATATATATATATATATATTTTTATATATATATATATATATATATATTTATTTATATATATATATTAATATATATATATATATATATATATATATATATATTTATAGAGGCCTCGTTAGACCAGCGGTAAGGTGAACCGCCTTATACCGTTTGTAAACCGAGGATTGTGGTTTCGAGTCCAAGCTTGCTCTTGGATGTTGTGTATGTCCATAATTTAGTTATAGATTTAAGAGAAATTGTTGGGTAATGTGCATCGTTCACAAGCCCATTGGCCGTTCGGAACCGGCGTTAAACTGTAGGCCCCTCGAGTTAAAAAAAAAATATATATATATATATATATATATATATATATATATATATATATATATATATATATATATATATATATATATATATATATATACCTATATTTATATATATTTTTGTAAAGATTACTATAATGATTTCCTGTTTCTGATGAAATTTCACTTTTTTCCAACATAATTATTTTCATAATTGACCAACTTGATGATTCTATTTTTTTTCTTAAAAAAACCATCAACATTTCTTATCTTGCAATAAATCTGGGTTATTTTACAGAGTAGACCTCACAAACCCTATAACTGCAAACTCACTTAAAAATGTTCTGCAATGATGCAATAAAATATAGTGCTCCACTTGAATAATCGAGTCTTTGTACTTTGTCATTTTTAAAAATTCGTAGTTAGGTGATCGACCATCAAAACAAATTGGCGCATTGAATCTTGTTTTATTTTATCGTTCTTCAGGGGGCATCCATCAATTACGTGAGGTGTTTAGGGGGGGGGGGTTGAAGAAAATCTCAATCAAGGGGGAGAGGGTAGTGTCATTAAATATCACGTTATTTTTTTTCGCAAGAAACAGTAGAAAATTGCGAGAAAACTGGGTTAGGTAACAAATGTTTCTCCACTAAAATATAGCTAAGGCATTCATAAAAATATTCATCGCGGTTTAATTATGCATTTTTCATTTATGATGAAAGAATTTATTAACTATAAATAAGTTAATTTGGTTGGAAGCAATTTATTCTATTGAATATATATAATATAATTTATAACTATTGATCAATATTTATTAACACTAAATACTTTTTTTGGAGTAAATATTTCTTATTCATATACGGTACGATGTGAATATTATTCATAAAAAATTATGCCATAACCTTTTATAATTAACATACGATGTACTAATAATTTTTACTGAAAAAAACTGTGACTTATTACAACCATTGTTTTATTATTAAATTAATTTTTTTCACATTTTTATAAAATATTATTAGGTACTGATTTACTTGAACTAATAGAATTAGCACAGATGATTAACTCATTCATATAAAAAATATGCATTCAAAAAAATCTCAAGTGAGATTCGGGGAGGGGGAGAGGGGGGTCGAGCAAGAACCCACTACATCTCACCAAGGGGGAGGGGGAGTCAAACAAATCGCCAAAATTATTTCACGTAATTAATGAATGACCCCTTAAATAGCATCAATGTTCCTACGAAATTGTCCAGATACTGTACATTTTTTTTTGAATCAATTCGATTTGAGGCCAATAATATCACTCCTTCTGTATACATTTCGAATTGGCCGAAAATGATTAACACAAAAAATACGATTGAATGTCGAAATACCTTGAAATTTCATGAAGAAATTCTCATACGCTTAGGTACATAAAAGAAAACACTCGAATATCGTTCGTCCAATGCTCAAACTCTCTCTTTTCACGGAAGACTAGAACTATAAGCACAAAGAAAATACGAATATATAACTATTTGAAGTCCCTAAAATGATAATGCCATAAAAATCGTAAAGATTCCGAACATTTTTCAGGATGCGACAATAAATGTCCATTTTCGTCAAAGCGATCGAGATACTTTATCAAAGTTTAGTTAATATGGTACAGAGTAATTGGTCGCCGTAGAAAAACCATTTCCAAAATGTGTTTACACCAAACTTAAACTTCATAGTTCAACTTTAACACAATACCGAAAACATTTCTATGTTTTCTTGGAAATGCCTCAAAGGAACTAAGTTAACTGTGCACAATGACCCAACCGAACCAAGCTTTCGATCTCTGGTGCCACACAACCTCAATGAAAATCAGCACAGTAAGCATACTATGTTATCAATAAACACATAAGTTCATCACTTTATTTGCACACAAGTGCTGAAATTGATTCAATAAATTTAGCTATGGCCCAAAAACAGTGCAAGAAGAACTCTCCGTCACACTATCCCTAATACATGATTCAAATGAAATATATTGTCAGATTATTAGATTACTTGCTATTTTTGAATATTTGGTTGATAGAAAATTCCCAAAACAGTCGATTCAGCTGTCCATTGTTTCAAACTTCCGTTGCTGATCATCTAGGCTAGAGGGCTTACATTCACCGGTATGAGTATGAAGGGGAATATCGTGATATCGATACTCATATATCTAGAATATCCATTTAAAATCTAGATGGTGCACACTCGACGCCCCCCCCCCTCGTGCAGCATATAACTTCTGAATTGAAAAAGTAATAGTGTGTACTATTGCAGCCGTTATGCGGCATGTATTAATTAACAATTCAACATTGATTAATAATGAATTACATCAGCACCAGAAAAAAGTTCGATAGAAAGTAAAAGCAGAGAAAATCTAACGAAAATTGATAGTATACCATATTTAAGTAGAGCTCAAGCAGTTCTTGCAAAGCTGTTTAAATTTGGGCAAATTTCTAGTTTATATTTTAGAACAACAGATTTGAGTACATCTGATATTCCATTTTTGTTAATGCTAAATTTTGTCTAGTATGAAATGTAGCAATGTATTTTTATACAAACACTAAATAGCTACAGAGATTCTTGTTGAATCGTTGTCGTGAAACATAGATATAGTTCTAGGTCAATAATAATAGTACCAGATAAGTAAAATGCATTTATTAGGAAAATATACAATAAAATTGAAACTTTGCATTAATAAAGATTTTGTTAAGGCACATATTTAACATATTCAATAAAATATATTAGATTGAATGGCACCTCAGTAAAGGAGGTAATAAAACAATGATATGGCACTTATATACTAAAGTAGAGCACAATAAAGGAGAAAAATCTAAATGCTAAAAGCATATTATTAAAAAAGTTAACGGCTCAACTTATTGTATATCTCATTATATAATTCAAAGTGAGAATAATGATGAATATTCCTACTGGAATAATTGATTATATTTGTCTCAGCAGTTATCTTACCTATAGACCTAGGCTGAACATATAAATAAAATTATACTTTGCACTAAGTGTATGCACATAAAATGATGCACTTTAAAAAAATCAAAATGAATTGATGCTCTTTGCAGTAGTTATATTTCTACATACTTTGATATGTAAATTAACGGGCTAGGTAGACAAGGGTTCTGAAGAGCTTAAGCCTCCTCAAACATTTTTCAACCTAATAAAAAAGCAGTACAAAATTATAAATTTACCTAGATACTCAAACGTGTTTCAGTAATTTGAGTTAATGCAATGAATAATTAAAGGTAAGAATGGAAATTATGATACTTCTACTAGTTCAAGAACAACCTTGAACAAAATAAAAAATTTCTAGCTGGTCAAGTTACATTACAGAATGAGTATATGAGAATTATAATTCATACAAAAATCCGATTTTCTGAAACCAATCCATGACCAACTAATTTAACAAAAGACTACTTTTTCAAACATATTCAGACTAGTTTTCAGACATGTTCAGACAGATGCACACTACCCATCGGAACGATTGCTTTTGAGATATCATTTTGAACGTATGACACATCACGATGTCGAATGAATCAAGACAGGTTTGTTACCTGTCACAGCGTAAGTAATATAGTAAAAATATTGTACGTTAAACGAAACATCGAAATCAGGAAACCGAAAACTAAAGCTTCCTTAAAATATTGTGGTACGTAGAGCGCCTGGGAAGAGTGATTCAGTTTTTTGCAATAAATATTTGCATGTTTAGAAAACCACTGAAATGTTTAAGATTATAAATAAAGTATTTATTCTGAAACTGTAACCGCATGTTCAATCATTACAATTTGATAGTATATCTTAATAAAAAGAAACAATGAATAGAGTTTACAATGCAATGAAATATCGACCCACTTGATGCTCTCTGGTTTTAAGTGATAATAACTTTCGTAAAATGAATGGGTTCAACATTAAAGACATTCCACTTCTTCAGATCTACAATATTTTCTCATTCTGTAGAGAGAGATTAACCCCAAGGTTCTCGCTCACTAGGCCGTTAGGTTGTAGGACATAGAATACATATACAGTTAATCAGGCTAACTTTGATCCTTCAGGTGTAACTTTGCACCATTTGCTTTTGTATTTTCAATGGTATTACAGAGGTCTATTCTAATATTTCTTCCTTACTTTATATTTAAATTTATCAGAGACTTCCGAGTGTTGTGCAAACGAACGTTCGTTTCAGGTGGTGGTTTGAAATAGTAAATTTGAAGTGGAGAATCTTTTTAATATGTATGAATATTATAGTTTGCATTTACAAACGATTGATTCTAATAAAAATTCGTTAGAGTATTATGGCTGAGGAACGCAAAATTTCCAGCTAGTATAGAAATATGCAATTTCAGAGGTACTTTGAACTAGTTCAAAATTGACCGAAAATTCAAAGAAGTTTTCAATTCCATAAAAATTACGTCAAAAGTATCAGGGAGTATTGTGCACTTTGTGTGTACAAATAGCACAAACTAAAAGTCGTTATACCTTCGAGTCATACTGTCTTGTTAAGTGGCATAGAAATTCCTGTCTTTATATGATATCAGTTCCATTGCCAAAAATTATCTGATGTCTCAAGGCGGAATCATAACAAGTTGAAAGGAAACATGCCTGGATGGGATTGGTAGAAACCATTTTTAGCTAAACAAAAATCTTGCTTGGGTCAAAAATTCCAGACACGAATCCCAAGTTAAAAATCCCTGATAATAAACTTATTTTCCAGTCACTTTGAAGAGGAAGTTGTTGTAGACTTGCCGTGTCAATGACAACTTTGTAATGTTTAAAAATATGAAGGTCGAATCAGGATTATTCTTTGTATGCACATTTTATTTAAGTCAAAATTGTATGGGTATGAAATGCAATAGAAGTTTACACGTCCACCTTATACAAATCAACTTCAGATATGTTAACACACGTTTTAAAAATATAATGCAATGAAAGTTATGGAAGAATTTAGATAAAACCTTAACATATTTAGAAGTATTAATGTAATAACATATTTATGTTAAAATATCAAAGATGCAATGAAAAATATGAATTTATAGCCTCTCGGATCAATTTCAAAGAAGTGTCGTGTTGCCAGTTTGAAGCATTGATTTCACTGAATTTATTGAAAAATTCAATACCAATGTGTTAAGTTAATCACTTAAATTGAAAGCATAACTGCATTACAGACATTAGGGAATTATTGGAAACGCTATAAGGTAAATGCCATATTATGGTCGTTCCGAAAATAAGAGGTACGCATGCGCACTAGAAAAAATTTAATAAGGGAACCATAATAAAATACTGCTTTCCCCTATTTACGACTAGAAACCGTAAGTATTTAAGGTTTCCTTATTTCCCTAATTCACCAAACCTAACCTCCCAAAAAAAGTTTCTCAACTCGAGTAATCCGTCTGTATTTTCGGTTTGAATTTTGTTTTGGGTCGGTTTAGTGCTGCAATTGTGTGTTTTTTTTAAATACATGTTCAAGTTTAAATAATGAAATATGAGTGGGCCAATACGAAGCCTTGGTCAAGAATGCAGCACAAAAAAAAACAGATTAAGGTTTACTTATAAATGATGATTTGGCTCTATGAAGAGAGTTTGTAGGACAAAATCCCCTATCAAATCCCGAAGGATGGGAGGTGATAAGGCAAAACATTCAAATTTCGACTGGCAGAACGATCAAGCAACACCGGCCCCACCTCCTAAAATTAAGGCTTCCAAAATATTTTCCATACTGTTTTGAACCGCTATCAAAATTAAATTAAATATCACTGAAATTTGAACTTTTTTTTAACAACAGACAAGACACAAGTAAAAGTAGATTTTTTTTTAGGTTAGAAATAAAACTATCGCTGTCCTAAGAACTGTCAATTTAAGGAGCGAGCTTCAATAACTCAATTTCTACCCTGACATTTAAGGTTTTGCTTTATTTAAATAAGGCTTAACTTTATTAAGGCATTACCTTAATGGACGGTCTTCAATAATTCCTTATTATCTCTTAAAATGAAAATGTGGCTCAAAGTTATCCTGTTTAACTGTAAATTAATGGAGATCCGCTTGATAGAGAAATATATGATTTAAGCGACTTCAAATATAATCAACAACAAAAGGACACTATATAAGAGTAAACTATATCTACATAATCAGAGCTACTGCTGACAAACATCTTATACTGCCGATGTTGCTGAAGTTAACCTATGTTCATTTCAGCCTCCAGCAAATAATCTACCGGTTGCCGCCGGACATGGCGATATTACATGACGTTGCCGGTTCGTAACGGTCAAGTGAGCGACAAACTTGATTACTTATCAAATTTAGACTAGTAAATGAAACTTACAATTTCTTTGAGCCTTATCTTTAAAAATTCCGTAAACTATAAACACAATAATCATTATAAATGGCAGAATTCTTCTTTGGTTTCGTACCTTCCAGGTTAATAATATATTAATATGAATAATTCATAATGTAAAATAGAATAACCACTGATGCCAACCTCTGGACTGAATTTGATCATCTATACTTCATCATGCAATAAAATTATCATGGCACAAATATGGCATGCGTAATGTTGACAATAATCACAAGTCTTCTTTCTCAGGTCGCTTGATAATTTTTGAGTCTTCAGTGTCACTTACATACCCACTTTCACCTGTATAGTGAATAGGGTACAAAAGCAGGGGTGCAGCAGATAATGCTACCAGATCTCTTCGGGGAAAATATTCCTTGTAATTAGTCTGTGGATGCTTGTCGAACAAAATTGGAATATACTCATCGACTGGTACTAGACGAGATAGGGGATCACCATCTAATAATTTACGCGCTCCTTGTAAGCTAAGAGCATAACCCAAAGTCCAGTATGAATAACCAGCCTCGACTAAGAAATGTGTACCCTCAACCCAAGGTTCATCATTTTCTTGCAGACGTTTTCTTCCAAAATATCTGTAAAGAGAGAATATTCTGAATTTATTATTCATTGCAAATTGTTTCCAGAATACATATTCAATATAAAGAAAGGATTTCCATCCAGTCTAGGGATTTACAACAGCCAAATAGAAACATAATATTAAGAAAGATGAATTATTCTCTGCAGAACAATAATATAAAATAAATACACAAACCCGAGTCTCCCTGACATTAGATGAATTTAAAATAAAAGTACATACGATTTTTCATGAATTATAAAGTAATAATTAGGGAATTGTGTCAAAAAATTCTACTTGGAAACTCTAACCTACTAAATCATACTTGGAAACTTTAACACGCTAATTGATAGAAGCCAGACCGAAAATAAGAATATACGGAGCTACACTTGAATTTCCCACATGCAAAGAAGTAAAACAGGATGACAAAATATCTCCAAAGCTTTTTTCAGCGGCACTTGGACATATGTACCAGAAGCTTGATTGCAGCAATAAAGGTCTATGAGTAGATTACAAACACCTTAGTCATCTAAAATTCGCTGATGATGTTGACCTAATAGGCATGACGACAGTATCGAAAAATTGTCGACTTAATGGTTTTAGGAGAAAATTCATATGAAAAAAAAATTAAAACAGTGCTTTAGTTTCATTTAGAAAATTCAGATTACCAAGATTTTCAATAAAATAAAACATTAAAATACTGCAATCGGCCATTCTGACTGAAACACCAATCACAGCGCATGACGTCACGCTTAAGTAAACTCCACTGTCAGTAGTATCATTCAGTGTGTTTTGTTGTTGGGAATAATACTGATTACGTATTTGGATTGATATTTTATTATTTTACGTGTGGTTTATCGACTCCACTCAACTATAACAATGGAACCAAGCTTTGGTAAGGCAAATAGCTCAAATTGGCCCAGGATTGATGTCTTAATGTTGGGCGATTTCCTCCCAACAAATGAAGAATTTTGCTCTTCTGAGTTTAGAAACGTGAAAACTTCCTTGTAAGTAAATTGTATTTATCTGTACCGTGGATACATCCAATTTAGATATAATCAAACCCGTTTAGAACTCGTGCGAGTTTATTTTACTTTCATAGGTTATTTCTACAATGAACTTGTCAATGTTTATTTTTGAGGTTAGCTCCCTCACAGCTTGTAAGTTGCTATTTTAGAGTTAATAACATGTTAAGACCCGATAAAACAACTACATTTCTGTAATTAATAAGCACCTACTAGTACTAGTAGTATTTTTCCTCATAGAAAACACCTAAAATCTGATAAATCATCAAGTCAAATGTAGTTGTTCTAATTAATTTCAATTATTTCAGGTCTTCAAGACCATCATATGGGGATGATGCAATCAGTTGTGTGCAACATAAACGGGAAGGAAACATTTGTACAGTAAAGTGCAAGATTTGCCCAGAGAAAATATATATATATATATATATATATATATATATATATATATATATATATATATATATATATATTCGTTCGGGTTTCGACGTGCGAGCATTAATCATTAATTTCCTATTATTTTCTTGTTTGGAACATGTATAAATACTTTGTTGGGTGTTCTTATTGATGTGTTTTTACACTGCCATACTGCACACCACTCATGATTTTTGGAATTCATTTTTATCACACGAATTAATTTGATGTTCTATTTACTTTCTTCGTTACGCGTAGACACCTATTTTACCTAACCTGTTTACCTAAGCGTGACGTCAGACCGACGCCATGACACATGCGAGCTGTTTTCGCGCGCTTTTGAAATAATATTAGAAGAATTGCTTTAAACTTCGTTAAACTTAAGCTTATTACCGAAATGAAGGATTTTTTGTGAATAGTAAATGTGTACCCACATTGAGGAAGAGTATTTCAAAATCTTTCGTCACGCCTATTGCTGGGAACCATGAATAACTGCAACCACAAATCACAGTGCTCAATATGTCAGCAATGAAATAGACCTGAAGATGAATCTAAGACGATAATCATGTATGGTGTACTGATACATAAAGAAGACATAATGGTAAATAATACCACATTTGAAGTAGTGGATTAATACTTCTACTTGTGCCAACTAATACACAAGTCTGACTCACTAATTAAAGAAATTAATAGAAGATTCAAACTGGCATACAGCTTTAAGAAGAAATATAAAGTTCTTATGTAAAACTTCGAAACCTCTGTTACCCATTGTTGACTGATTTAAATAATACTACGGATTAACTAAATCCAGCTTTTACTCAAAATCAATATAATTGAGCCTGCACTTTCGTGTGTTTCTGTGCCAGATTTTATCCATCTGTGTTTATGTGAGCTGTATGTAGTACACGAAAGTTAAAGTTAAGTAAAATAAATGATGTGTTTTCAGTTACGTTGTCAACAAAGTATTCTAATAACTAGGTGAACTTACATTAAATCCCAATCAGGACGCACATTTATTTCATTCATGAGATTCTGAACCTTCATTCTAAAATATGGTACAAATCGGATATCGTCTTCCAATACTAATGTTGTCTTGTATTTTTTAGCCACAATCTGAAACGTAATATAAGAAAATTGAGCATTTATTTCAACATATTCCTTAGAAGACTCACCTCTTTCCAAATATTGAAATGACTCAAGAAGCATCCTATTTCACCAAGAGTCATAGGCCTATAACATATGAAGGAGTTGATCATCCAGAGGCTATATATTGCATTTTATCTATTTTAAAAATAGTTTAGAGAAAAACGATTCAGTAGCTTAGAGATTAAGTTAGATGTCATCTCATTCATTTTCACAACTGAAAACTGTTTACCAGCGACAGCAATCAAAGTTTTATCAAAAAAATTGCAAATTATATATTTTTAAAATATTAAAATGTTTATCAATAACTTGAATTGCACCTTAACCGTGTCAAAGTGTTGATTTCATTAACTTTTGATAATGCTCAAGAATATTGTTTTTGTTAATTATGAAGATAAAACCATCCCTAATCAATTCTTTTTTTAATTTTTACTTTAATTGACAGATTTTACTACGGACATGGCCAAGAAATATTCGATCATCATCTGCGAATATGGACGAAAGTGTCAAAAATTATGCGCCTCATGATATCGCTACTACAGTGGAAACAACAGCGAGGCAATTAATATCTGAAAATATCGTTATTTCTAAAGTTAGCGTCAACTTTCTGAAGAATGAGTTCATTTGAAATAGATAAAAGGTATCAATAAAAATTATTGCTGTATTCTTTTATACATCTACAACATTAAAAAAGTGTGCCAAGGTAATGTATTTCGATTGGCTCTATCTTTATGAAAAAACGTCTCAGAAATAAGTTTTTCGAAAAAAAATCTCAAGAATACAAACCCAGAAATGTATAATCTAGACAGACATGGAATTGAAAAGGTTAAAAGATTTATAATTCATTAGAATGTTATTTATCAGTTTACTTTTCTAGAATGACATAAATGAAAATTGTATAAAAAGCAGGTATTGAATAAAATAGTTTTTCCTTTGATGTATATTACTAGTAGTGACGTCATTATCAATATTGAGAAATACATTATGTACAACAATCTATAATTCTCATTTAGAACATATTAAATTTAGAATTCTGAAAGATAATATGTACCTTTTATGGTAAGGGTCCACAAAATCAGGCATAAATGACAAACTTTTCAGACTGCTCTCATTCAACTCCCTGAAAATATAGTATAATAAGAAAATTACTTAAATATAAATTCTTAGTTACTAACAATAATTGAAGTTAAGTCTGATCACCTATTAAATAGATAGTACTAGATCATATGCTTGAAACGTCAAATACAACAAAACTCTTTTTATAGATGAAAACTTTTGAGAAATGAAACCCAAGGAGGTTATTTTATTAATTACCGCTCTCATGAATAAAGATACTATAGCATTTGATAATCTTGTAATTTGATACTAACTCTATAACACATTGAGTGAGTGTATTGATAACATGTGGAAGAGCGCTCTGCGGTTTTCGTACTTTTAAAGTATTAAAGGCTAATCTTAAAATTTTCAAAATAGCGTTTTTGAACATTCAAAACTTGGTAGAACATGTAGTGCTAAAATTCGGGAAATATTCTCGCAAATTTCAATTTGATCGAGTGAAATCTCTCTCTGCGCCATGCAATAATTGAAAGCAGACATAAGAGAAGGAAAGACTTATCAGTTAAACAGGCCAAGATAACATCGAGGCCGGCAAAATCTGATTCATCGCTTTTGCGATCAGTGTAAACTTTTTTGTGATATATAACAAATGATTCCTAGCGTTGATCAGATGTTTGGAAGATAACCGACCACCTGTGTGAAAGAATAATTTCCTTTTGTCGTAACCTACGATAAACTTGAAGCACAAAACATTGGCAATGGGAAAATTCAAATGTTGTGCAAATAAAACACATTCGAACTATTTCTGTGTAACTTGTTACAATGTTTTTCATTAAAGTTGCATGGAAAGAGTGCAAAACCTAGTGAGGGTCGGTGAAACTGCCGTTCTTTGCACTGAGGAGTGAAGAAGAAATATGAGGAGTGTAACGCGAAGGAAAACTATAAAAAATGTATTGAGCAATTAGAGAGAGAATTAGCTGAAAGAGAAAAGTGCATTCTTCACTTGAAAAAAGCAAACACCTCTTTCTAAAATAATGCGAAGTAGAAGAGGGATATCTAAATGAAATTAACAAAATAAGACTCTCAAAGGAAGAAGTTGTCCAAGAAATGGTAGGTTGGAAAAATCGAAGTACAGAGCAATAGGCTGAACTGTTAGATTTAAAAGAGAACAAAAAGATTGATGAGAAAAATCTGCAAGATATAGAGCAGATTAGGAATATGGTAGAAAGCATAAAGATAAAGCATAGAGACAGAAAATTAGTTGCGGAAACGACTGTTTTGAGGAGGTGCCATGAGACAAACTGAAACGCAAATAAAAGCTGATAAAGAACATATTGATACAGATTGACAAGAAGCAGAAATTGAAGTTATCAGAGATACCACTCTACCGGGGAAATTGGATGCTTCTGTCTGCTAAGTTAAAGAAAAAGAAAAATATTATATAATAAAGAATGAGGATCAAGAAAGTATAGTAGAACAGGAAAAGGGCAAAGTAGTAAAAAATCTACAGAAAGATGAACAAATGCTTGTTTACACAAATTCAAAAGACTTAGAATATGAATTTTACAGCAGACTTTATAAGAAATTGAAAAAGAGTTGGAGGAAATACGATCACAATACAAAGAACATGACAATGCTGCATCTGATGACTTTAATACACAAAATCTAAAGTCGACAAAAATATCTAAACCCTACGCTTTTGCAACAAGGAAAACAGATAAAAATAAAAGTTCTGAAACAAGTAACTTTTACTCCGGAGAGAGAAACCTAACTAATGAACAGGAACAGTGCATTCACGAAAAAAAAAACCTTAAAAGGGAAAGCCCAAAATAGTGAAAAGTAACCCTCAAGAACTTACCATAAAAAACTATAATCACAGGATTCCAGAAAACTTCAGAACTGCTACCAAAAATGTGAAAAATACTCCAAAAAATACGCTAAGCCATACTAAAAATGTTGTGCAAAGTCAGACCGAGGAAATTGAAAGTGACGAACATGAGAAAGAAGTTTGGACAAAGGTTGAAAAGAGTAAAAGAGAGAAAAAAGGATACCTGATAAATCGACCCTCACCAATTAGAGGAAGAAGAAATGACGGAGATCACTTGAAGATAGCATGTAGGTTGGAATGGTTATTTTTCTCTGGACTCACATCTAATACAACATCTAAGGAAGTTGAAGCATATGTCAGAAACAAAGGGATAATGGGCTGCATATGTGAGAAGTTATATACCAAAAAGAAGCAATATTACAGCTCCTTCAAACTAGGAGTACCAGAGGATCAAAAGGGGACAGTATTCAAACCAAAGTTCTGGACAGAGGGCATTATCGTGGATGAATTTTTAAACTTGAGAAAAACAGAACCTCAAAAAAGGTTATTGGAGAAGTCAACAGTCAATATACAACATTAAATATAATTTTAGCAAAATGTTTGCTCATTGAGAAACAAGATAGAAGAGATAGAGGTTTTTCTAGAAAGCCATCCAAATGATATTTTGTGTGTAACCGAACATTTTATTAATCAGGAAGAAATTCTCACGCTGTCAGTAGATAATTATTATCTTGCATCACATTATGCTAGAAGGAACAATATCCATGGAGGAGTTGCGGTACTTTAAAAAAAGGATTGGTTGTAGATGAGATAGCGGAAATAAACCAGCTGTCAATCGAAATGTGCTGTGAATTATCTGCAGTAAGGTTGAGGTATCTGAAATGTGTTATTGTTGCAGTATACAGACCACTAATAGGTAATTTCAATTCATTTATGGAACAAATGGCAAAGGTTTTCGAAATGTGCATGGCTTCCAGACTACTGATTGTTACAAGCGATTTCAACATCCATTTTGAGCAGGAAAGGAACTCCAGCAAAGACAAATTCATCGACTTGATCAAGTCTTATGGATGAGATATTTCATAATACCCGAGAGGGGTCTTGCCTAGACAACATAATCGTGAACTTTCGGGATGTGATACATTTTGAGACCAGAGATCTTGATCTCATGGTATCTGACCATTTGGCTGTTGAGATTAGAGTGAAAATCCCACAGGTTGGGCCAACCTCTCCAAGTTTGGAAATATGGCCTCGGCCACTAACATCCTCAGGGTTTAAGGAGATGTTTCATCGTCTGGATAGCCAGGATTGGAGTTTTATACAGTCAGATTTATTGGCTGGTGGTAAATGGGACATTTTCGTTAACATCTCGTTAAAAATGTTTACCGATGCATTTCCACTAAGAACAAATAAAACAAAGAACAATAAAAAGGTGAACTGGTACAGTACAATGCACATCTCAGAAACACCACATCTCAGAAACACTCAGAAAATATATAGAATTCAAATAAAAATGCTAAAAAAAACTGCAAATACAAAATTTATCGCAAAATCGGATAATAAGGTTCGAGCGGCATGGCAGGTGGTGAACGAACAAAGAGGCAGTTTGAAGCAAGATCAATCCACACAAATAGAAGCAACCGAACTGAATGACTTCTTCTCGGACATCGCAGGAGTTCTCCTTGGAAATATGCCTAACCGGAGAGTGGAAGCTGATAGCTATCTACTTGGTAGGGAGCTGTGTGTGCCTAGTGGGAGAATGTCTTTTCGGGAGGTTTCTGTTGTGATGGTAGCTGCAGAGATATATATGGCATGAGCATATCCTTTTTGAAAAAAATTAAAGAACCTATAATCATCCTTATGACAAAACTAATAAACTCTTCTATAAGAGAGGGCATATATCCAAGATGCCTGAAAAAATCCAAAATCATTTCTGTTTTCAAGGGAGGTGACCGAGAGAATTTTAGTAGTTATAGGCCATTAACATTGGTACCGGCTATATCCAAAGTACTTGAAGGTATAATAAAGAATCAATTGAGTGATTACTTTGAAATGAACAATTTACTCACCAACATTCAGCATGGATTGAGAAAATTAAGATCAACAACATCGGCAATAAACGACCTAATTGAATATGTGGCGGAGGGTTTCGAGGAGGGGGTCCTTCTTGCGTCGACCGTTTGTGACCTGTCGAAGGCTTTTGACTGCCTTGGTCATAACATCATTTGGACGAAACTTGGAATGTATGGGTTGAGTCGAATAGGTCTCAATCTCATACGGAGTTATCTAAGGGGTAGAACTCAGCAAACATATCTCAATGGTCAGTTTTCGAACATTCGAGAGGTAGAACACGGTATACCACTGGGGTCTATGCTGGGTCCACTCTTGTTCCTAATATATATAAATGATATATAACGGGCAACCGATTCTAAACTGGTGTTATAAGCCGATGATACAACTGTAATGGACAGGAGTAGAACTGTTGAGGAAATAGGAAATTTTTTCAGAAAGAGTGACTGTGAGCTGGAGCAATGGTTCTCATCTAAGGCTGAATCTTAACACCAATAAAACAGAAAAAATTATTTTTACTCTAAGAAATATAGACGCTACTGTTAAAAGCGATATGGGGATCACAATTACAGATAAAGTAAGGTTTCTAGGAGTGTTACTTGATTCCAGGCTCATATTTTCTGATCATGTAGACAGCATTGCCGCGAAAATCTCGACGGCAATATGTACTTAAGAAGCTTAAGAGTTTATCGGAAAACCAGTTGTCTTGATGGCTTATCATTCTTTTCTTCAGTCGGTTTGTTGCTATGCCCTTCTATTATGAGGACACACTCCTCAGGCTGGTCGCATTTTCAAATTACAACGAAGAGCTATTAGAACAGTGGAACTTGCATACAGGGAATATGTCAGAGGGACTTTCAAGAGGCTAGGAGTTCTGACGCTACCGAGTAAATATATCTTGGACTGCCTTGTGTATATCAAAAAAAAAACATCACGAAATTTGACTTATGTCTGGGAGACCATGAGCATGATACAAGGCGGAAAAAGGCCATTAATATTAAATTTTCTACATTAAAGATGACATACATCGGAACTTCTCAATAAGGACCTCTCTTTTATAATAAGCTTCCTGGCACCATAAGAGATAAGGATGAAAAAACTTTTATAAAAGTGATAAAAGAGATATGCCTGGACATTGCTTTTTATGATGTCGAAGAGTTCTTGAAATTAAAAGTTGCTTAGTAAATGTTACTTTATTGTTGTAATGTACTTTATTTGTGTAAGTATGTATATATCAATAACATAATGTTTTAAATATTTTAAGTATTATTTTTTATCTGTACAATTATTTTATCTTTACAATTATTTTAAAGGTTATTTAAATGGCACTAAATAAATTTCTATTTCTATCTGGATGACTAGTCCAGAACTGGATTCTTATAGTCACCTTATATCATCAGAAAACATATGTATCTCAGTTAGAGTAAATGTTATTGTGTAGAAATACATGTGAACAATATTTTAAAGCTGGGTCAACAGTTTTTACTGGGTGAATCTTCATCTTCTAGTGCTTTACCCGGTTTCGGGTGTAGGCGACCTCTCTACAACTATTCGTGTTGTGCGTGATACAGTGATACACGAATAGAAGGGACCTACAGTTTTACGAGGGTTCCGAACGTCTTTATAGAGAGGCTAGGCTTTACAAGGCAGAATACTTCTCGGTGGTTTGCCATTGCCTTCCGAGAGGTAGCTCCGCATTAATTCGTAGTCCAACGCACTGACCACTGACCTGCGGAGCCACACTGGGTGAATAGGTTGTCTAATCTAAAAATCGCCTAATTAGGATATTGTCATCGACAAAACTGAGGCTTAAATTATTTGTTGAATATGTTATTTAGGTCTTGTAAAAAAACGGATGTGAATAAACGAAGTTAACCAAGACAAATATTGATATGAAAACATTTCATCCGTTACCACAAAATTTCATGGTTTATTGATGAAATAAATATAACCGAAAAATATATGTGATAAACAGTTATAAGCTTTGGAGGGCGTCTGATGAAGTATTATAGTGTAATCTTCATTTACAACACAGAAAATACTTTTACGCTAACCAAAAGAACTTTCACTCAAATTTTCATTGTAAATGAAAACAATACTCATCGGTTTGTTGAACGAATAACATTGGAAACATGGGATGTCTCGTCCGAGACAGATGCTGAAAATAATTTTAAACATTTTCATAGAAGACTGGTGCGGATATTCAACGAAAGTTTTCCCATAAAAAATATCAAATCAAACCGAAAACCCAATCGACAAACTTGGTATCGTCCAGAGTTAGCATTAATTAGAAAACAAGCCGAGTAAAAAATTACGAAGACTCAAAAAAACTCTACTCTAAATTAAAGCAAAAACTAAAAGATGATATGGAGGCAGTGATAAGAGAACGTGACAGCAGTATTATCGATAAGGCTGATAATAAAAGTAAGGCGATGATTTCTTTGTGAATATTGGCTGTGTCAATGGAAGTGTTTCCAAAGATGAGGAATATCTCGACATGCTCGGAAAGAAAAGAGTTGGACACTCGGGATCGATGTTCCTGTTACCAACAACACACTACGAAATAATTGAAGTTGCAAACAGGATGCAGAATAAATCCTCCCAAGATGTCTATGGACTGTCAGTGAACCTACTAAAAAATGGTATCGAAATTCTGTGCGAGCCACTAAGCTCCATAATAAATCAATGCTTCGAGCAAGGGTTCTTTCCCAAGGAACTGAAAATAGCCAAAGTGATACTCATTCATAAGAAATATAGTGTGGATATTTGTGGAAATTACAGGCCTATTCGACCTTACCTGCTGTGTCGAAGGTTTTCGAGGTCATCCTGAAGACCATACTAGTTGACCACCTAGAGTCCAAATGTCTTCTGAACAAAAATCAACATGGATTCCGAAGATGTAGATCAACAACATCAGCTATGATTGAAATAGTGGAATTAAACGTCGAAGCCTTTGATAGAATGGAGATAGAAATTGCATGTCTTGACCTCAGCAAAGCTTATGACTACGTGGACCATAACAAACTTCTGAAAAAAATGGAATACTGTGGCATAAGAGGACCAGTACACAAACTGTTAGACTCTTGTCTCCAGGATCGATATCAGCAGGTGGACTGGAAGGGGAAAAAATCCTCATTGAAAAAAATCAAATGTGGCGTGCCGCAGGGATCCATCTTGGGATCAATTCTATTTGTATTATATATGGATGACCTAGTGTACAGGGTGTCCAGATAAGAATGCAAAGTGCTGTATCTCGTAAACTATTCGTCGTAGAGACTTACGGTAAAAAATTTTATTACTAAAGTGGCCAAAACAAAATCCTGGAAATTATTTTTATGTTTCCAAGATAGCCGCCAGGGGGCGTACATGCCATCTAAAACTTTGAAAGTGATTTTTCTCTTAAATTCACCTTGTAAATGTATCACAAAAACATATACTTTTTCAAAGTTAGCTCTATTCGAGCAATTTTTGTTTTACACCTTTTGATGTATCTATTGAAATGAAGCGGTGGGTGGTGATTCAATGTTATTTTGAAAAAACAGCTGTAACTTCTAAACTACTGAACGGATTTTAACAAAGTAGGTCTTGTTTGGAAAAGCATTTATTGGATCATCAAATCCATCTTATCTGTTATATGTCGAATTTTTAGTGATGGCGCTTGAGCTCGTTTTTTGATATAATAATAGAAAATTGCTAATTTCCTTGAAAAATTAAATGCAATTATATGAATTTTTTTCGATAAAAATGGAGTGTAATGATACCAAAATAGGCAAGTGAAAATCGCATCTCGGTATCTTATTTCAAGCCTAAGATATCGAAGAAAGAAAATTTTATCATCATAAATTTCTGAAATTCTGTATTTATTCTAATTTATTTGTCTTTTTTCAGAAATCAATGATGAAATATCATATTTTTATGATTCTCAAATAATAAGTGGTATTCTTAGTTCAAAATATCTTTAAAAAACGCATAGGAGCATAGTAAGCAATGAAAATAATATGCAAGTGCAAGGTAGTCAGAATATGAAGAGACCATAGATGAAAAACAAATGACTAAAATAAACTTGTCAACAAGTATTAAAATTATTTTTATAGTGACAGTTTAAAGAGTTTTTGTGGCACTGTTGTATTTTTAGTGAAATTAAAACTTGCCTATGATCCCTTAAAATGTTTAGAATAGTAGAACGTGATATACCCTAAGCTACAGACATTGCTCTTGTACAATTCTACGTATGCTAAAACATTGAAGGCCGAAACACATTATTGAAACGCGACGAGACAAAACGTGTTGACACCTGATGTATAATGTGCACTTACCAACATGTGATGCCACACAACACACAAGAAATTAATTGTTCTTCGTACATTTTTGTCAAATTTCTGCCAAAATTCAGTAAATTATAGGGTGTCAACGTATGAACGTACGCTTTATTTGACAATTCCAGAGTGACATCGGTTGTTACCTAGAAACATACAGCGCCCAACACGTCGACTAGATCAGGTAACGTGTGCCTATATCGCATGACGTCGGGAGTTTATAGTGTGATTCTGGTCATAGAAATTACTAGGATTTGATTTTATTCAACACGCGTCGCGTTTTGTCGGGTTGTATCATATTTCAATAATGTGTTTCCGCCTTAACAATATCGTCTTCCGATGTTCTAGCCGCGTTTCTTCGCAACTTAGGCCATCAACAATGTAAAGAGTTTTTGTGGCACATAAAAGTAAGGACTGAAAATTTTCAAAATGCCTTTTACAAACGAGGAAGCTGTTGATATGATTACGGTATATTTTGAATGTCTTCAAAATGCGACATTGGCACAAAGAGCATACAGAACTCGATATCCAAATCGGTGTCTACGCGATGCAAGAATTTTTCCGCGGTTAGTGCGAAATTTGCGTAATACTGGCAGCTTTCGACCTAAGTTGCGAAGAAACGCGGCTAGAACATCGGAAGACGATATTGTTAATGTTTTAGCATACGTATAATTGAATCCCCACGTTAGTACAAGAGCAATGTCTGTAGCTTAGGGTATATCACGTTCTACTATTCTAAACATTTTAAGGGATCATAGGCAAGTTTTAATTTCACTAAAAATACAACAGTGCCAAAAAACTCTTTACACTGTCACTATAAAAATAATTTTAATACTTGTTGACAAGTTTATTCTAGTCATGTGTTTTTCATCTATGGTCTCTTCATATTCTAACTACCTTGCACTTGCATATTATTTTCATTGCTTACTATGCTCCTACACGTTTTTTAAAGATATTTTGAACTAAGAATACTATTTATTATTTGAGAATCATAAAAATATGACATATCATCATTGATTTTTGAAAAACAACAAATAAAGTAGAATAAATACAGGTGTAATGGCGTCTTTTCAGCATTTTATGATGACTAAATTTTCTTTCTTCGATATCTTAGGCTTGAAATAAGATACTGAGATGCGATTTTCACTTGCCTATTTTGGTATCATCACACTTCATTTTTATCGGAAAAAATTCATATTATTGTATTTAATTTTTCAAAGAAATTAGCAATTTTCTATTATTATATCTAATAACGCGCTCAAGCGCCATCACTAAAAATTTGACATATGACAGATAAGATGGATTTGATGATCCAATAATTGCTTCTCCAAACGAGACCAACTTTGTTAAAATCCGTTCATTAGTTTAGAAGTTATAGCTGTTTATTCAAAAAAACATTGAATCACCCCCCACCACTTCATTTCAATAGATACGTAAAAAAGTATGAAACAAAAATTACTCGAATATAGCTAACTTTGAAAAAGTATATGTTTTTGTGATACATTTACTAGGTGAATTTCAGAGAAAAATCACTTTCAAAGTTTTAGATAGCATTTACGCCCCTGGCGGCCATCTTGGAAACATAAAAATAATTTCCAGGATTTTGTTTTGGCCACTTTAGTAATAAAATTTTTTACCGTAAGTCTCTATGACGAATAGTTTACGAGATACAGCACTTTGCATTCTTATGTGGCCACCCTGTACAATATAGAGACCCACATAGCAGTACTATTTGCTGACGATAAAACTTTAGTTAGTAAAGTAAAGTTTAGGAGGGAGTTGAGAGTACATAGAGAAAAAGCCATCCAAGATGCTGAAACTTGTTTAACCGCGAACAATCTATCCCTTAACATCAGAAAGACCCAAATACTAACACTTGCAACAAGAATAATGAAAGAACCAGACCATGTTAAATTATTGGGTTTTACGTTGGACAGTTCGTTGATATGGTTCCTTCGCAGGAAGCTCAGTGCAGCTATTTTCAGCATCCGCAGGATCAAACACATGATGGGAATGAGACAAGCGTTGACTACCTATTATGCCAATTTCCACAGCTTGGCTACATATGGTATCATACTTTGGGGAGCCTCGCACGGGAGTGTTAGGATATTCCTGAAGCAGAAGGAAGAAGTACGAGCGTTGTTTGGAGTGTCCCGGTTGACGAGCTGTAGAGATCTTTTCAGGGCGCTAGGGATGTTGACCTTGCCGTGTTGTTACATTCTGCAGTGTGACTTATTTTCATGAACACAAGGAAAAATTTCTCCAACACACATCTTTCCATGAACATCATACAAGGAAACGTGATAACTATATCCTTCCCAAACATCGTTTGGAAAAAACACAAAATTATTTTAATTATTTCGCCATTAAATTATATAATAAGCTACCTTTCAATTACAAGAATCTAAACAACGCAAAGTTCAAGAGAACACTAAAGAAAATCTTACTGGAAAGCTGTTTCTATAGCATTGAGGAATTTATGTCAAATGACTTTTGAGCGCCTGTTACATGTGATTTACATGTTACATGTGATTGTTATGTATATTTGAACATGTTTGTGATTTTTATTTTTATGTGAATTTAAATATGCTTGTCTGTGATGTTTATGAGATTTTACACTCAATTATTTGTATTAAGTTGAGATTTGATTGTATTGATTTGCTATGTAGTTATTGATAGTGAATAAATTTCTATTTCTATTTCATCCTGATAAATTAAATCTATAATTTACTTACCTGCCATCTACTGCATCAACAATAGTTGCATCTAAGCCAAGCTCATCAAAACATTTCATCATTCTTTGTCGTCGCTCAGGCCTCCTCAAAAGATTTATCATAAAAATTTCATCAAATCCTAACATATCCTTTTCTGGCAGACTAACATACTTTTTCAATTGCTCTGCCACAGGTATTTCATCTTCTACTGTTAAAATTTCTAGTTTTATACTAATTACTTGTTCTTTATCAATGCTGATATTATCATCTTTTTCAAGAGGAGTAGTAATGAAACCAAACTCGTCTTCATTACAAACTTGTAGAGTTACTCTACTGCGGTTAGCGCTTATAGCAAATGTTATGATATCATCAGTTGGTCCATCAAAATTTGGAATCTTTGTAGGCACATAGGTCAAATAATCAGATTCTACTGTTTTCAGGTTAATAAGTACACAAGAGTGAATCATAGGAACATCAAAACAACCTTTATTCTCTCTATAAACGATGGGTTTATATTCTTCTGTTCTATAATAGTAATAGTCAGTAGTCATTCCATGCCAAAAGTTTGAGTAGAGTTCTCCAGACCTCAACATAGGGGCAACAACTACAAAATCTTTTGAAATCAGGTAATTGAGCGTTTCTGGATTGGTTAAAAATACGTCACAGTCTACAGTCTGAAAACAAAAAAATTACTTGAATAATACAAGATAGTTTCTTCAAGAATAACCAAAGAGTTGGTGAAGGTTAACTATCCTCGAGTAATAATTTAATTGAAGATTATGCAATAAAGTTTGAGGAAACAAAATGATAAAACCAGCAGAATTGATAATTGAAATCTCGAAGGCATTCGACAGAATAGATCACAAAATTTTATTATCGAAATTAAATTTGGATTACGTGGATCTCTTTTTAATTGGTTTGCTAGCAATCTAACTAACCACAAACAAGCTGTTAAAATAAAAAATTTCATATCAGAAATTGACGTAACATCAGGAGTACCTCAAGGGGGACATCTGTCGACTTTACTTTTCAATGTCTTTGTAAATGACATAGTCAATATCTTTAGTGACTGCCAGTTTAAGGCTTTTGCTGACGACTTCAAGATTTACAAGATCATAGCTAATCATAGTGACTGTCAGTCTTTGCAAGATGAGCTAAATTTATTCTCTACTTGGTGTGCCGAGAATGGCTTAACATTAAATATAAATAAGTGTAATGTCATCACATTTTACAAAATAAAACAACCAATTCTTTTTGGCTATTCTGTTGACTCTATGGAGTTGGAGAGAAAAACCTTAGTAAAAGATCTCGGAGTCTGGTTGGAGAGTGATCTATCATTCTCCACGCATATTGAAAAAATTACTAATAAAGCAATGAGACTGCTGGGGTTTGTCTTTAGAACTCTTAGTGAGATTGATGTGTTTGTTTTCAGGGATGTTTATTGTGCACTAGTGCGTTCAGTGCTTGAGTATGCCAGTTCAATTTGGCAACCTTACTATGCTATTCACAAAGATAGTTTGGAGAGAGTACAGAAAAAATTTTTAAGAAGGGTTGAACTTAAGATGGGCATCCCATATGAACAAATTGATTGCTGCGATCTAATGAAATTACTAAAACTCACTACCCTTGAAAATAGAAGAAAATTCTTCAATGTTTGTACTCTCTTTAAGATTCTTAATAATGTAATTGATGCTCCAGACCTTCTTGCAGAGATTGGGTTTCATATTCCATCTAGGGATTCACGAAGTAGGGAACTATTTAGCCTATCATTTCACAGAACTAATTATGGCACTAATATGCCATTCGATTCAAATACTGACATATGGGTTCATGGAAGTTAACTTCCACCCTGGTTTTATATACTTTACCAAAAATACATAAAATTGATTGCCCGATGCGTCCAATAGTATCTTATATTAACGCTCCTGCGTATAAATTATGTCAGTATTTGAATAAGAAATTATCCACCTTAATTCAATTCAATCCGGAGTATAGCATTAAAAATTCTATTCAGTTAGTTAATCATCTTAAAAATATCAAAATTCCTTTAAATGCTAAATTAATTTCATTTGACGTTATCAGCTTATTTCCTTCCACGCCAACTCAAGAAGTTAAAAATATTGTTAAACGATATCTAGAGATGAACCCAAATTTAACAACTCAAGCAGTCAACGAAACAATGTCTGCCTTAAACTTATGTTTGAAACAGAGTTATTTCAAATTTAATAATATAATATACAAACAAGAAGACGGATTGCCCATGGGATCACCGTTATCGCCTTTGTTGAGTGAAATTTTCATGAATAACTTAGAAGAAAAAATTTTCAATGCTGATAATAATTTAATTACTAACGTTTCATTATGGAGACGTTATGTAGATGATATTTTTTGTATTTGGACCAGTACAGATAGGCAGTTAGATAATTTCCTTAAATATTTAAATACTTTCTACAACTCGATTCAATTTACAAAAGTAGAAAACGAAAACGCTACCTTGAATTTCTTAGACGTTCAGATTACTTGGAATTTGAATTCTCTTACTTTCAACATTTATAGAAAACCTACCTTCACAGATACTTTAATTCACAGCGACAGTAACCAACAGATTAAAAGAAAACTCAGTGCTTTTCATTCGTTCATACATAGGTTGTTCACGATTCCATTATCGAAAACAAATTTTCAAACTGAAGTTAATACAATTAAATTATTAGCCATCAATAACGGTTACAATGAAAGTCTTATCGACAAGCTCATTGGGAAAAAACAAATAAAGTATCTGTTGCATTCAATATACCCCACGCAAACTATTAATGAAGAACAAAAATACTTCCCAATAAATTATGTGCCTAATTTGAGTAGCAAAATTTGTAACAGACTATCGAAAAATAACGTTAAAACAATTTGTACAAATAAAAGAAACTTGAAGTCATTCTTGGTCAATAATAAAGAAAAATCTAACATCGGAAAAAACAGTGGTGTTTACAAAATATTTTGCGACGAATGTCCTTCCTGCTTTCTATATTGGACAGACAGGAAGGAATATAAATATTCGTGTTGAAGAACATAAAAAGTCAATTTTACAAAACAAAAATACAACTGGCTTCTCTGAACATTGTATAAAATTCAATCACTTCCTGGATTTCAACAAAACCAAATTATTACATTCAGGTAACAAAGGAAAACGCCTTGACCTTCTTGAAATTCTCGAAATAAGTTCCGCCCATAATAGTCAATTACCCCTTGTAAACGAACAAATTGATTTTCAGGTATCACCTTTGCTTTTGTCTGTTTCATAAATTAGGATGTAATACTCTCCTGTTGTCAGTCTTGATAATGAGTTCATAACTCGAAACATGTCGACTTTTCGTTACTGCTAAATACAGTATCTAAATATTTTTTTTTTATATTGTGAAACATAAGCCAAGTGTTTTTATTTTAAAGTTTATACTGATGTTTCACCAAGTGATGTGCGAGAATTTAATCTCAGTTATATATATATATATATATATATATATATATATATTTTTTTTTTTTTTCATTTCAGTGCTACACACCTCCAGATTTGGAGGGTGTCGCAGGGATAGTTGAAAATAAAGATTATTATTATTATTTTATATATATATTTCTCACCCAATAATAATCAGCCCAAACTCTCCTGGCATTATCAAGAGCTAACTCTCTCATATTGATAACATTTCTAAATCTTTCTTCAGTCCAGTGTCCTGGACCTTCCTCCTCAGAGTACAAATTTGGTTCTTCAACAAAATCTGTTATGATAGAATGGTACTGATGCTGCACAGAAGATACCCATACCTTTAATATTTCAATTGTATTATCACTATTATGATCGCTTTGAATCCTACAAATTACAAAAGATTACAGTAGTCCTACCATACATCTGTAACTTACCAAAGTGACAGTCTTTCTTTAGGATATCTAAGATTTTCCAAGTAACTAAGAAAATATGGCAATGTATGAGCTTTATTTCTAGCTAATATCGATATGAATACTGTCGGTCTTTTATTCTCAGCAATTCCTAAATTAGAGAGCAACAATAGTAATAACAACTTCACTAGAATCATTTTATCCAAATAGTAAAAGTCGTTATATTACACCGAAATCTTCTGTTAATTAAGGATATAAACCAAAAAGTGAGATTACTGTGATATAGGAAATAAGTGTTAAATATCTGTACATGATAATTCATAAAACTAGGTCAAACAATATAATTTATAGGTATAATGTATAAACCAGCTACTCCTCCTAGTATATCATATTATCATAGGTTAACTTCTGTTCTGTTTCTGTTCTGTTCATCTCACATCCACTGTTTTTGCATGCACAGAATGATAGTTTTTCTTTATTTTTTACTTTATATAACTCGTCCAACTTTTATGTAGATATAGAAAGAGAATACATTATATATATATATATATATATATATATATATATATATATATATATATATATATATATATATATATATATATATATATATATATATGTATATATAATACATCATTTATTTACAAACAATGAGAATTACAATAAGTCATTGCGAATGAATGAATGAAAATACGTTTATTAATTAATCTTACTGGGGAGAGGGGTTTATTTTTGTTTTCTAGCTAAATCATTTAATTGTGGGAAGTTATAAGATTTTGCAACCTTCTTCAGCCCTGTCTTTACTTAATTAATTTTAATGACATTTACAATTACATTTATAATAAAAATCCTAATTTTCCTGTGGCTGCGGCCGACTACGTTCCATTCGGTCCAAGGTCAATTAGTATGTGCATCCTTTTATAAACACAATTATTTGCCGAAAAATCTTCTTCCAGAAATTTCTATTCCCAGAATACAAAGAAATGTTTGAACAATCAACCGTCGGTCAGTGTGTTCCCGACTTCAGGGGTTTTCCCTACAAATTTAGGGGTAAAACAGTGGATTGGGATTTTTTCCAGGGGCTAAATATTTTCAGGGTATTTTTAGGGATAACTTTTTTTTATTTTTGATATTTGCGACATCTAGTTCAGTTCCTCGTCTCTAAGAATGATGGGTTGTTTCCCCTAAACTACCTGTATTTGCCTACCCAATGTAAAATTTACACTCTTCAGTCTTCACAGAAGATTATCACAATACTCTATGATTATTGATTGTCAACATATAAATAGAGAAGAAAGTAATAATCGTTCTCTTTTACAGTTTTACGTCTGACTATAAAGTTCAACGCTATAAATAATTTAGTTCTCAAAGTGTCCAAGTTATATTCCTTTTCTGTTTCCATTTGTCGACAAGTGATTCAACCTTTAATAGTCCGGGAGCCCACTGTCGAAAAGTCTACGTCATAAAACATCCGGTTCATTCATAATTTATTTGAAAGGATATATACCAGCTATACTCAAACTGCGGCCCGTCAGGCTTCAAAACAAAGTACTTCAAAATTTTTGAACCCTTAAAAGTGTTACACAGGACTGTACTGATATTTTCGAAGGAAACTATTTGATAATTTCAAATTATATATCTGCACTATCAAACGAATTTAAAAGGGGATTTCATGACTTAAGAAAAATTAAAAATTTGCTACTGCTTGTAGAAAATATTTGGTACTTGGAGCCGATAAGTATTCCACAATTGGCTTCAGTTTTGGATTGTAATTATGCAGACTTGTTTGACGAGTTCAAAGTTATTTTTAAAGAGACGATAGAGAAGGAGTATGCTGAAGTTTGGACAATAGTGCCCAAACATATTATGACTTTGATATAATGTGCTCAAATTCTGCTTACGTTGTTTTGCATCGACATATCTTTGTGAATCATCTTATTCCAAAATGAAATAGGTATGCAAAGAATGATATAGAAACCGACTTACGGATACTAATCTCGATGACGTTAAAATGTTCCCAATATCATAGTTCTCACTATAATATGATGAATAAATAATTAAACGTAATAGGTTTTTTATCAACACCTAAATAACAGATGTGATTTATGTAGGTAGCGGCCCGCGAGACACAACTAAAATCTGAAGGTGGCCCAAGAAAAAAAAAGTTTGAGTATGGCTGGATATATATACCAAAGAATATTAAACCGTTGGTCTGCCTAAGCTCATCCTGGCGGGTCATAGTTAATGAACTTAATTTATTTGGCAAAAATTGGTACGTCACCTACGTCACAAAACATCCGACTGAAATTTAAACACATTATAGATAAATATCAGTTATTTGAAATTGTCTTGGTCTGCCAAGCTTCACCCTGGCGGAAGTGCTCGGCAGACCACCCTAAAGCGGTGACAACTACTGTCAAATTGATTGGTCTCAGTCATTCAAGATCATAGATTGACCAGAAAGAATGTATGATTAATCCTCGTTACATTCCATTACCGCTGCTTGTCAGTATATAAGCTGTAAATCGCGAAAGAGTAAATTTTTATGTTTTATGTTGACTGTGATTTGTTTTGAAAAAAGCATATAAAGGTTACTCTTTGGATGTGCCTGGTTTGCCACCACACAATTTACAACTTGAGGTTGGCTCGGTAGTCATCATGATTCGGAATCTGAACCAATCAAACATATACAATGGAACGCGTTTGGTGATAAGAAAACTGATGATAAATTTTATTCACATGACGCACTCTAAGGAAGATTCACAGGTGAAAACGTTCTCATTCTGAGGATTCCGATGATCCCAACCGATATGCCCTTTGAGTTTAAACGAATTCAATTTCCGATTCGTCTTGCATTCACCATGACGATTAACAAATCACAAGGCCAATTCTTGAGTGTTGATTGTCTCATTTCAGAAAATGCATATTTTTCTCATGGTATGTTCATGTGTCAAACCATCTCCTTTATTTATTCTTGCGCCTGAATAAGAAAAATAAATGCTATGCAGCATAATATATAACTTCATCATAGCAAATGTCTTGCCGACACTCCATTGGAATACTTGATTAGTGGTGGTAAGCCAGGCACATCCAAAGAGTAACCTTTATATGCTTTTTTCAAAACAAATCGCAGTCAACATAAAACATAAAAATTCACTCTTTCGCGATTTACAGCTTATATACTGACAAGCAGCGGTAATGGAATGTTCCGAGAATTTCACATACATTCTTTCTTGTCAATCTATGATCTGGCTTGACTGAGACCGATCAATTTGACAGTAGTTGTCACCGCTTTAGGGTGGTCTGCCGAGCACTTCCGCCAGGGTGAAGCTTGGCAGACCAAGACAATTTCAAATAACTGACATTTATCTATAATGTGTTTAAATTTCAGCCGGATGTTTTGTGACGTAGGTGACGTAACAGTTTTTGCCAAATAAACTACGTTCATTAACTATGACCCGCCAGGATGAGCTTAGGCAGACCAACGGTTTAATATTCTTTGGTATATATCCTTTCAAATAAATTATGAATGATCCTACGGATGTTTTATGACGTAGACTTTCGGACAGTGGGCTCCCGGACTATAAGGGAAGCTTTCTAACTACGACACAGAGTCACACTGTGTGACACGGTGTTCATCGCTTCTTGTTCCAACTACGACACAGTGACACACGGCCGAACACAAAAAAAAGTTGAGTTGGAGCGTGTAGTGTTTCAGTGCTACCAACATTTATAGTCGATTTATTGCATTAACGTTGGCAATAGTCTTAATTATTAATTTATTAGATGATTATCATTGTTTTATATCATATTAATATTTCACTTACAGTTTTCATTATTTAACGTGATACAAAAATGGCTAATGACGGTGTAGCTAATTCGTAATAAACCGAAACAGAAATTACTTGTCCATTGCCTTTTGAAATAACGATGGCTGCGCTCTCTGGCGTTTTACATAAAAATCAAAAAGGCTTTCCAACAAGCACCCGTACACTGTGTTCTGTAGTGTGACACAGAGTGACACGGTGACACGGTGCTGCCTTGTTGGAAAGCTCCCAAGGTTAGGTTACATTAATTTTCACACAATGCCGACCAATCACAACTATAGGCTTCCGGGTAAAATCGAGTGAATTCGTTGGACGGTTAACTCGATTTTGGCGCGATTCTCATTTATGTTTATGTTATGATAAAACATAAAACTTTGTCTGAGAGCTGTGCTGTGATTTTTTTGAGGAATAACATCGCAAACTATTAGCTGAAATTCTAAAAGAGCAGTTTTAATTGCTATTTTATTTATCCCAAAATTCTAAAAGAGCAGTTTTAGTTGCTATTTTATTTATCCCAAAATTCTAAAAGAGCAGTTTTAATTGCTATTTTATTTATCGATTTCAGCTAACGATAGTTCACTATTCTAATTAATTTTAATAAATTATGGAATCCGTGGGGTAAGTTTTTAATAACAATAGTTCTCAAATAAATGTATAACAATATTATGTAGCAGTTATCAGCAAATGTTAAACTTTTTTGCAGAACGAATCCACTCATTTGTGGAATATGCCAAAAGGAGTTCACCAGTGTGTCTGTGAAAAATAGGCATCTTCGAAATATCCATAATGAGGACATTCCAAAGGACAATAATCAATATATATTGTGTTGTCTTTGTCCTGTTGAGAATAGAGACAAATTTTCTCAAATTTGGGCATGACGATGAACTTAGAACAAAAAGACTATCAAAATCTCAACAAAACCTTCTAGTTGAAAAGTTGTCTGCTGGAATATCAACAGAGAGAATACTTCAAGATGCTAGGAAAATTCAGAATGAAAAATTGGAAAGATTCAATATTGTAACAAGAGGAGATTTAGCATATCTGATGAGAAAATACAATGTGAATAAAAGCAGGCATGCTAATAATATGGTAGCGACAGATAATTTAATAATGAATGAGCCTTCAGGAAGTAAGCTACATTACCAAGATGAACTTAACCATTTCATACAGGAAGTACAAAATGATCCATCTATAAAAGATAAAGATGTAGGTGATGAAGTAAAAAGAAAGGTCTTTATCAATAATATTTGTTAAGTTTGCATTAGTGATAAGAATTGAATTTTCAGGTTGCCATAGAAGAAATAAGTGGATTCATCAACCAACTAAGTGGTAAACATTTGGAAATTTTTTTGTCAGAAGTAAGGAAATTCAAGAGTACAATAGGAGAAGATAATGAGCATATTTGTAAGAAGAGGAAAGTTGAAAAACAAACGTATTTCCCCAATAAGAATTAATTTCGTTTTGAGCTTTGTTTATAGCTTTCAAGGTAACTCAACTATGATCTATGTATTTTTTTCTCTATCTCTATAGGCTCAGCAATTGCAATGCATTTAACTATTGACAATTATTTTTCCTCGTACAGATGCATGTATTCCCAGACTAAGGCAGGAATCAAATCAGCAACCTACTGTTACTGTGCGGACCAGCCAAGAGTGTATGTAAAAGGTGATAGTGAAGAATGAAAATTGCATGTAGCTTAGGCCAGGTTGTAACACGACAGGTTAACCTCTGGTTTTCTTGACCGATGGTTATCCTTGATTTGGTCGTTGTAACTTGGAATTTTCTAAGTTAACCAACTGGTTAACTAATGAATTATTTACCATCTGATTTCCAAGGGTTAACTACAGTTCAAGACATAGAACACAGAATTATAATAAACATTGTGTATTATATTTCACAGAACTATAGATATTCACTTGTTTCATGGATTCGGAGGTTAACAGTTGCGCGATTCACGTCAGCTCTTCCAAATTTTTCGTTTAATTTGAATAAATCCCATAAAATTAGTTAGTAAGTTAGGGTAAGTTTTATCCATATAAGACTGTACGGAAGCGATTTACGTCGTAATAATTTTTTATACTGGTATTTTTTACACAACCTAATTGATAATTAATTTTCTTTCTGAATGGACTGGGACTCTGGGAGGACCCAAGAGTCCCCCATTATTCCACTTTCACCCGGTTTAACTCAAAAACTAACTCCTCATTCCCTTAAAACTTTAAATTCATTATATTATATTGAAGAACATATAGATGAATCGTCCTCATATATTTTTTCACCTGGAGATGTTTCTTCTCTAACAAAATAAGTTAATATGATTAAATCACAATTTAGGCGGCTCCCTGGCGGAGGGGTATAGATAACACTATACCGTCTTCGTTGGCGGAGTCGGTGGGTTCGATTCCCACCTTGGGTGTTTGTGATTGTCCCATTACAATTTAATAATTACAATTTGACGAAGAATTCACTGGAGTCTGGGTGTATGTACTAAGTTTGCGAGCCCATGAGGGTAGATGATGGAACACAGGCGAACAGTCGCCTGTGTCCCATCATCCCCTTTAAAAAAAAAAAATCACAATTTAGTAGTGACCTTGAACTAACCACTGAAGCCAATAATTTATCTCAAGTTATTGCAGATATTATCAGTAAAAATAATGCAACAAATAATAAACTTGAAAGTCTATCTACACTCTCTCCTCAGATTAATTCTGAAAATAACAACTCATCTAAGACCAACACTAATAATAGTTCAAAAAAACAAAAATTAATTTCTTCACAGGAATCAATTAAATCTCACAATATTCCCAAAACTAAAATAAATTTAAAATTCTCAACCTACGATGTAGGTCCATATATGGTGATATTAGAATCAAAAAGCGAACGTAACATAGGAAACATGCATCCTATGGATTTAGGGAAAAGATTGTCAACTTTTGGAACTACAAACATAAAAAATATTACAAAAAAGGGCAAATCACGTATAGCAATAGAATTCCAATCAGGGCTTTCAGCAAATCAATTTCTTACAAATAATCCTTTTATCAATGAAAAAGGCATTGATGTCTATATTCCAATCATATTACTCACAAGTAAGGGAGTAGTTAATAATGTAGGTTCAACCATAACTCGGGAAGATATTTTAAACAGCGCGGAAAAATAAATAATATCATAGCACTTGAAAATGTCTCGTATTTCGAGGCTGTCAAACTTGTTCCAAAGTCATATATTACAGGTGTTTCCTCTAATTCTCAACCTTTTGAAGGACCGTCTTCTTCTCCACAAATGTATCCATCACTACCCTCTTATAGGACTTCTCCGTCTCCTCAAGAAGCACAAATTGTAACAGTACAAAACAGAACAATGCTTCAAAGAAATACTCTTTCTTCTGCACCTTCCTTTTCTTCAGCAGCAAAGAAAAGGAAACCTCAACCTTCACCAACGGGTTATGACAAAATACCCCTTAATAATGCTCTCATGTCTTCAACAAGCTCTTTCAATCCATCCCTTATCCTGATGAATAATAAGAAAAATTCAGAAAATAATCAAAATTCCTCAGTACCATCTTTCCTTACCAAAGAAGATGTATTCAATTTTATTACCAAACAATTTACAGCAAATAATACAGAATTTGTACAGAGTCTGCTACAGGTTATTTCCTACCATAATATAACTAATTGGCCTCTCAATACTCCAACATCGGTAAATCAGGTAATTCTTTCCTCGCCCATAAATCAGGAATCCTCCTCATCGTCTTTAACTCAGGTGATTGCCCCACCATCTCATATCCAGGCGATGGAATAAAATCAAAATTAACTTTAAATAATTTTTCAGTCCTCTACCTAACTACTTCATACTATAACAATTTTTAATCACTAATAATATGCTTAGTATATATTTTCAAAATTGAGGACTTCTCACCTGCCATTCTATTACTATCAGAAACATGGTTACATCAGAACTACAACTTTTACATCCCAGGTTTCTCTGTACTAAGACAGGACCGTAATGGACGCGGAGGGGTATAGCCTCTCTCATTCGATCCTCTCTTGCCTTTTCCGAAATTATTATCCCATATTTCAATCTTCCTGATAGAGTTCAACATCAAGCCTTTCGACTAGGAAATTTAACAATTATTAATATATATTGCCCTCCTGATGCTATTATTGATCTGACGACATGGAGTGACCTACTCATTAATTTAAATCCCCCCTTTTTAATCTGCGGTGATATTAATGCCCAGAATCCTCTTTGGGGTTCAGGTAGTCTGAATCAAAATGGGAGGTATCTTGAAGCTTTCATGTTGATGAATGACATGTTTATTAAATAATAACTATCCAACTCGAGTTACAGTACCAGGAAGTTCGTTAAGTTCTCCGGATACATCCCTTTGCTCCCCTGAGGTAAGACTATCGGCTGAATGGTCGGTAATTCCGGATCCAGGAGGAAGCGATCACTTCCCAATCCAAATAGTTCTCTATTCTTTTCAATGCCCAATGCATCACACAACATTTTATTCCACGAGAAAGTTCCACAAGCCAACTGGGACAAGTATCAAACATTAATTCGCGATTTCCTCACTTCTAATAATGTCTAGTCTGAAATCTTTCCTTGACATGGTCATCTTGGCAGGAACCCAATCCATACCTAAAAAAAATAATAAATCGGAACCCTCAAAATATAAAGTCCGATGGTGGAATTCTGATCTCACCTCAGCAATTAAAACAAGAATGAATGCCTTCAAAACTTACCTACAGAATCCAAGTATGGAAAATTTTATCGAGGCAAAAAGATTACAAGCCATTGCCAAAGCGAAAATCCAGCAAGCAAGAAAAATTTCCTTCACCAATTTTTGTGAAAACCTATCCCCTTCTAATGGCAAACGTTTATGGGATGATGTTAAAAAGTTCAAGTCAGGAGCATTTTTTACAAATAAACAAAAGGCAATACAATCCTGTGGTCAAGACATCCTCCAACAACTTTGTCCTACAATAGTTCCTCCTCCCCCTGATGACAATCCGGTTTATCCACTCCCTTTCCCTAATATCCCTGGATGAACTGTTGGTAACGCTTCATTCAAAAAAGATTCATCTCCAGGCCTGGATGGCGTAACGTACTCTATGCTCCGTAAACTTCCTTTGCAAGCCAAACAAATTCTACATGAAGTCATCAATTCTAATTTTTCTCAACCCCAATTTATTCCACACTCAAGGATACAGTGATATTTCCAATTTGCAAACCACAAAAACATCCTAACGAGGCAGGGAGTTATCGACCTATCGCAATAACTTCCTGTCTCATTAAAATTCTCGAATCATTAATAACTACCAGATTGGAACGTATTTACGAATCAAACATCGCCCCTGCTGAACTTCAGTGTGGCTTCTGGAAAGGGAAATCTGTATATGATGCCTTAAGTTATCTGACTTCACAAATATATCTCACCTTTGCACGAAAAGAAATAGTCATAATAGTTTTCCTAGATCTAAAGAAAGCCTATGATTCAATATCGTTTCATCTTTTACACAATGCTTTAGCCAAAGAAGGTATTCCCCCTAGCATCTTATACCTCCTACAAGAACTAATTCTTCATAGAAACCTTTATGTAGTAGACCCTTATACCAAAGAGTTGGTAGGCCCACTGCAATCTACGATAGGACTAGCACATGGCTCACCTATGAGTCCTGTCCTATTTAATCTTTTTGTCAAAAATCTAGGATCTAGCATTTCGATTACAGGGGTCAAAACTCTTCAAAATGCAGATAACACCTGCATAATAGCATCGGGGAAATCGTTTCGAACAACATTTCAAAAAATGACTTTGGCTCTGGAACAAGTAGAACAATGGGCGCATGCCAAAGGTCTTCAGATATCACCGGAAAAATCGAAATCTATATGTTTTCACAAAACAAAAAAATGGGCAAATCTACCTCCCTTAATAATAACTGATAGTGAAATTCCTTGGACTGATACAGTCACTTATCTGGGTGTCACTCTGCACCAAAATTTAAAATGGGATTCCCATATAACCAATATGTGCAATAAGGCTACGAATGGAGTTTCACTGCTTCAAGCCCTATGTAAAACATGGTGGGGATCACAACCCTCCACACTTCTGCTCTTATATAAAGCTATGATACGTCCATTCCTTGATTATGGTTCCATACTCTATGGAAAATGCTCCAAAAACATTCTCTTAAAACTTGATCGAGTTCAATATTCAGCGCTGCGAACAGCCATGGGGCTCATGAAATCAACGCCAATTAACATCATCCTAGCAGAAAGCAACGAACTCCCTTTAAAATATCGCCGACTTTAGCTAATGGCAAAATTTCTCAGTAAAATCCACAAAATCATTGAGGACCCAGTTCTAAAAAAAGTAACGTCTCTGAGGTTTTGGCAGAATATACGATTGGAACAGTCCCCCTCATTTACAGAGGCATTCTCCCTTCTCCCGCCCTTGAAAGCATATACACTGCGCCAAAATTGCCATGTTTTGACCAAGATATAGACATCCATTACGCATCACTACATTACATATCTTTCGAATTGCTCAAATGTGTATCAGATAACGTCTTATAGGTTGTTTTTTACTGATGCATCTAAGAAAAATGACTAAGTTGGCATAGGAATATTTAGTCCTCCTAATATCTCAATCTCCGAAAAACTGCCTAATTTCATAAATATATCCACAGCGGAACTAATGGCTATCCACCAAGCCTTAGATCTTATCGAAGTTCACTCCTTTCGGAAATGCCTCATAGTTTCAGATTCCAAAAGTGCATTAGAGAAGATTTGTAATTGGAAAGTTAGTGCCAAGAATGACAACCTTACCCTACAAATTCGCACCAAAATATGTTCATTACGCCAGAATTCGGTTAAAGTCGTCCTCCTATGGCTACCAAGTCACACAAATATATCAGGGAATGAGAGAGCAGACTATCTTGCTAAGTTGGGAACCCAAAAACAAGCTCCACTTCAGATGAAGGAATTTTGGCCAAAGTTTCGAAAGATAATTTGGGAAAGATGGAAAAAGGAGCGGCTAGAGTTAGGCTCGTTCAAGGGCTTATTGTATACTTCTATGATAAAAGTAAATTTACTACATTCTAGACCATGGTATCAATACATAGATCTTCCAAGAAAGTATATTACGACTTTATGTAGGATGAGGTCCACTCATTGCTGTTCTCCAATTCATTTGTATAAAATTCAAGTAAAAAATGATAACCGGTGTGAAAGCAGAGAGAGAGAGGAGATCTCACTCACATTTTCTTCTCTTGCCCAAATAATAGAAATAATTGCTTCCAATTTCACTCACGACTAGTACAAATTTCTTCGAATAAAAATCTTCCTCTTAATTTATATGAGGAAATATTCAATCCCACCTATCAATTAGTTAAGTTGATTACCGATTTTCTCACGACAAGAAACATTAAATTATAATAATTTATGCATAAATCGCTTCCTAGCAGTATACTAACATAATCCTTTCCCATAATTTTCTCCTGATAATAATCAAAATTTTTAGATTCCTACAGTGTATTGTCAAAGGGTACCCCGTAAATGTTATACCTACCTTAAGATCAACCTCCATTCCTCGACGAGCCTTTATGAAATCATCCGAATAAAACCTAAACTAGATAGATATAAACAAAAGTCTCAAGTGAAAATCATAAGCAACCGAACAACCCCACCTGGTATTGAAGACTAAATCAAGACCCGTCGTAATACGGACCTGGTGGATTAGGCAGTTTATTGTGTAGATGGTCACGCAACCAAGCACATAGATAAAAGATCCAACAAACAAACAACAAACTTGTTTCATGGAGGCTCCGTGGCGGAGAGGTATAGGTAACACTATGCCGTCTTCGTTGACGGAGTTGGTGGGTTCGATTCCCACCGTTATCCTTGGGTGTTTGTGATTGTCCCATTACAATTTCATACAATTTGACGAAGATACTACGTGATTCTGGGTATATGTACTAAGTTTACGAACCCATGAGGGTAGATGATGGAACACAGGCGAACAGTCGCCTGTGTCCCATCGTCCCCTTTAAAAAAAAAAAACTTGTTTCATGGTTATGTCTCTGTTTGGATTTTCTTTTTTTTGTATTGTGAATTGATTAGACATCAGTTGTATTATTTCATTGAAAGGCGTACTTTCCATATACTATGATTTTTAAATAAAACCATGGATTTACAACGAGGTGATCTGCAAGAACTTACAGATGAAAGACTTTCTGGAACTAGTCACTTTCTGAAATGGAATGATGAAGAATTTAGATCTAGGTTCAGGTTATCCAAAGAAACAGTTTAACTTATAATCCAGGAAATAGAAGAAGATATATCTTGCATTAGATATGAGTGAGTACTATTCCATTGATTTAAATTTGAAATAATTTAGAACATGTGAAATGAAAGGTTTATTTTAAGGGCCCATGCAATGAGTGCTGAAGAGAAAGTATTAATAACACTTCGATATTTAGCGACAGGTTCAACCCTTCAAGCAATAGGGGATTTCACAGGTAATTTTCAGGCTCTATAGAATGAATTAATGAATAACTAAAATTGTTTTTTTTACAGGCATCGACAAATCCACTGCAAGCCGAATAATTGATAAAGTTACCAGAAGCATAGCAAGACTTGGTCAGAATTTTGTTAAAATGCCGCAGACAGAACTGGAGGTAAAGAAAGTTCAAGCTGATTTTTATTCCATTAGCAGTTTTAGGCTAGGTTAGATTGTCTATATATGTATTTAAAAGGTGTTGGTATATAATAATTGTATTAGCGTTAGATAGTTTAGACTGTCTTTCAATGATTCAATATTTGGAAGGTATTTTTGAAGAATAATAATTGTATAGCTAAGGTTTTGAATATGCAATGATATTGTTTACATATTGTAAAATTTTGTTATTGAAAATGGTAAGGAATAATGTAATATTTGTAGTTGAAATATTACATTCTGGTTCAGCTGTAGGGGTGTAGGGAGCCTGATATTTAAAATAAAATCACTTATGCCCAAATTCACATCTTTTGAAGCATGCTCTTGATCTAATAATTCAGAATTTTGTTTCTTAAAAATTGGATTTTTGAATTAAACCTTATTATATCTATAAAAATTTTCTGTATCTTATTTTGTCGTTTGGTTAATCTTTGCCATTAAAGAATTCCAAGAAATAAAATCACTGTGTATGACTTTCCTACTCCTAGCTCCTTGACAAAAGTAAGTAGTACCTCGGTGCTTCATTTGAAATGAAAAATACAATATTGGAGGAAAAGCTTAGTACATAAATACATTTTCTTGCATATTTTATTGAACAAGTTATGTTAAGACATACATTCCTACATCGCTGCTATCATTATAAATAATAATATGTCCCAGAATTATGATATATTGTTAAGTTGCTGATATTGAAGAATATTTTAACTCATACTAATTGTCAAATTAAAGCCACAAGGAATATACAACAGAGATTTTAGTTAATCTATGATAAGTTATGTTGAAAGGAATTTTTAGATAACTAATCGGATTCTTTCAATTAAACCATAAAATATTCCTTTTTTCATTCAAATTTATTGGTTGTCTTAGTGAAAACTTCGTAATCCTCAATTAAAAACGGTAGTATGAACATCAGTATACTAATGACTGGAAATTTCGAATAACAATGAATAACAATATTAGATCATAAACAAACGGAATGTTATTGCGTATATCAGGTCGGAACTTTTTGAAATCGATTTGGCGCCAAATAGACCCCGCCCTACTGCCTTTCATTGGTCGGCATTGTGTGAAAATTAATGTATCCTTTTAGGGTTCAGGCCACAGATATCCCCATCGTGCCCGCACCGAGACACGGACGTGTGTCGGCCAATAAGTTCAAAGCCACACAATACCGACACACGGCCGCATGGCGGCCGTACTATGAGCGCGGTCGGTAGTTTATCAGTTGGCTTCACAAAGTTGTGAGTCTCAAAAAACTGAATTGTTCGCCAGCTTCAGCAACAGCGAATTGGCAACAATAGCCGATGAAAAAAATGAGAAAAATAGTCCAAAACGACGAAAAATTTGGGTACACAACGCTTGGAAAGCAAGATATGTTGAACGCAAATTCTGCACGTTGCTTTCTCATCTAATGGATGATGAGACCAAATATGACGAATACTTTAGAATTTCTGAACTTGAAATTTAAAGATTGAACATTAAAAAAATTATCAATACTATCGATTTTTCCAGGGTAAGCAGAAAAATTTTTCCCCCACTATCTACGCTCTAGTCTCCATTTCTACTATTATATATGCCGAGAATCCATCGGAAAACGCACCGTGCCCGTCAAAAATTAAAACATGAACTATCTCGCACGGTTCGGACTCGGTGTGTGCACGGTACGGAGATGTGAAGACAGCCACATAAGAAAGTACGGTACATTTCATCACCAATATACGGCCGTGTCTCGGTGCGGACATGTATGTGTGGCTCAACCTTAATAGATTTTCTATTTGCCGTGATGTACTATAGTTATATCGTCGGTATAGGTTCTGACTTTACGTATCGTTTAATGTACAATTTATGATATTCTTGCAGATTGGATTGCAGCAGATGTTACCAGGGAGTTTTTGAGTTTCTATTTAAAGTCAACGTAATTATCGTAATAAACCGCTATGTTGAGTTTGCGCAGAACGGAAAACGTTATTAACGGGTTGAAGATCCAAAAAGAGATTTTGAAATTTGAATTCAAATTTATTGCGAACGTCAAATAAGTATAACCTCTCTTGTGTTTTTGTATTATTTTTTGTCGGGTGATTTTTCCAATTTTCATTCACCTATTATTAGCGTTCTTTGGGTAAATTATCATGGAAGATGTAATAGACTATATAGCGATCAGGCGCAAGGGAGTGGATCAAATGGATTATTACTTAGAACCACTCTAAGAAGTAACAGATCCTCCACATCTGTAAATCGTAGTCTTTTTTTTAAGAGTGACATTTTTTTAACTATCGTGGCAAGTGAACAAAAACCGTTGAAAAAATATCAAAAATAGCCGGCCAATTTACACAAATAAACAAACCAACATAGCACTGTGACATAACCAATAAAAATAAGAAACTGTCAATCTCAAAACATCAGATCGCAGACTCGATTGATGGTTGCCACATAGTAAGAAATAACATTTTGTCCGAATTTTTAATACAAAGGAAGAAGTTTGGAACGAATTAGCACGATAGTATATATCATAGTTTAAATAGTCTATTTTTATTTAGTTTGTAACAATTTAACACAAGCGCGTTTAAACTTGTCAACACCGCGAATATAACGGACGTTTATTAAGCGAACGTTAAGGCCCCGTTGATAACGTAGTACGTTATCGGTTAATAACCGTCTCGGTAATTTCAAAGCTCCTGCGCATGCTCAGAATAACCGAAAACGTAATTTACGTGTAAATTTAGGGTCTCAAAAACTCCCTACCAATGAAACATTGGCCCGTTGTCGATATTGCCAAGTTGTTCTGAAAGCTCATAAAAAGGATTTGCTTAGTAACGCTAACACTATGAAACATAAAAAGGCCTCTGCGTTGGAAAAATCTGTCAAGTCAACTATAGTACAGGAAATGAAGCTCAAAAAATGACTAAACCTCGCAATTTTTTCGTCCTGCATCGATTTGAATGAAAATTTGGAATTCGGCTCCTTTAACCCTCTAGTTCATTTTCTACATCGTTCCGTTGTACGCTTTTTGTTTTTTAAGGGTGAAAACTACCCCTAATTGTAAAAAGTTATAAAATAACATTGTAAACCTTAAGATGGGTGAAATTTGGTTTGGATTAGTTGAATAATGTTTGTTTCATGCCTTGAAATACAATTTCTAATGTTTCAACCCTTAAAAATCCACTTTCGTTAGAGTTTGATATAAAATAAATTATTTATCCTAAAAGTCAATTTGCATGAAAACTTGGGATTAGGATCATCTCACCCTGTACTTCATATTTTATATCATGCTCATGGGCGTGAAAACTACCCTACTCATTGTAAAAAATTATAAAATAACATTGCAAGACCTTAATATGGGTAAAATTTTGTTTGAATTCGTAAAGTAATGATTGTTTTATGCTTTAGGATCATTAATCATTTTTTAGAATAAATAATTTTTTTTATATCAAGCTCTAACAAGGGTGAATTTTCAAGGGTTGAAACATTAGAAATTGTATTCCAAAGCATGAAACAATCATTATTCAACTTATCCAAACCAAAGTTCAACCATCTTAAGGTTTGAAATGTTATTTTATAATTTTTGACAATTAGGGGTAGTTTTCACCCTTGAAAAATAAGCAGTGCCCATGAGATACAAAATTTGAAGTAGAGGATGAGACGAGCCTAATTTCAAATTTTGGTGCAAATCGATGCAAGATAAAATCGTTGTTTGAGATAAATACTTCTTTTTTACATTAAGCTCCAGCAAGGGTGGATTTTTAAGGATTGAATCATTAGAAATTGTATTTTAAACCATGAAACAATCATTATGCAACTAATCCAAACCAAATTTTACCCATCTTAAGGTTTACAATGTTATTTTATAACTTTTCACAATTAGGGGTAGTTTTCACCCTTAAAAAACAGAAAGTGTACAACGACATGATGTAGAAAATGAACTAGAGGGTGAAATGAGCCTAATTCCAAATTTTTATTCAAATCGATGCTGGACGAAAGAATTGCAAGGTTTTGTCATTTTATGAACTTCATTTCCTGTCGCTCCGAACCGTGCTATTCGAATGTTTCGACAAAAATTTTATTGGTTTTTTAAATATAGCTCCTTTATTTTTAGTGATAGAAAATTTTTTCAAAAACGATTTTGTAGGGCTTTTCAAGAGCTATAAGACAATATGAATTGAATTTCTAAAGATCCCTTAGTTTTTAAATGGGGTGAGTTTAAAAGGCTCGAATAGGGTGGTGTTCGCTTGTAAATAGAGATTTTAAACGACTATATCTCGCCCAATATTCATTGTACAGAAAGTCTATGCACAAAAAAATTTAGGTTATTAAAAAAGCTACAATTTGATGCTTCACCATTTTTTTCGTATCTCCAGTAATTTCAGAGATATTTTGAAGGAAAGGGTGAAAAATACGAAATCGCAAAAAATTGTTTTTACTTTAAACTCCAATTTTTCTGAAATTAGGCGTTTTAAATTGGTCAAACTTCTTGAGTGTATTGAAAATACGCATTTAAAGAGAACCACAAAAGACTGAGGATCAATTTCAATTAGGGGAGTAGTAAGGGGGTTGTTTTCACTGATTTGTTCATAGAAAAAAGTAGGTACCGACATTATTTTGATCATGTCGTTTAATGTTCATGCTAGAAACTTTTGTTTTTTAAGTTTGAAAGGTCCAATTAAATACTTCAAAAAAGTTTCAATGTGTTTTCTTCGAAAAATGCAAATTTTTCCTGTTATTTGACTTTGAATCTTTCAAATTATGCATTTGGCTGAAAAAAATTAACCATTAACATGCCGTATCTCGATTCGTATTGGTCGTAGAAAAATAATTTGAAAAAAATTTTATTTGTTTTTTCAAAAGCTACAATTTTGCTTTTCACCAGTTTTTTGATAAAATGCATAGTTTTTGAGCTTTTAGCAAAAAACTTTTTGAAAACATCGATTTTTCCGTCGAAAAACTGTTACTTTCAACCGCGAATAAATCAAAAAATATTAGTTTTACGAAGAAAACGTAGTAAACGTTTTTATCTTAGAATTACTTTTCCCATCGATTGCTATAGTTAAAATGTATAAAAAATTTTCCACCCTCGAGATGGGGTGGCAACCACCCCCAAGGTTTTAGCGTACACCGGCATGATGTAGAAAATGATCCTTGGGATATTCCCTACCTTCTGTGAAAATTTCACGTCCATGCAGGACGAAAAAATTGCGAGCCAAAATGCTTCATTTCCTGTACTACTACGTCTATATCCCAAATATATAAACCAGTCTTGCCAGAAAAAACAAAAGTTGCAGAGTTGAAAATAGCTGCCTTCATTGCTTAACACTGTTATTTGGTAACGTTAGATCATCTGATAAATATACTTCCGCAGTTAGATCCTACATCAGATGCTTTGAAGAGCCTAAAAGTTAATCGGACTAAGTGTTCAATGCTTATTAAAAATGTTCCGAGTCCATAAATGCTTGCAGCTTTCATTGAAGAAGTATGAGATTTTCCTTATTCACTCATTATTGATGAGAGTACTGATCTTTCAACACATAAAATGTTGTGCATTATGGTGCGCTTTTTCTCCCCTTAGACTAAGCAAGTGGTCACAACTTTTTATAGAGTGATTAAGGTACTTAATAGAATGTGACGCAAAATGCTTGTACGACTTGATAAAAAATCAACTTGAAAAGGATTGCTCGGAATTTGATAACATGATAGGAATCGGCGTAGATGGAGCCAACGTAATGGTTGGTAAAGATAATTCGGTTACTGCTCTATTGAAAAGAGAACTACCTGATGTAATAATTGTGAAATGTGTAAGCCATTCCTTACATTTATGTGCATAAAAAGCCGCAGAAGTGTTACCACGCCAATTATAGTTTCTTTTTCGAGAAATACATAATTGGTTCTCATACAGCCCCAAACGTTCATACCATTATTAAACCTTATACCAGACAATGAATGATATCAAGGATCCGAAAAAAATTCAAGAACTTAGTGGAACTCGCTCGATATAAAGCTATAACTACAATATTAGAGCAGTGAGAAGAATTGAATTCAATTTCAAAACAGGACGATACATTTCACATGGCAGAACAACTGCACGATATTATGAGAAACTATCTTTTAAGGCCTTTTTGATTTTTCTTAGAAATGAATTGAAAAATGTGACTCAATCAAATCTACTTTTTCAAAGTAACGATGTGGAGCCTACAAAACTATTCGAAGATTTATTTTTATTATATAAAAACTTTCTGAGAAGACTTGTTGTACCTGCACAGTTGGAGAAATTGGTAGACTCTGGAATTTATTCAATTTCAAGGATCATCTTATGCGTACAGCTTCGATGTATTTTGGTTAAGATTTTCAAAATATATCCCAAGACCTTGAAGCTAATGACATGCTGGATGTAAGAGAAAGATGCAAGAACTTTTCATGTTGTTTGGCAGAGCAGATCCAAAAAAGACTTCCGGACAACTTATCGATTCTGAAAATAGTTGCCGATTTGCATCCAAAGGTCGCTACATCGCAAGTAAAACCTGACATCAAACCATTGTTGCAACATATTCAGCGAACGCATATCTATGGGAATAAAAATGACATCGAGGCAGAGTTTCACCAATTGACGAATAAATAATGGACGAACACATCTGATTCAGCTGAATTTTATTTCGAAGTGTATAATGATTGTGATGCAGCTGGGTGTAAACGTTTCGAAAACATTTCGAAATTCGGACTGGCATTTATCACAGTTCCTATTTCAAACGCCAGTGAAAAATAAATTAAGGAATAGATTAGTTGAAATGCTTCAGAGTATAATGATAGTTCGTTTCACGTTACAAATAAATGGTGGATCTTGCATAACTTTTAATCTATCAGCTAAAATGTTGAGTTTATTTAATGTTAGTATGTACGACTTCAAAAAGTCAGAACGATTTAATATCTAACGTATTTAATAATGTGTGAATATTAAATATTACTTATTATTAAGTAGTAGTTGTTTTATATAGATTATAAACATTCTCGATGTAAAATAAATGAAGATTTTATGGCTAATTATTTTAAAAAAAAATCTTTGAAGCTAAAAAGTTTTCACAGCTTGCATGCAGTTCTATGACTCGCAGACAATTTTTTAAATAATATTTTAGGGGGTTTTAGCGTTTCTTGACGTAAAGTTTAGGGGCAAATATTTTTGAGGGTTGGCAACACTGCCGTCGGTGGTCTAGTCTAGATGGCACAGACGGTACCGGGTTCGAATCCCGGGTATGATATGGATGGTGTGATTGTCCAATTAAGAATCTGCTGAGTTTACTATTATCTGGGTAAATGTACTAAGCTTACGAACCCATGAGGGTAGATGATGGAACACAGGCGAACATTTACCTGTGTCCCATCATTCCTTTTAATAATAAAAAAAATATATTTGAACATCATTCTTCCAAACTTTTAGCAAATACAGAGTCGGCATTAGTTGTTTTTCTAACAATATTTATACGTTCTGGGTGTATTTTATTAAATAGATATGCTAAAGGAACACTGGAGTTACATCATTATATATTGCAGAGTAGTTGTGAAGTTTAATTACTTTAAATATATAGTTAGATGACATTTCATTATAAAAAACGTTGTGTTAGTTTGAAAGATAGTTATTTTCGAAAGCAAACCTGTTACTTAGTTGAGGTTTGAAAAAGATCTCGTGAGATGCAGAGTTCAGTCTTATTTTCCTAAAATGAGAATTAAATAGAGAAATCGTACTGGTTAGCCCCACCGCGAAGCAGGTCAAACAGTAAATAGTGGCCGCGAAGATCATCGCATTTATTAAAATACATGAAATTTCTACTTGAAACAGCGCTGGTTAAGTAAAAGAGGACATAAGATCAGTGGCGGATTTACATAATTTCCGCTAGTAGGCTATTCAAATTTTGCCGCTCCTACCGATCTCTAAAATTCGATACCCTAGTTCACAGTCATATTAATTACCTACCTACATTTAAGAACGTATTTTTTTGAATGGGAATCAAAGTAGGTATGCTGTGGTTTAGTTGGAATGGATTTTTTGTCTCATTCTAACGATATATCATATGTCAGGTCGCTTTTGATGTATACGTCTTTAAAAGCGAAAATATTTACCACAAAATATTTTTGCAAATATAATTTTTGCCATTTCTAAACATCGACAGCTCCAAATCGGTAGCAATTCTCGTGAAATGTAAATTTGGTGAAACACTTTCGAATGTCACAAACTGCATTGTGATCGGTTGACCTGTTCAAAAGTTATAAGAGGTTTAAATACACAAACACATACATACAGATATTATCGTGAAAATTGTCATAATGGCTGCCTAGTAGGTACCTTAAAACGTCTAGATCTGAAGAAATTGTTGTGAAAACAATAACTTGCCAATTTTCGAAAGTTTTCAAATTTTTTAGCGGGACGTTGAAAATTTTGGTATCAAATTTGCCGCCCCTAAAATCTGCCGCCCTAGGCTTCAGGCTACCCAGCCTGCTGGTAAATCTGGCCACTGCATAAGATCGTACCTCATTATCAACTCAATTGACGAAACCACGAAAATAAAAAGAAATCTCTATACAAGGAAGGCGATGATTAGAGCAAGTTAATACTGCCAAAAGGCACTTCCTAACATTAGGGTAATGTTAATCCGAAATTATCATTCAATCCTGTAACTCAATTTATCGAGGGTTTGGGGGTTCAAAAACTATTTTGTTCATAATAAATTTCCAAATCTTTTGCCATTTTTTTGAAAAATTTCCTCTTAATTACTCCTTGTTCCAAAGTTTTGAGATACCAAAATTTTGACAGAATTATCCAAATATATATATATATATATATATATATATATATATATATATATATATATATATATATATATATATATATATATATATATATATATATATATATATATATATATATATATATATATATATATATATATATATATATATTATATATATATATATATATATATATATATAATATATTATATATATATTTATATATATATATATATATATATATATATATATATATATATATATATATATATATATATATAAATATATATATATATATATATATATATATATATATATATATATATATATATATATATATATATATATATATATATAGATTGTTACGGAAACAGTAAGGCCGACTCTGTGTTTTCTAGAAGTTTCCAAGACCGATGGTCAAACAGATACGTCGCGAACCTGAAAAATTAGATGAACAGGAAAGTGGAAACCAGGAAAATTGAAGAACAGAAACTTCGAGAACAAGTAAAAAAGCGACAACTGTAAAAGGTGAAACGTCTAAACATTTTCAATCAATATTCTTCATGGAGTTTTCTTACCATATAGCTCGCGTTCTGTCCATCACCCGCTATAATGACCTCATCATCGGCAAACATGAGGGTATAGAGCGTATTTTCACGAATTGAAATTCCCATTCTTAAACGCTTCTCCTTCCAAATTCTGAAAGCTTCACTGACATAGATTTTAAATAATGTCGGCGCCATACAGCAACCCTGTCTTAAACCTTTTGAGACTTGAAAATTTGGAGATATCTTAGACCCGAGCTTTATCGAGCTCGTTGCTCCTAGGAGAGAGTTTTCACAGCCCGAATGTAGATTTTACTTATTCCTCCTTTTTGCCATACAATTCCATAATTTACTTAATGGAACGCTATGATAAGCTTTATGTAAATCGATAAAGGTAAGGCGTACTGTTTCATTTACTGCATTTAGCTTTTATATCAATTGCTGTAGTACGAAGATATTATCAATACATGAGCGTCACGCACGGAATCCACTTTGTTCTTCCCACTCATGCATTTCGTTTTCTATCCGACTCTTAATAATTCTCAACGCTTATAACACGGTAATCACCCTTCTTATATAAGGAGGATATGTAAGCCTCTTTCCATTCACTCCTCTGAGACATCTAGTAAATAATTCTGCTAGTATTTAATACAAAGCAGTTGGAGCTGCCTTAATTAGCTCTATGGGAATGTGGCCAGGTCCCGGAGCATTGCCATTTCTCATTTGGTTCACTATCTTATGGAGAAACATTCTGGCCCATATTCAAATGACAATTTGAAATAGCAGCACAAGCTAATTATTGGACAGATACAGTCAAAGCAGTAGAACTAGTTTTATCCCTTAGATGCACAGCAGTAGAACATAGAAAAAATATCTGTTAAGGAGCAAGAAGGTAATGCGACATTAATAAAAGAAGTTATATCAGGCTCAATTAGAAACTGGGCATCAAGGGACAAAATAACGACTCCAGGAATTCCATGTTGAGTATTAAATGATTTATAAATGGGTAAAGATATAATGAAATGATTCAACATAATTAAATTTTAAGACCTAGAACAGGAAATGACTTATTGGATCGGTATGAGAAAATTATTTCTTGATTTGGAAACAACACCATAAGGGTGAATGTTACTCGTGTGGAAAATATGGGCATACTAGGAGAGAATATTGTTTCAGGACAATTAGAGATAGAAAGAGAGAGGGAGATAATAACAGGAACAGAAGAAGATTATTTTCATCAGCACCTAGGAGGAACTAGGATGCAAACACTGACTGGGGACGTAAAACACCCCATGTCCATTTTCTTTAGAAGCATAAAAAGTGAAAATTTATCAGTCAATTGCTCAATGTCAGGACAACCTGTGAAGATAATTTGTTGACACGAGCTGATGTATCATTGGTTAGGCATAATATACTACCAAAATCTAAAATCACACCAATGAGGAACTATATGACTCTTAGGACAGTTACTGATGAGAGAAATTATATTCGTGAATAAGATGAGATTTTGCAAGAAAATGTGGAAATAATTTATTATTTTATTTTGAGTATGGATCTGATTGAGAATTAATAATATATTTCCAATTAACTTCAATAAAAATCAAGTGAGTATGAAAACAATTCAAGTTTTTAGTAGTACTGCATGTTCGGAGCACATTACCTATGTAAGAACGAAAAACGATCCTGGGTGGTGGGTTGCACTCATCGAACCAAAATTAGTGCGTTTTTAACGAACAAGTGCGCTTTTAACGAAACCAAACATTCCTGTAAGATCAGCTAATATTAGCAACGGCCAGCTGAATATTGATGAGGGAAAATGAGTAGATTCATTGGGGCTAGTGTTTTGGATAGCTCTCTGTAAGAACCATCTAATATGCAGACCACACAGAACAAATATGTTTATTTCACAAAATTGGAGACATCATGGAAACATTTATCGCCAGAATAGTAAAAATTTGAACGATAATTATGTACCTGTCAGACATTACCTGCGACGAAAAGCGTCACGCACTCACTCCAGGTCTTCGTAAACAGATTCTTAAGAAAGATTTTAAGAATTTTCTGGCCTAACACAATTAGCAATCAGGAACTATGGCAAAGAATACAACAACTGCCATTCGATTTGAATGGAGATAAAATCGCGTAAGTGGGGATGGCTGGGCTATGTTCTGCGAAGACCACGCTTCTATATCGCTCGAGCAGCTCTGGACTGAAATCCACAGGAAGTCGAGGAAAAGGGCGATCAAGAATTTCATGAAGGCGAACTATACTCCGGGAAGTATAACAAGCCAACAAATCCTGGAGCCAAATTGAAGTACTAGCGCTCAACAGGACAAGATAGAGGATATTGGCCCTATGTTCCGACGCGGAATAATGGGAATATATATATATATATATATATATATATGTATATATATATATATATATAAATATATATATATATATATATATATATATATATATATATATATATATATATATATATATATATATATATATATATATATAATATATATATATTAATATATATATATATATGAAAACATTGGTATACGGAATGAAACGCGTAAAAGATTTGAAAAATCTCGACGTTTCGGCTCCTTTTGCGAAGCCATCTTCAGGAGAATTAGAAGGGAAATAATTCAGACTCGTGGCCTCAATCTGCCTACTCCACGAATCGAATTTAGGAGGAATCGGAAACAATACGATTGCGTGGTCTCAACCTGCCTACTCCACTAGCCGTATTGCTTCCTGTCAACTCTGAAGTCTCAATCTGCCTACTCTTCAGAGTCAACTGACGGGCCGATCGTCGCGGTGGCCGTATTTATAGGGAGGGGGTGGGTACTCACGCTCATCAGTGCGGGATGCACTCTGATTGGGCGTTACATGCGACCACTGAGAAGTGGTTTCCATGCTGATGGGAGTCCTGTGACTGTCATCTCTGGTGTTCAAACAATTTGGACGTTTTTTTCTATTTCTACAGCTTCACGCGATAATTCGGGATTTGAAAGATCGGACGGGAGCAATAGTTCTTGTATTGGGGAAATCGATAATGTGGCCTGTTTTGGGTGTGATGTTGGGAAAGGGCGTTGGCGATATCTGAGTGTCTTACCGAAAGTGAATGTTCCTTGGCACGGACCTGAATTCGTCGGTTCGTTTGTCCTATATAGGAACGAGGACAATTGGAACAGGGAATCTCATAACAACACCGTGATTTTCGTTAGGAATTTTATCCTTGACGGATCTTGCCAGATGGGAGAGTTTTTTGTTGAGTAGTGAATATATTGTTTTGATGTTTGTGTTTTTGAAAGATCTTGCGATCTTATCTGTTACTCTTTGATGTAAGGAAGAAAATAATTTAGGTGTAGATTCTTGTTCAGTGGGATTGGAAGGTGGGTAGAGGTGGGGTGATATTTGTGTGTTTGCGTATGCTCTTGTCGATTTGATATGTGTTTGTAACCGTTCCGTAATAATATATGTTTTAGAGTTTTGAGTTCTGATTCACGGTGTTCGTCGTCAGATAGTCGAATGGAACGGTAGATTAGGGGTATTAACTACAGAGTTAAGTTTGAGAAGGATGTGGTGAGACTGGGCATTCAGATAACGGTTTGTATGAGTGGGTTTACGATAAACTGAATAGGAGAAGCCTTGGGATGGAAGTTTTTTGATCATGACATCGAGGAATGGCAGAGACTCATCGTTTTTCCACTTCCATTGTGATTGGATACTTGGATGTATGCCATTCAAATGATTCAAGAAAGTGGAGCAAACGAGTCTTCGCCATGGGGCCAGATCGCAAAGACATCGTCTACATAACGTAGCCAGCATGATGGTTTAAGGTCGAATGACGAGAGAGCTTGGGTTTCGAAATGTTCCATGAAAATGTTGGCTATGATGGGGGAGAGAGGGGATCCCATTGGGGCTCCCTTGATTTGTCTGAAGAAATTGCCTTGAAAGATGAAATAAGTGTTGGCCATGCAGTTTTTTTGAATCAGGGATAGGTTGTCTGGGATATTAGTTGGGTTTAGTGGAGTAGGCAGGTTGAGACCACGCAATCGTATTGTTTCCGATTCCTTCCTAAATTCGATTCGTGAGTAGGCAGATTGAGGCCACGCAGTCTGAATTATTTCCCTTCTAATTCTCCTGAAGATGGCTTCGCAAAAGGAGCCGAAACGTCGAGATTTTTCAAATCTTTTACGCGGTTTCATTCCGTGAACCAAGTTTTTTCAAATACTTCCGACCGGGAAATCTTTCTGAACATATATATATATATATATATATATATATATATATATATATATATATATATATATATATATATATATATATATATATATATATATATATATATATATATATATATATATATATATATATATATATATATATATATATATATATATATATATATATATTCATCCTACTACTTTCCGAGCGTCCGTACATTGTCGAATTGCTATTTTCCAAGCGTCCGGCATCTATAGAGCGTCCGTATATGGACGCTCGGAAGTTTCCCCATAGATTTTCATTAATAATGGTCCGTTGATCCCATCGGAAAAATTTTGTCTGGACGCTCAGATGATAGTGTAACCTGCCGATTTGAATGTTAGAAGTATAACGATAGTTCAACGCATTTGCCGATTGAGGCGCTAGCTTCAACTTTTGTATATTCAGCAGGTGTATACAGTACTTTCAGCTTGTCGATTGGTGGGCGTCCTCGCCGCCAAGGAAAATTGGCAACGCCGTTGTCTGATAAGATTCCCATATTATTTTCATTCGATGAGCGATCTGAGCTAAGCGTAAGAATTTGTTGGGGACTAAGCATAATAATTTGAGTCAGTGAGACATTAGGGTGAATCATAGATTTGTAATACCTGTTTATGTTAATCTGAAACATAAATGCAAGGATCGTTTATTTTGTTATTTCTTAGTTACTTCAAGGCGAATCCATATTTCAGGAATTAAATTAATTCAATATGACTTGTTTTCTTGTTACTACCAACCAATATTCCTAATTCAGTTACGCAATAGAGGTTTATAATAACGACATCCAAATATCAGATTTACTTATATCAGTGTGATGAACTTATTAGATATCATTAAGGAGTTAGCCGTTTAGGTATTTCTATTTTGATAATATTCTTTCACTTTCGATTTTTCTTTGACAAAAATGTCAAGCTAAAAATAACTATTGATAATTCTTTCTGTTAATGGAAGGAGTTCTAACATGAATGCTCATTTTAATCAAATGCGTGCCGGTTTACTTTTTGTATAAGCTTAGAAAACCGGTTATATTTGTTTTTCTAAGAGAAAAATTTTGATTTCTGTAGATTCATAAGTATTTGATATTTTGAGGAAAAGTCCAGGAAAATTAACATATTTTCATTGAAATCTTTTAGAGCTACAATTCATTGCAAGAAATCCTCCAAGAAAAATATAATTTGGCCACAATATATGAGAAAGAAGTAATTTTTTAATTTGATTCGGAAACCTTATACGCGAATATCTAAAAAAAAAATCTAAGATATCAGTGTATATTAAGTTTGCTACGTCTTGAATATTTTTTTTTCTACCTACCATGAATGAAAGTGATTTTAGTGTATTAATCGTGCTTGTATCTTTTCATAAGAATATATTCACCTTTTGAATTGGAGTTGTGTTGTCTTGTTGAAAAAATATCTGTCAGGTAAGTGAAATGTGTGAAATCTTAGGAGATTTTTTTTTCATATAAATATGATAACATTGACACTTTCTGGTTTGCTTTTTATTTAATTATAAATTTTTCTTTTTATCATTTTCCTAACAGAGGTTTTCATTTTCCCGATTGCTACACAAAAAGTATACGATACGTTTTTTTTCTTGCAAATTTCATCCCTATTAACCACCCTTTCGACTATTAAAAACCGTCTGGCATTTGAAAAATGTGGGGTACTTATTGTCTATAACTGATAGAATTCTTCGTTACCTCGTAATAATTTACCACGATGAACTAACTAACTTAACTTTAGTGTACTATGTTTATAATCACAAAATGGTTTAAAAATATATATACTGCTATTTCAATTTCGGTCTCACTACCATCATCAGGCCAATTAAGTAATGTACTTCATATCTTAATTTGCCCGATGTTGGTCATGAGACCAAAGCAGTACCTATATATATTCTTAAACTATTTTTTGAAAATAAGCATTAAAAACATTTTTTTAAAAAGATTCTGTATGTGTTCATATTAATGTCTATTTTTCTATCAACTGGCATACACTTTGAGCTGGAAAAACTAATTTATTTGTGCAAAAGGAAATTAATTGTCCAAATTTTAGAATACGAGTCGGCCCTTAAAACCACCCCTAATGTCATTAACTAAATCACCTTTTTCAGAACTCAAAATGGCAGACATTAATCGATGACGACACACATATGTGCGCTAGCTCATGGTCTAATTTTGGAAATTAATTCAAAAGCTAGATACTAAACATTCTGTCTCAATATCAATGGAATTAGAAATTTTGAAAATGATTTCTGGAATCGTCTCAGCCAAAATGGAGTTTCTTAATATCACTGTTACAAATAGAATATTTTTCATATGAACAAAAGTGATTTGATTATTTGCATAATTCTCATATCAAATGTTTCTTTTTTTGAATATTTATCCTCTGTTGATGATATGAATGTATAAATTCATTCATCTGTCTTCGAGATGAAATTTTTTTTGCGATGGATTTAAAAGAGCAGACCTTTACATCTATCTTTAAAGAATAAAATACCGCTTTTCTCAGCGCTAATAATAAGATGATTTTTTATAAGAAATATTCAAACTGAGCTTCTGTATCTATTTCTAAAATTTGTATGAGCTCAATAAAGGATACTGTTTCGAATATATTTAAGTCTTTTGATCTCTATGGACAGCTGATGCTGTTGATTAATGAAAACAAGGTGACTCATTTCTTTCATATTTCTTCGGCTACATTTAAAAAAAAATAAAGGTGGCCTATATTAAATTTTCATTTCTTTAAAATTGTATTACATTAATTGAGTTAAATAAAGTGGATTTTTAGTGAAAAGATTGTTCATTATTATTGATTTGGAACTTCCATCTCAATTCTAACACAGTAGAAAATACAGAATTCGAATTCTTTTTGCTTTAAAATTGTAACACAGTAATTTAGTTGAATAAAGTGGATTTTTACTTAAAAGATTGTTCATTATTATTGATTTCGAACCTCCATCTCAATTCTCACACAGTAGAGAATACAGAATTCGAATTCTTTCAAATACCCTCCTATATTGTATGTTGCGAAATAATGTCTCCAGCTTTTTGGACTCTTCTTCCTAGTTTCCAATTTTGAAAACCTTTCTTGTTTGTTATATAATTAATTGATTGGCCCATATAATTGATGTGGACTATTCCTTCGTCATAATGAAAGACCTCATCATGTATCAGAGTTTTTGGTAATCATCCTCGAACTTGCCTATTGGAGTATGCCCTCAAAAAAATTTTTAATCTGTCACTCACAGAATACGCTATGTGCTATATCCAAAGAAAATGATTTTCTTCTTTGAATGGTCAAATGCATTTAAAAGTAGAAAATTATTTTCTTTGTTTACCTGTATCACATATGAGAGTACGTCTTTGAATTATTTTCACATTTCAGTTAAATTCAATGCATATCACTTTCAAAAGAAATCGAACCATAATTACAGAATTCCGAATTTTGACGAGAAATCAAAAACCCTCGTATAAAAATTTCCGATGAAAAAATCAAATGTAGCAAATCTCACCATATTGAAGCCTCCGTTTTGAATTCATGAGTTTTCATTAGATGCATAATATTCGACCCCAAAAATTTGATAATAACAATTTTAAATAGAATTGCATCATAGATCAGAAAGATGGTCCGTCATATTTAATTTTTATAGACAATTCGTGATCTTTGAACCTGAATATAAATTTATGAAATGTTTGAATTAAATCGGCCATATCATCATATAAACCGTTCGCTATGTTGTTTTTTACAGTAATTTTAATGTCATAATGCCTACATGCCTACCTGAATAGTGAATTCCTGTCAAATTTGAAATTGATAGGATTACAGGAAATAGTTCAAATTTGATATGAAGACTATAACATACACATATCCATAGGGAACGTTAAATAAAAGCTGATAAAAAAGCAAACAAAATCAGCAGAATTACGATAACGCGGTCTGAAACAATCTACTGATAATTGTACAAAGCGTCAACACCGCTGGGCGCTCAGAAATGTGCGAAATGAAAGCATTCATACTCCGACGGACGCTGAGTAGCCGTAGTTTGAAAGTTTTATCGTATATCTTGGACGCTCAGTGGAGGATTTATGAAAGGACGCTTTGAATTTAGTGAATTGGGAATTGTGGAAATTTTTTTTCACAAAAATATGCCTATGTAAGCTTTTCAACATCTTCTTTTCAGAGTAAGAAAATATACATCTGTTATTGTAGGGATTCTGTGAGAAATATATCGTGGACGCTCAGGAAAGGAATTATGAAAGGACGCCAAGAAGATAGCGAGATGTATATATATATATATATATATATATATATATATATATATATATATATATATATATATATATATATATATATATATATATATTTATACAGTTCAATACTCAGTTTCGAGGTTGAGAGACATATCATATAATCAGATATATATATATATATCATATGACACGCTACACATCGGCTCTCCGAAAGTTACGAATTTATAATAGTAAATTAAGTGAATATATCTTGAAATTTATATCAGTGTAATCCTATGAAATAACAGTTTTTAGAATTCATAAAATTAGTGCATAGTTATGAATCTGGAGATAATTGGGTCAATATAATTTTCCTAATTGATCTCAAGAATAATGAGTGAATTTGATAACAGGTGTTGTTTACATTGATAAGAAACCACACTGAAGATGAAATGTTACAGCTGCCCATTGGAGCGAGATAAATACGTTCTCTTCACGTGTGACGGATGCGGAAATCTTCAATGCAAGGAATGCGGTAACTATACAGCTTCCGAGGAAAAGTGTTTTCCCCTATCTAAGAGGAAAGCAATATTATTATGTTCTGGATGTCGTGAAGAATCAGGTAATATAATGGAAATAATGAAAAAGAATATAAAACTTGAGGATGAAAATGAATCATTAAAAGAAAAATTAGCCGTGCAATTAAAATTGTCGGCTAGTGCAGATGTTACTAAATTATTGAATGATAATAAAATATTAACAGAATCGGAAAAATATATGAAAGACCAAATTAAAAATCTTGAAAAGAAAATTACGAAACTGCAAACCGAATTAAAAGAACAACAGAAAATTAATCTTGAAAATAACATTAAAACAAGAGAAAAATTTGAGCTAGTTCAACTTGGGACAGAAAATAAACGTCACAAATCAAAATCTATAAACGATAATGGAAATAATACCGAAAATGAAAACGGAAATAATCAGGAAATTAATCGAAATTCGATATACGATCTTCTCAACAGTTTGGAAGAGCGTATGAATAATAAACTGAAATCTATGCATGAAAATTTAAACGGAAAAATGCTGCAACTAAGGAATGAGATTAGTCACCCTCCTCAAAGTAGCATTAAGCCCTACAGTGAAATCACCAAAAAAGACACATACAAAGATATGAATATCAACCAGAAAAATAATTCATCAAGAAATTTAATTCATGAACAGAAGGAATTAATGAACGAAATAATTAATTTAGGAACATCAGAAGTCGTAAAAACATCTAATAATGCAGAAAAACTTACTATTCCACAGAATAAACCATTAGGAAACATTAAGGGAAGGAGTACATCCAAATCGGCGTCAAGTCAAGTGACGAATAGGAAAAGTGACCTCACAAAAGAAAAGGAAGGAAATTCTGATTCCAGTAAAGGTACAAATAGAAACATACGCTCGAGTATATTTGGTACCGGCCAGTATTTAAATATTAAAGGAGTCAAAACATATGCTCATTTACATGTTTGTAAACTTGAACCTGAGCTTAAAGAAGAACAATTACTTCAACACCTTCAATCATCTGGTTTCGAAGATGTAAAATGCAGTAAATTAGAGTCAAGAAAACCACTTGAATATTCATCATTCAAAGTAACTGTTCCCAGGGATGACATGGATAAATTAAAAAACGCAGAAGTATGGCCCGTTGGAGTAAGAATTACCCCTTTTTTATACTGGCTGAACAAGACACCTCTGCAGCAAACCTGAAGTTCACAATCCAGAATAGCCAACAAAGTAATGCAAGTAAGATAGAAGTTGGTAGCAGAAGGTTGAAGATTATGCATTTAAATATACAGGGTTTAACAAATAAAGTTGAAGCTCTAGAAGATCTTACAAATCACTTAAGGAATGATGTTATCTGTTTAAGTGAACATTGGTTACATGAAAACAATAAAAGATTATACCAAATGAAAAACAAACAACTTGCTGCAAATTACATTAGACAGCAATTCCAGCATGGAGGAGTTTGTATCTATATAAAGGAGGGTATAGAGTACACTGAAATTAGTGAGATAAAAACCTTATCAAATGAAAAGACTAATGAAATTTGTGCAGTCTACATATCAAAACATAATCTGGTGGTGTTGGTCTACTATGCAGCTAAGGTATCTGAAAATTTTGTTGGTTTTTGGCATAACGTGTTAGAATACATATACTCTACTTTTAATGATGGAGTAGATATTGTTTTATGTGGAGACTTCAATGTAGATTTCAACGAACGGAGTGCACGTTCAATAGATATTTTAAATTTACTTAAGAGTTTCGGATTGCAGAGAACCATTGTTTCTCACACAAGGGTGCACTACACAGGCAGAAAAACATGTATAGATAACATATTCACAAATATTCGGGAATATCAAGCATATACATTCGATGCTAATATATCAGATCACAATGCACAGATATTAGAAATAAATGTAATTCCACAAAATAACAAAAACACCCATAAAAGGAGAACATTAAATTCACAGAACATAGAATCTTTCAGAAGAAGTCTCAGTGGAGAAAATTGGCAGGATGTGATTAATACAAGGGACGCCAATAAGAAATTTGATGTTTTTCTCAACATTTTTTGCCTTCAGCTTGATAATTGCTGCCCACTGCGCTCTTTTGTAGATTCTAGAAAGTACGATTATTCACAAGACTTGCAACAAATGAAAATAACTCTAGACCTGATAAGAGAAGCCTATTTAAAAAATCAAAATGAAAATACCCTTGAATTATTCAAAATACATAAGCAACAATATCTAGAAGCTGCACAGGCGGAAAGAAGGATTAGAAATGAGAATAAAATTGCTACATCTGGGAATAAACAAAAAGCTACATGGCAAATAATAAATACTGAAACAGGCCGTGTAAAAAGAAAATCATATGCCGGAGCACCTTCGCCACAAAGATTCAATGATTATTTCGTAAGTGTGGGCCCTAATATATCCAAACAGATAACGGATACTTCTTGTTCGTATATGGATTTTATGAGAAAGTTTAGTATAAAACAAGGCTTTTCCTTATTCCTTAGGCCGGTTACGGAAGAGGATGTAATTTGTTGCATTGGAAGGCTTGCCGCAAAACCAACTATGGACATCTATGATATCAGCGCGAAATTGGTCAAAGCCGTCGTTGATGTTATAGTTTCTCCTTTAACTGACATATTGAACTCTTGTCTCCAGCAGGGCGTATTTCCTGACAAAATGAAAATAGCAAAGGTATGCCCAGTGTTGAAAAATGGAAGTAAAACAGAAACAAATAATTACAGACCAATTTCCATAGTTCCTACATTCTCCAAAGTACTTGAAATGATAATGGCAGACCAATTATTATCATATATGGATAAAAATAGATACTTTTGTGAAGAACAGTTTGGATTTAGAAGACAACGTAGAGCTGTTGACGGCATAGAATCCCTATGTAATTACATAGTAGATGGTTTCGAGGAACATTGCTCAGTTTCTACCGAATTTTGTGATCTATCGAAAGCTTTCGATTGTATGTTCCACCATATATGTACCCAAAAACTTGAGTACTATGGTGTAAGAGGGGTAGCCTTGCTCTGTTCACATCTTACCTTGTTGGAAGAAGACAGGTAGTGAGTTGCGGACCGCAGAGAAGTTCCATGCTTGATGTGATTCAGGGTATTCCACAGGGCTCTGTTCTGGGACCTCTGCTTTTTATCATTTACATCAATGATTTACCACAAAACTTGGCATGCCATACTGTGCTATATGCTGATGATACTAGCTTTGCTGTGAAGGACAAGGATGCAAAAAATTTAGAATTGAGATGCCAACAGGCTAGGAAAACTGCGGGAACATGGTTCAGGGCGAATAAGCTTTTGCTTAACGAACTTAAAACCAAAACAATGATTTTCTCATCATCCCGAATGCTACCTTCAAGTGGAGTAAAATTTCTGGGCGTTTTACTAGATAACCGTCTCACATGGAGAGATCATTGTAGCAGTCTCAGTGAGGGATTACATAACAGCATATTTGCTATTAGAAGGGTTAGGCAAATCATCAGCCAAAAAGCAGCAATAACTGTATATTATGGACTTTTTCACTCCAGGATGCTATACGCTCTAGAGCAATGGGGGCTTACTTGTCACATAAAGCAGATTTTGGGGGCCCAAAAGGAGGCTCTTAGGGCCATTGAAGGTGTGAACTCGCAATGCCACTGCAAGCCAATATTCAAAAAACACAATATAATGACTGTTGTAGCTGAACTAATACTAAGGCTAATCATGAATATTGTGAATAATCCCACCATGCATGAAAGAAGATCAGAATGTCAACCATATGGGATCAGATCTAGTGACAACTTCAATATCGAGAAAGCTAGATTATGTACAGGCATGAGAAAAAATGAAGGAGTAAGATTATATAATGGAATTCCCATTCAATGGAGAAAACTCCAGAAGAGGATTTTTCGGAAAACATTGAAAGATTATCTTCTGGAAAACCCACCATACAGTCTGGAGGACTTCAATGTGAAACTCTGAATTGATTAGAATGAACAATTATTTGAATTTTTATATTGTATATCATTTGTAACTTGACTTTGTTATTTATGTAACCAAATATACTATCTATCTATCTATCTATCTATCTATCTATCTATCTATCTATCTATCTATCTATATATATATATATATATATATATATATATATATATATATATATATATATATATATATATATATATCTATATATATATATATATATTTATTTATATATATATATATATATATATATATATATATATATATATATATATATATATATAAATATATCTAATATATAAAATGCTCGTGTCACGGCGTTAGAAGTTGAACTCCTCCGAAATAGCTCGACCGATTCGGATGAAATTTTGTGGGAATATCGGGTAGGTCTGAGTATCGGCTAACATCAATTTTTCATCCCCCTAAATGTTAAGGGTGTTCCAACCCCTAATTTTTAATTTTTATTTTTCAGACAAAATTTTCTGTTCTATTTTTTATATGATACAACATTCAAAAATACATACAGCCCTAAATTTTCACCCCTCTACGATCAACCACTATTTCTTATTTGTTAAATTCCTCCGAAATAACTCGACCGATTCCCATGAAATTTTTTTTGCATATCGGTTAGCTCTGAGAATCGGACAACATCTAATTTTCATTCCATTGAATGTTGATTTTTTTTTTATTTTTCAGACAAAATTTTCTGTTCTATTTTTTTTTATGATACAGAATTCAAAAATACATACAACCCTTAATTTTTTTTTGTCAGATAAAATTTTCTGTTCTATTTTTTTTATGATACATATAACATTCAACAATACACACAACTCTAAATTTACACCGCTTTACGATCAACCCCTATTTTTTATTTGTTTAATACCTTAGAGATGGCTCGACCGATTCTCATGAATTTTTTTTTGCATATCGGTTAGGTCTGAGAATTAGACAACATCTATTATTCATCCCCATGAATAATGAGGGTGGTCCACCCCTTGATTTAAATTTTTTTCAGACAAAATTTTCTGTTCTATCTTTTTTTATGATACAGCATTCAAAAATACATACAACCCTAAATTTTTAACCCTCTACGATCAACTATTTTTTATTTGTTAATTATAAACTTCAATTTTTTTGGCAAGTTTTTTATTTTTTTGTCTTGACTAAAATAAATGAATAAAAAAATTCATATTACTCTCAATTTTATACCCTCCTACGATCAACACCTATTTTTCCATAGCGATTTTCATTTTTTTAAATTTCATTCACAGATCCGCAATAGGGTTGCAAGATGGCAATCGAAAATAACAATAGTCGGTCTGAGAATAGGTCGTAATATATTTTTCATACCCCTAAGTGATTATAGTGGTTCTCCACAAACATTTTTATAAATTTTTTGGACAAAATTTTTTATTTTAATTTTTTTATGATGTTGCATTAAAAAATACAATATAGATTGATAGGTAGATATAATGTAGGATAGATAACTATCTAGATAGAGAGTTAGATAGATAAAGATAAATCGGCAGATAGATGAATAGATAGAAAGATAGATAGATGAAAATAATTTATATAGCAGAATGACGTATGCCGGGTCAGATAGATTGATATGTAGATAGATAGAGATACATTGGCAGATAGATGAATTGATAGGAAGATAGATAGATAAAAATAATTTATATGGCATGGCAGAACAACGTTTGCCTGGTCAGCTAGTATATATATATATATATATATATATATATATATATATATATATATATATATATATATATATATATATATATATATATATATATATATATATATATATGTATTTCTGTATGCATTTTAAAGCAGAAGCAACCACATAGCCTGCCTACCTGCATTCAGACGCAGGACATTCAAAAATATATTTTTTCTTCACTCAAATTACAGAACAAAATTCGTTAAGAATGCAAACATGGGAATTTATTTTGTTTGAACATACGAGGATGGAATCAGGACTTTTGTACTGAATTTTAGTAGTTATATCTTAAACTATAATATACCTATGAGCAGGGCCGGATTTACGAATATGCCGCCCATGGGCCCAAAGCATTACGCCACCCCCACCTCCCAAACGCGACAATTTGCCAGACCTCAAATAATACTATTTGAACATCAATATCTTAAAAATGAATTCGAATAACATCTTAATAATATCATAGCTTTATATAACCTCACTAACTATGATTTAGGAATAATGCTAATTAGTACTTTGTTATGTGGAATATTTGCAGAGAATCTTTCATTTCCTTTTACACCTCAAGATATCGTTTTAACTGTTAAACTTAACATAGTACGATTATTGTTTTCATAATTAACGAAAAAATATGGATTAAAGGAAAAGTTACATGTTTCTTCACTTGTTGCCGACGAAATTTCAAAAAACCCAGTAGTCCTTCATATTGTTTTTTGTCCCATTATTGTTTACCAACCATTCAGAAATTAATATTTTTTTCACTGATTTTAAAACCACATACTGTGAAAAGAAATCAATTTTGTTTTTTCTCAAAGTGGATTGTAATATCAGGAAATTAAGAAATCGAAAACGATTCAATGATTAAACTGTTTATTGAGAGCTAAAACATTCAATTCATAGTGAAACTTTTCAAAAAAATTAAACTCAAGTTTTCAGATTTTTTTACGCCTAGCTTTTTTTTCAACTCAAGGGACCTACAGTTTCACGCCGGTTCCAAACGGCCAATGGACTTGAATCTTGGTCATTACCCAACAACATATCAAATTTTTGAACCACTAAATTCCATACATACAAAACATCCAAGAGCATGGTGGGACTCGAACCCTAGCTTTAATATTAGCGAATGTATCAATGACATCATTAAATTCAAGCTTACACGTCAAGTCTTTTTCTATGGTTAAAACAGCTGAGTTAAATAACCTTTTTTGGCCAACAGTTGATCTTAAATAATTCTTTACTCGTGAAAGAGTAGAAAATGAACGTTCTGCTGCACAGTTGCCGGCTGGTGTACACAAAAACATCTAAAGAGCTACGCTTACATTTGGTTATAAGTTCTGGACATCTTTGGAGAAAATATATCTGTTCAATTGTGACAGCGACATTTTTTCTGTACTGGATGCCTTTTCTTTGCACAGACCTTTCAAATGATGACATTCGGCAACAAAAAAAAACGAGCTTCAATATCTGTTGAGTAATTAGTGTATAAATCTGAGTGAAAACAAAAATTCTGCATAAAACGCTCTTGACTTTTCAGCAAAATTTAACTGGCCTTCAAAATTTGCCGCCCTGGGCCCGGGCCCATGCCTAAATCCGGCCCTGCCTATAAGATGTTTAAAGCCAGTATTTTGGTTTTCCCACTGATTATTTAAAAGCTTTTTAATCAAGGTACTACTAACTCCTCACAAAATTTTAAAAATTAGAGAAACGCGGGAATTAATAAATTCTTATTTAAGGGGATTGACGATTGCCAAAATCAAAGATAAACGGATATCATCTCAAAAGGCTCTTCGCCATAATGAATAACGTAGGAAAAATTTATTTTTCAATTGAAAGAAGGTATTACGAGCACTTAAGATGAGCTTGGTTCTGGAATGCACATAAAGGTAAATGGCAACTTCTGAAATGATAATCCATAACTTTTTTAGAATGCAGATACCTAAAGTGCGAGATGAATGTCGCAATTGTTTATACCTGTGCAATTGAACGAAAAAGTTTCATGTAAAAATATAACATTCTAAAAGCAAAATTCCAATGAATTATTGCGTCATGGGTTCTGCAAGACACTCTTTAAGGTAAAGAACCGTTAAAACTTTTTGAAACGATCATCCAACCCTAAAAAAGGCAAAGACAATTTTGTTAGCTAAATTTATGGCGGAAGTTTTTTTCGTTTCAATAAAAGTAAATAAGTTGAATGATTACTTTGAAGAGGTAAGCTTTCAACGGTTAGTACTACTTCGCTTGTATAGCACCAAATTTTCACACGAAAACTTTTGTAGTTCCTCCAATTCAAATTAGACCAACATCATTTTAAATGAATAGATTATATCCTGATAAATGGTTATTTTGAGAAATCAACAAGCTCTATTATCATTAGGTATCTAATAAAAACTTTTAAAATGTCGATGGGTTGTAATTATATAATGTTTCTTTGGTGACTATGTTGAATGTAGATACATGATTAAACTATTCAGCTGCAAATGTTCTATCAAGGTGAATTTAACTTAACTTCCAATAGATTCGAGATTCCTTAAAAAGAAACAAATAAAACCATATACTACTTAAGAATTATATTTGAGTGAGCGCTCTTTTTAAATCTACAAAATAATTTGTACATCTTTAAATTAATATATAATTCATGAAATCGATTTCGAAATCTGGCAAGTATCTACGAACACTATCGCAAAATAATAAATATTTATCAAATAGATTCTTTCTGGTAAGGAATATCTGGTGATGAAAAAAATAAGTTATATTTGAATTGACAGAGATGATAACTTTGAAATTGTGTTGATAAATATAATGGCTAGAATTCAAAAGCATCATAGTTTTAAATGTTGGTTACGTAGGCTTTTTTATGTCATAGAACTTTCTAATTATTGTTCAGAGGGTATTGATGATAAAAGTAGTTCATTTGTGAAGAGGTAGATAAATTTCTTATTACGAATATTTTTTAATTAAGAATTTATGATTGAAATTGCATTACTTAAAATCTCTGCCACAATTCAGGAAAATTTTGTTAATCAACAGAATTTTCATGTAAAAAACTTATAAACAATTCATTAAACTAGAGTATTATATATTTCAGGACAGGTGACCTTTCAATATCGTTATGTAAGCAAAACTAGTAAATGGTAGTAATGTACACAAAAAATAAAAATTATAGGTAGATTCTTAAAACGATAGTTCAATATCACATTGATTTTTGAACCTTTGAATTTTCTTTTCTTCATATTCGAATTCGATAGTTGCCATTCAATGTGGTACCAATAAAATATTTCTAGTAAGTTGTTCAGTAATTCAGAATCGTTCAATGATAGCATCTGCAATTGAAGCTACAGCAGCCATGTTCAAATAGCGGTATAAAGCAGATTAGAAGAATATTTATACTCAATATAATTTCCATTGGCAACATGGAATTAAAATTTTTTTTTAAATAATGTTTCAAACTCCACTTCTTTATTCCGAGCGTTCTGAAAATTCTTAAACTCTGTGTGTATGACTATGAAACATAGAATACCATAAGTAAAATACCGCGAGTCGATTGGGTAAAACTAAAATTTAGTTTTGTAGTTTGTAGCATAAAATTATTAAATCAATAACATATTTTCATGAAACTAATATAAATAATTTAAAGTTAAATTGAATCGTATTTATGTCATGTCTTCACTAATTTTGAGCATATGATGATAAACAGAATTGTTTCAATAAAAAATATGTTGGATGGTATTTTCTGAAAAAAATAATTTTAATATAGAAGCAGTGAGGCAGACAAATTTTGAAGGAGTGAAATTGAATTGTCGAATATTTTCGCTCGAGCACCTGAAAACCTTAGTATAAAACATTATTTCACAAGTATTTAAAGTAATATACTGATTAGAAATATAGCTACAAGTAAATTGACAGTTAAGTTTCTAATGCATTTATGTAACTTTGTAAAGTCTATAGCTATTAATAAGAGATAGCGTAGTATAAAAAAAGGAATGTTTTTACCTTTCTAAAACTGAAACATATTTATCTATACAAAAATACATGACTTTCACTCATGCCTCAATCTACTTCAAAAACAAATTGTTTTGTTTTGCACCATTCTCTTTTTCTGAAATTACTGACTTCAAAAGTTTCAACAGTGTTATTAGGTATCAGATTGTTTCTGTGATCTATATTCATTAACAATGTGGTACTGAACTACCGAAAATCATTGCATAATTGAATGGCATATTTATCCTAATTGAATTCATAAAATTTTTACCTGATTGATCTCATTAATCTATACAAATATTGTGATTCTGTAAAAGAACTGTATATGATCTTTACAGAAAAGAATTATTCAATTAATCGGTTTGGCACTTTTTGAAATAGGAATAATACTAGTAATTATAAAAGTAATCTTATGTCACATCGATTACAATTCTCAAATATTGACACTTTGTTTCAATTCCAAGAACTGAAAAGGAACATGAAGAGTAGTGTTTTCATGCTCAACTATGAGATGACCCCTCCTATGAGAGGCACCTACAACTAATACTGTATCGCCTTTCATGAGCACAATTCCATTATTGCTATTGTTTTCAGGAAATGACATCTTCATGATTCGTGTCTGAGGGTAACCTAACTTAGTATTTCCTGCAACAGTATAAGAGCGGCTTGGAGGAACAGGAGGAGGCCTTTCCAAATCTAGACCAAACAATGTACAGGTCTGTTGTATTATCTTCGCATCACATTTTTCGTTTAAATCTGGTGGGGGAGTACCTGCAATAGGCTGGGGTCTCGGACGAATTGTGCCATTTGTATTAGAACGGTTAACTGATTTTTTGGAGTTTTGATTGATCTTTTCACGTTTGGTTTTCGACAGTCTCATCCTACATTTCCAACCTCTCCACACAGCTTGAATGAGGTAGGCTGCCTTTTGTCGAGTTTCAGTTCGAAGATTCTCAAGATATTGTCTTATACCTTCACTTAGAAAGATATGCCTTTTGCCCATCGCCCAACTCGTTGACATTGTATTAGGCTTACCAATTACATTGATCACATGTTGTAAAATAGAATTACAGTCTTCTATCACCTTATCTTCAGTTTTGTGCATTCTGGTGAATGGGGCAAGAAGCTTGTAACGTGCATAAAAAGCCTTGAAACGCATTCTATGCGGATATCCTCCTGCCATCAGGTTAACTGTTTCTAAAACTTGAAGTGACCGAACCTGACGTACAACAACATTTCGATCAAATCGATTGGGAATTTCCTGAGCATTACTACGAATACATCTAACAAAATGAGGTCTTGCATGAACAAGTGTTCGTAGTAAGTTATCCAATCGGGTATGAAAGTCCTGCGTAAGAGTTGAAACAGGTTCATCACCGTTCAGTAAATCGGTATGAGAAGTTGGAGATATTCTGAAGCTTACGCCTCTAGGAACACTATCTATGGCATATAAAGCTTTCAATTCACTTCCAAATAAGTGAGTAGCAAATCCGAAATTACAACTGTGTTTGTAAAATACAGCGACCAGATCGTCTGGCACAACATCTTTATTTGTATCTAGAAAATGAGTGGCATCATAAATTACCCGATTGGCAAAGTGCTGTATTCCGAATAAACGTGGACTTTTTGGATCAAATAATCTGGAATTTTGTTTATGTTGAACTTTTATCTTTGAAACATAAGATTCAGCTGTTCCTCTTATGGAGCATTCTACATCCAACATACTCAGAAGTCCAGTTCGTAGAGAGGAAATTAAGTCAATGCATGGTACGTTATCAATATAATCAACTTCTATTTCACAGCTGATGCTCTCATCTCTACATGACTCTATGCTTGACTTGAATATGTGGGTATTATAAAAATGTTGCATCGTCTCAGCACATAAATTTATACACAAATGCTCTAACTGGCTTGGTTCCGAGTCTTCAAAACCGAACATGTCTAGTATGCCTATAAATCCATCAGTAGCGTGGCGTACCGCGTTATTCAAAGCAGCCATAGATTTACTCCCGGCATTAGTACTACCTCCAGAAGTTGAAGCATGTTGACTCGTAATTTCGGCTTGATTATGAACTGATTCATTTGAATCTGAACTCAGAGTTCCTAATGTCGATCCCAACTTTTTCAAACTATTTGCTCTCCTCACAATTGTGGCTACAGTACGGCAATACAAAGCTTTAGCGAGGCAATCCCTAGTCATATTTGACATATTGGCGTCGCATACAGATTTAAATAGTTGTCCTCTAGCATTGTGGGTTCTAGAGGTCAGTCCTTTGAAAAGAGTTGCAGCAGACACTCCTAGCAGCCCAGCTACTGAACTGAGTTCCGTATCTCCTTTCACGTCTACCTCAAGTCCTTTTCCATCAATAAATTGCACATTTCCTAATAATAATACTGCAGCAAGAACACGAACTACATCCAAAAATGGAATTCCTAGAATTCCAAGGCATGTTTTCCAATCTTTGAACCTAAAAACAAAAAATTCACAATATACACATACACAATATAAGTAAAATATTCTGGCGGAGACTATTATGACATTAGGTAAATAATATTATACAAGAATATATATATATATATATATATATATATATATATATATATATATATATATATATATATATATATATATATATATATAATTTTTGTTCATATATAAAAATTTGATTTAAACGGTACTATTTTCTTTACATCATAAAGTTAGCTAAATTTTAGTGTAAACCGCGTCTGGTTATCTTGATTTTTTCTGTATTATAAGAGAAAATGTTAAAAATTCGAGTATTTTAATCGGATCAAGTCACCTTGAGAAGTTAAACGGATCAAGTAGACATGATGATAACTGCTAAATTGAAAAGATTACGGACTCCACAACTGTTAAAAGTTAGTTCTGATAGTTTCTGTTGCTCCAATTTAGGTTTTCATCCAATTTTCTCTTTGGAAAAATATGTCAGTCGATAACGCTTATGATATGTTAAGCATTTATTTTCAATGTTGAGAATATATATGTAATGTAATTTCCACGACGAAGACATTTTTCTCGAGAAGTTTTCTAATGATTTGCTAGGCGATTACGGAAGACTGGCAAAGTGCAGCCCATTAAAGCATCTCAAAGAATTCGTAGAACATGCATCGAGAAAAATAATATTTAATGTAAATGCTATTAGATGCTTGTTCAGCGCTGAAATTGAACCAGCGGTTGTTTTCTACCGAAATATGACTGAATAAATACATCGAGAATGATGGAAGACCTTTTGAACATTTTCGACGTATTTGTGACTAAATTTTAAATAGTTGTACGTGTTTGGTTGTGATTATAATTTAGTTAATTTAATGATGGCTGAGGGGCTGTCAAGAAGAAAGTAACGTTCCATTTACCTTTTTTCAAAAATACCCTTAAAATGTGTTATCGTTGCAGGTAAAGCCGTCTGGTTTGATCCTTTAAAATAGGGTTGTAACGGAGCTCCGCAACTGCCTCTGCTTCCGCAAAATTTTGGCGGAATTGTAACGGAGGTACATACCTTGACATACATAAAATCAGATAGGAATTAGAATTTCCATCAATTCATCATTCAAAAATATCAATTCCAAACTTTGTGACCTTCCAAACAACACAGTGTATTCGCTTTCTACATATTTGGTACGAATAAAATTTTTTTAATGATATAGTTGAAGAACAAGTTTATTCCGAACCAATAAGCTTGCTAACCCTACATGACTTGGATGTGGCAAGAGGTGTTGGTGAGGACGAAGGTTCCGTTGCCAAAAAAACCTAGACTAGAATCAAATCTGATGAATGATGGACCGAGCACAAGCTTCCAGATTTTACCAACAACTCAAAGTTTGCATTCCAATCTGGCTAATATGTTGAAAAATATTAGTCTACGAAGAGGAAATAGAAAATGACATTACGGTTACCAATAGCAACCATATGATATGAAAATTACTAATTAATCAATATAGTGAAGAAAACAGACTACAACTAGATGAAGATCCTTTATTATGGTGGAGATATAACACTAAATATAAAATGTTTGCTCCCATCGTTCGCACTTACTTATTGACGGCGGCAAGTTCAGTGCCAAGTGAACAATTATTTAGTCCATCTGGTTTAATTTATGGAAAGTGACAAAGCGGCAAATCTGTTGTTTGTGAAATATAATTTGACTTTTATTAATTTTGATTACTAGTATGTATGGTATAAGTATATTATTTACATGCGTTTTATAATATTTTAAATTAAGATTTGTGACTATATATTACTTCGAAACATAATGAGTTCATATTTTTCCTTTTTCACCTCTGCCTCCGCTTCCGTTAACCTCCGAATCCGCCTACGCCTCTGCTGAGGAGACCTCCGTTACAACCCTAGTTTTAAACTAATGGGGTTCAACAAACAAATAGTTTTAAACGATAATAAAAAGCTCGAGTATCTCCCTTATTATGACAGATAAAAAAAAAATCGCGAAACAAATGCGGTGTTACTTAAGCTATCAAATAATATTTTCAAAGTTATAGCTCATCGTCCAACTTTCCGAGAACTTTAGATACATCTGCTCCGGTACCCTTATCCGGACGGCCTGCTTAAATATATATATATATATATATATATATATATATATATATATATATATATATATATATATATATATATATATATATATATATATATATATATATATATATATATATATATATATATATATATATATATATATATATATGTATATATATATATATATATATATGTGTGTGTGTGTGTGAGTGTGTGTGTAAATATTTTTTACCTGGAAGCATCTTCTGCCAAATCTTGTCGAGTATCTCCATTGATCAAGTACTTTAAAGTAGATGGTTTATGTTCTTCTAAGTTTAGTTTTGTCCTCTCTTCGGACGATAACCCGGCTAGCATTTGGTAAAATATATGGTAATTCTTTTCTCCTGACAAAGGTTTTATAACTCGAGTTTGATCCAAAAAGTAACAATGTATTTTAGTTCTATATAAAGCACCATCAGTCACTTGTACTTCAATAAACTGACCCTGAAAAATTTTTAGTTTTACGATAAAGTTTAAGAATTTTGAACATCTATATGATGATAGAATTAATTATAAGTACCATCATCGTAAAGCAATGAATGAATTCTTAGAATACAATAAACATATCTATAATAATAATCCTCATATTGACATTCATGAACCAATAGTATAAACATATCTATAATAATAATCATCATATTGACATTCATGAACCAATAGTATAACACACATTTTTAAGAACCTTTAATAAATTTTTCCAATATAGATATTCCGAATAATACTACCTAATAATATTATCTTAATCTTTAAATTTTCAATAGTTTTTGTATTAAATACAAACATACATATATAGGGTTTTTCTTTTGAAGGTACAATTTAATATATGTGAAAGTAAAAATGATAAGCTTATAAAAATTTACACACAAAGGTTTTCAGCCATGGATTACTTTTTTTGAATAGTGGCAGTTTTATATCATTTCCGGTTATACCGGAAGTAGCTACCAGCTTCCTTATTTTAAATGGCAACCGCCAATTTTGATTCCACATTTAGATTATTTTTCGAAAATTAACGTCATTTCATGAAACAAGATCTATGTCCCTCTTTGACCGTTTTTGTCGGTCAGTGACTATTAGACATAAAACAATGAAATTTCGGGGAAACCTATGAAAAAATGCTGGTTATTTAAAAAGGAAATGATTATATTTCCTACAATAATTTACAGGGCCTACACAAATTATAAACAATTTTTTTCATTTTTATAAAAAACTTGTTTTTCAAATGGAATGCCCTTTTATTATTTCAGATATTAATTGTAGACAAAATTTCATTTCGATTGCTATAGCATTGTCCGATACCTAAAATTAATAGTTTTCAAGTTATTTTCATTTTCCTTAATAAAGTCATATTTTTATATAAATTATGATTGACATGGAAATTACAATTAATAATACCTGTCTAACAAAGCGTTAGCATTCTGTTGAGTTTTTAATTACGGCTAATTTTTCTAACGAAGATTATTCGAACCTAATGATAATTTATGGAGAATGCCATAAGAACGTAAATCGCACCTTAGATTTTTTCAATGTTCGTCTTCCGACAAGAAGAAGTCCAACCAGGAAAAATGTTACGGTATCCCTCCTGACTCTTTCAGCAGTAAAACTTGCCGAAGTTCGGTTATTTTTCAACACGGCATTCAAATTTTTCCTGGTTGGCCTCTTCTTGTGAGAAAACGCACGTTGAACAAATCTAAAATGCGATTTACGTTCTTATGGCATTCTCCATAAATTATTATAAGGTTCAAATAATATTCGTTAGAAAAGTTAGCCATAATTGAAAACGTCGTCAGATCTACGGGTAACTTATGCTAACAATGTTATTTTAAAAGGCACACAATGTATATTTTATCATTTTTGTATTCTGTGGTACATTTTGAAACTTGTTGATAGAACATATAACATACCTATCTTCAGCCATTTTTAAAATGAAAATTATTTTTTGAATTTGGCAAAAAATATCTGTGAATTAAAAATATATTTTCTCATTACTCTCACAACTGAAGCCTAGAACCCTGAAATTTTTGTTTAACATAATAATTTATGAGAAGCAAGGTAATCTCATACACAAAATAATGTTTTTTTGGTAGAACATAAAATTGAAATGTATGCATTAATTTCAAATGAGACACCCTATATTCTATATCAGCATTCAAAATAAGAACAAATTACTCATTTAAAACTATAATATGATATCCATCTCTAGCGGTTTTAGACTTATTAGCAAAACACTAGAAAAACTATTAGAACAAACATAACTTTTCATACTAGACCTAAAAAAAATACAAACTTTAAACAAAAATTTCAGGGCTTTAGCTGTGATAGTTATTCAAAAATATATTTTTTATTCGGAGATGTCTGTTGTCAAATTTTTCAAAAAATTATTTCATTATAATGACTCAATATAGGTCATATGTTCTATAAAAAAGTTTCAAAATGTTCCACAGAATACAAAAATGATGAAATATACATGGTGCGCCATTTAAAATAACATAGTTAGCATAAGTTACTCGTAGATCTGACAACGTTACAATGATGATAATATTTTCCAAGTCTAGATCATAATCTCCCACACGCGTAGTACGAATTTCAAGTCGCTTAGTTTTTTCGTTCTCTAGATACTTCTTATAGGCCATCGAGTTTGGTGAACCCTGTGTATATGGACGACATGAAATTTTGAAATCTGCGCCAACAACGATGAAAACACTAGATAGTCTGTTTCGTCCTTCAACGAGCACATCAGTACCTTATACCTATGAAGAGCACAAATGACATGTGTACGAATCACAGCGCCATTAATCGGAAACCGATAGGTATCTCACTTTAGGTCTAACAGAAACGCCAATCACCGAATACTCATTTCTATTTACAACCATAGATGACATGGGTACAAGGTACATGCGAAAGAAAACCCAACGAATCTACGAAGATTTTTATATGCAAAGAACAATTAATTTAGGAGTAGAGGTCAAAGTATAAAATGGAAAGAATTTGAGCACAAAAGGCAAGCAAAAATTAATTTCAAGAGTGCTGAAAAGTTTAAGAAAGACAAAAGTAGGTTATTAGAGCAATGAAAAATGAACAAGGTATCATACCCACAGATGATGAAGAAATCATGGACCGGTGGAAATAATACTTTCAAAAACTTTTGAATCCTAAACCGGTAATACAGTAGAAAACTGAGGAAAACCAAGGACTTAAAGAATAGGTAGAAAACAAAGACATTATTACTGAAGAAGAATTGAAAGAAGTAATCCGAGAGCTGAAAAATGGAAAAGCACGAGGATAAGATCACAACCAAGATGTTAAAGTACTTATATGTGCAAACGCGAAACACAATTGTATTTGAGCGTGCTGATTTCGGTGTGGCGAAAGGGAGAAAATACCCATGGATTGGGACTAATAATACCGATATACAAGAACGAAAATCACAAAAAAAGCAAGATCTCTAATGAGCACATTAAGGTACTGAAAAAAAAAGCAGAGAGAAGAATAAGAAGGAAAGTAGATCACACACTTTCAGAAGTACAGTGTTTTTCACAAATGAAGATGCACTCAAGACCATGTGTTCACAATCAATTGCTAACCGCATATCGACAAAAAAATGCATTTTTAATATAGACATGGAAAAAGTATATGACAGGATACCAAGAGCAAAAATATGTTTAGAAAAGAGAAATGTCTGCGATAAATTGATGGGATTCACAAAAAGCCTTTACCACAGAACAAAAAACTGCGTGGTAATATGAAAGTCAGCACAATTCATCACATATGAAGAGGTCATACAGGGTAGAAGTGGAATCCCACTACTCAGTTTCATGGATATTATGATCAAAACTGCAAAAAAAAGTACAAAACCATTCTACGTCATATAAAGAGATATGCAGAGGGGTGCTTCTGGATGCGCTTTTGCGGACGAAGAAGTGAAGTACACCTACAAAAAAATTTGGATGTGTGGAACAAGGTGCTCAAAGAATATAGACTGAAAGTCTATAGTCTATAGAAATAGCTTTATGATGATGGCGGATGAAAATGAGAACACGCACATGACTTTTAACGGAGAGTCAAACAGGTCAGGTTAACAGTTTTCAATATTGATGATAAAGGTAGACAAAAACTTAATTTAAGATTGGAACCACATGCTAAGAAAGGGACTTATCAACAAAAAAGAGGTTTGTATGACTATATTGGTAGACACTTGAATTATTTCTTCTGACAGGAGGTGTAGAAAATTGGCAGTTCAAACGGGCGGAGTGGTCCTGTGTTTCTCAATACGCTTCTGAATTTTAGACCGTTTGTATTGTTAAGCGTTGGGTATATTCATTTGGTCATTTATTGCTATCGATTGATATGT
>JARQZK010000742.1:300000-327500 GCA_030704885.1 Cynegetis impunctata
GCAGCAGGAAAGTGAAACTTACTCTTTGAATGCCTCAAAAATTTCACGATGAATTCCCCATATTCAGCCAATCCTATTACTTGGCCCACATAATGGAGAACGGATCTTTTTGTGGGGAATCTCACCAACACGTTACAGAGAATCTTTTCGTCTTCTACAGAGACAAAAATATAGCTTTAATATCTAATAACAAAAACAACTATGTAGAGCCATGTAGAAAGTGATCCTTCATGCGAACACGGATATATATATATATATATATATATATATATATATATATATATATATATATATATATATATATATATATACAATGGAGGGATTATACCTCCTGTAGCTGAAATAATTCCGCAAAATGTCACAAGTGTGCTTCTTTCAGCAGAAACGCATTGACCAACAACCCTTTTTCCAGTTTCCGCAATGACTTTGGGTGCCTGCATCACGGTGGAAATACCGGTCACATCGGTGTTGGTTTAAATTTATATTTCTTTTGAACCTCGGCGTAGTTCTCAAAAAATTTGTCAACATTATGCTTGTTGAAGGCAGACGCTCTGGCAACACTTGTATTTTCAGGCTTTCGAAGTGAAAGTTGTGGATGACGTGTGATGATATAAATGACTTCATCCACTCGATACCAGCCATCTTTTGTTCGTGCCATTTGGGAGAGAAAGTCTTTTGCAGTTTGGATGCATATTCATAGGCTAATTTCCGTGTAGCTGCATACGTTAAACCGTACAGAATTTGGGAAGATTTCTTGAGATAGGCTTCAAGTTCAATTTTCTCTTTCATTGAAAATACCTGGCGTGTAGCATATTTTGAACAACTGGGAGATTCTTGATCGCTTGCTTCATTTCCGGAATCAGACGTGACTCCTCGCTTCCTGGTTAAGGTTACTCTATCATGGAGCGTGAACTTCTTTATGCCGAATGTAATTGCGACCAGCCGAATTGACATGGTTTTCGAAATTACATTTGACACGGCAATTTTGATCGTTTCCTCTGGAATTTCTGGCTTGTTCATCTTCCTGACGTATGTCCTGACCATTCTAACCAAAAAAATATTCACTTACAAAGTGAAAAATACAGTTTATTCAATATAAATATTGATGGGGAAGTTCCGGACACGTTCATGGGGCACTTCCGGACAGTCCGAATGTGTCCCAATTCAAATGTCCGAACCCGCCCCATCTGTTGAAATCATTTTCAGCAGAACCCAACTGATATGTTCCTCTGATGGTGGGAAGTGAAATATAGGCTATGTTATGCACAAAAGTCGTCTGTTTAGCATGCAACAATTGAAAAGTGAAATATTACGATATGGAAAAGTATGTTTCATTATCATGAAATATTGCAATACTTACTTTGAATAGCACTAAAATACTTCACACCTTTACTCAGGAAAATCTTCCGGCTATCGGCGCAAGATTTCGATAGTAGCCATTTATCCACCACTACTAACAAATCCTAGAATATAACCCCTCTTCACCTTGCGGAAGGTGGTTAATATGAAATGTCCGGAGGTGCCCCCTGTCCGAACCTACCCCCCTCTACCCTATATATATATATATATATATATATATATATATATATAACTGAGATTGAATTTTCGCACATCACTTGGTGAAACATCATAAAGAATAAAGTATAAACTTTAAAATAAAAAAAACACTTGGCTTATGTTTCACAATATGAAAAATATTTAGATACTGTATTTAGGAGTAACGAAAAGTCGACATGTTTCGAGTTATGAACTCATTATCAAGACTGACTACAGGAGAGTATTACATCCTAATTTATAAAAGAGACAAAAGCAAAGATGATACCTGAAAATCAATTTGTTCGTTTCACAAGGGGTAATTGACTATTATAGGCGGAAATTATTTCGAGAATTTCAAGAAGGTCAAGGCGCTTTCCTTTGTTACCTGAATGTAACAATTTGGTTTTGTTGAAATCCAGGAAGTGATTGAATTTTATACAATGTTCAGAAAAGCTAGTGGTATTTTTGTTTTGTAAAATTGACTTTTTATGTTCTTCAACACGAATATTTATATTCCTTTCTGTCTGTCCAATGTAGAAAGCAGGACATTCGTCGCAAAATATTATGTAAACACCACTGTTTTCTCCGATGTTAGATTTTTCTTTATTATTGACCAAGAATGACTTCAAGTTTTTTTTATTTGTACAAATTGTTTTAACGTTATTTTTCGATAGTCTGTTACAAATTTTGCTACTCAAATTAGGCACATAATTTATTGGGAAGTATTTTTGGTCTTCATTCATAGTTTGCGTGGGGTATATTGAATGCATCGGAGAAAACAGTGGTGTTTACAAAATATTTTGCGACGAATGTCCTGCTTTTTATATTGGACAGATAGGAAGGAATATAAATATTCGTGTTGCGAAGAACATAAAAAGTCAATTTTACAAAACAAAAATACCACTGGCTTTTCTGAACATTGTATAAAATTCGATCACTTCCTGGATTTCAACAAAACCAAATTGTTACATTCAGGTAACAAAGGAAAGCGCCTTGACCTTGAAATTCTCGAAATAAGTTCCGCCCATAATAGTCAATTACCCCTTGTAAACGAACAAATTGATTTTCAGGTATCACCTTTGCTTTTGTCTGTTTTATAAATCAGGATGTAATACTCTCCTGTAGTCAGTCTTGATAATGAGTTTATAACTCGAAACATGTCGACTTTTCGTTACTGCTAAATACAGTATCTAAATATTTTTTGATTGTGAAACATAAGCCAAGTGTTTTTATTTTATTTTAAAGTTTATACTTTATTATATATATATATATATATATATATATATATATATATATATATATATATATATATATATATATATATATTATAGATATGAATTGAAATGGCTCCTTGAAATATAAGTTACATTATCTATGGAATCCTTTTTTATATTTCGAAATTTGAATACCATAACATAAGTATAATTTCGAAAATAGAAATATTTCCTCAATTATGCTACTCATTCACTAGATAAAATCATTTATTTTATTCAAATTTTGAAATTCTATATATGAAAAATATAGGCCCAGTATTGAATTTCTCGGAATTTCTGGAAATTACCAGGGTAGTTACTTGTAAAGAATAGAATTCCCGATGATTTTGTTTTCCTAGATTTTTTACAAATATAGATGGACATAGTTTGATTTATTATTGTGAACATGAAATATAATGTCATCATTTGTCTATTCCTTTATTTACTATAATTTCATTTCACGGTTTAAATGGATTGCAGAATTTTTATGTTAAACGAACGTACGAACTTCAACGTTTAGGCCTTGGTAGTCAAGCGGTAACGTTTACTGTTTGTATACCGAGGACGTGATTCGAGTACCACCTCTTGGATGTTGTATATATATGTTCTATCAAATCTAGTGGTTCTAAACTTGTTAAACTGTAAGAAAAAATTTCAATTTCTTTGGCTAGATGATTACAAGGTTTAATATAAATAACATATTTTCAGACGAATTTCAATGAATACAAGACCACTCTTTTCACAACTCTAGTATCATCTATATGTTGTCTTTTTCGGTTCATATATACTCTTTTTCCTCGATTGCATCTAAATGTAACGAGATTTATAACGGTAATGTCTTGAATAAATTCCTGAATTTAAATCTTGTTTACTTACCAGAAAGTATAATGGCTTGTGGATATCCAGTTTCAGATTGTTGTCTAATAGCTTCTTGAACTACGTTACTTAATTGAGTGCTCAGGGATAATCCTCTTGTGCTACTCAAAGTTAAAGGATTGCCTACATCTCGATATGGGTTTATGCACAAGAGGATAGGTCCTACATTAGTCTGAAATCATGTATTAATTTTCTATAATATACAAACATACTTTAAATTACTTGTTACTGCTTGTTCACATTCCTTGTTATAAAAATACTGTCTAATAAAGTTTTATTATAACTACGAATTAATAGCCAAACCCGTGATATAACTCTTGAAATTTAAAAAACATTATTTTCGACATCTTTTTCTCATTTTAATATAATATAAAAATACATCCGAATGTAGCCTCCACATAGATTATGCATAGGAGGTTTTCTCTTTTTCATGAATATTGTATTTGAATGTTTTTTATTTGTTCTGGCGTTTATCGAATTTGGTAAATTATTTTGAATATGTAATATTTCTACATGTTCTTATCTTTCTAATATTTTTCTATTATTAAAAGTTCAGTAAAAGTATATTATTATTTTTGGTTCTTATGTTCAATCAGTGCTCTGGTTCATATTTTTTCATATTGAGGCGTCTTTAAAGTTTGATCAATATATATATATATATATATATATATATATATATATATATATATATATATATATATATATATATATATATATATATATATATATATATATATATATACACACAATTGCTGTTGTCGACCTTACTATGAATTGAATTTACTGTAGGATGAGGGATGCAGTCTGGCCTGGCGGTAATTCATTTCTAAAGAACTTAATATTAAGTCATTTATTTATGACATCTCCAGGAGTATACTAATTAGAGTCAGTAACAGTTTTTGGTTATGTTAATTGATTTTTCGCTAAACTCTTGGGGAAACATGTAATGATATTTACTTAAAGAAATGATAGGTATTTTTCAAATGAAAATATTGGCAAAATTTCACGATATAGTTACAAATTTACTTTAGAGTTCTTTCGGGTTAGTAGCCCATTAACAAATGGCTGGAAAAAACTTGCAATAATAGGCTAGCAATCCGAAACAATTGTGAAGTAAATCTGTCATTATATAGTGAACTTTTGGCCTTCAATTTGAAAATACCTTTTCTTTAAATAAATTTTATTTGGTTTATCAAATTCGATATGGTCCTATATGCTATTTAAAAACTCGCAATGAATATTACTTAACTGCCCTGTGATATGTTTTTAACGCCATTTCTATGATAAAATTTCATGTTTTTTCTAGCGGTTTATGTTTTAACCACAAAAACGAGTAAAAATACTAACTTAGTGACGGAGCTCTACTGCTCATCCGTTTTTTACTCTAGTAATCAATATGATTACAATGAAATTATTTGATGTTCATGTATTGGACATATTCACCGATGAATTTTTTTAAATATTTGTACTTCTAATTTCATAAATATATGATACATATTGAATATCCCATGATTATTGTATCCAGTTAATGGAACACTCATCTTCATGTCTTCGGCAAGCGGAAGTATGGAGGTCGGGGTTTCGAATACTGTACCTACCTACTTCAACTGCACCACTGCCAGGTCGTTCAATCCACCTATTTGGTGAGTTGATCTGAGTTCATTTACACCGAATTAAATAATGAGTTTTCTGTCATATCATAATATATAAAATATAATCCAGGAGTTATTGTACCTTATATGATAAAATGAGAGTATAACTTACATAAAAATTAGCAACACCAAATCTTGCTTGGAGACATTTCATGACAGCATCTTCAGTCAAAGGACCTTGTAGATGAATTAGATCATCCAAATCAGAGCCCGTAGTCGGTACCTGCTCTCTCAATTCTGTAGCGGAAGAAAAAGCCGGAGCCGTTAAACGGGTAGGAATAATTGGCTGAGGAGCAGCCAGGGGTGGTGAAGACTTCAGAGGAGTTGTAGACTGAGCTGTTGATCCTTGGACATGAAGACGATTTCTCAAGGTTAATAATTCGGTACTGAGACTCTGAAGTCTTTGTTGCAAATGTACCGCTTCGTTTGAAGACGAAGCATCTGAAATATATCAAATTAATATAATATATATACCTATATATAGGTTAAATGTAAAACATAATTACACATTAAAGACAAAACGTGAATAATGCATTTTTTTGTGGATCCGTATAGGGTGCTGCAGAATGAAATTTAAATAACGAAAATAAAGAATTAATGAATAGTTATTTATGTACCAAGTGCGTTATATAGATCGAAGGATGAATGTTGCCCTATGAGCGTTAGGATCTAGTAACGCACGTTACTACAAGATTTTATTTTTCACGAAAAAATTATTTTATTATAATGGAAAATCGATTTTAAAATCGGTTCATTGCTCCTATACATTCCATTTTCCTTCTCATAGTAGAATATTGAATATTTTTGTCATCATATTTAGTGAATGTCATTGCTGCTTTCTTTGTGTAGTCTTATAGAAATAATGCCAATGTAAATGAATTTACCCAAGAATATCATGGAAAATGCAGCCAGAGTCGTATACGACAAGGATTATGAAGTATTTAATCAATGGAAGTTGCTTCATTCCTCCTCGTACAATGAGCGGGCGTTATGATCCATAATGCCCGCTCATAACGCCCTAGGACATAATGAGTGTATTTATAGCAACCGTATCTAAGGTAAAATCAACAAATAATATACAAGTGAAAAATAAACATCTTTCAATGGTATTGCTGTTGTAAAATGTTAGTTATACTTTAAAGGTATATATATATATATATATATATATATATATATATATATATATATATATATATATATATATATATATATATATATATACTTTAGAACCTAATCATAAATGTGTACTGATATACGTAATAGGGAGTGTTTCGAATCATCATGTCAGAAAAACACAAGCAGAAAGAGCTCTGAAGTATAAAAAATTTGCATATTACAAAATTATTATATATCCTAAGTTTTTCTGGAGTAGATAATATTGACCTATGTAACTGACCTTCTAGAAGTAGAAGCAAAACCCAAGATTGTTTCAAATTAGATCATTTGATCGATAAGTCTAACATTTTGATGGCAAGAAACGTCTACTATTTAAGAACAATGCTCTCTTCAATATCCAAAAGAATTAAGAAACAACTACTTACATTATTGCATTAGTAAACTTGAATGCAATTGAAAAGTGAATGTTAAACTATATTTTTCGTCGAAGGAATTGTTCGTGTATTTTCAATAAATATTTCAGGACAAAATAATTGTGCTGTTTCATTTTGTAGAGATGCTAGCGCAAAAGTGATTACAGTGAAAGTTGTTCAATACACTTTCTTTTATCGGTCTCCTGAAACGGAGACATATATGTTATTCGACTTGTTTGGCTGTATATTGATGAATTTCATTAGATATAGTATTCAAAATATATGTTGTAGATTTGTATTTAGAGTATGCAAATATGAGAAAATTTCAGCTAAAATTAATATACTACGATGAGTAAAAATTAACAAACTTTTCTATTGTCATATAAGTTCTTTAGTGGATCGAATTCTATCATCTGGAATACCTTCTTTTCTTTATTGCAGATTTTTTTGAGGTAATTCTCATGCTGTTAATATTACATATACGGATATACTCCACCTACTTAGGTTTCGCCTTACTAGCTTTGGAAGATCTTTCTCATATAATGATATCGGTTTATAATAAGAAACATAAGACATTGAAAAACTTTCATTACTTAGTTTCCAGAAGATGATCAGATCAAGACTCATATCTGCACAGATGACTGTTTAGTTTTTATTATCGGTCAGTGTATTACCTTTAATTCGTTTATTTTCATTTTATACTTATCGTTTACATTTCCATCAACACCTAATAATTTGCGATTAATTTCAATTTTATTTTGTATATGGTTCTAAATTTGTTAGTATTTCATTTTACATTTAGTTATTTCATTCCATCAATGATCACTCACTATTGTAATCACTTTATGTGAACAATTTCAATTAAGTCTTCATTATTATTATTATGATGATTAATATTAATCTTTAAGCGATTGCTCCATCTGTTTAGCTTACTTCATAATCATAAGCTTTCATAAATAGTATCCTGAACTCAGATATCCTAATCAACATATCTCTCACATTAAATACCTATTTGATTCTACACCAAAAGTGGCGTTATGAAAAATTGGTCAAGAAAATTTCACTTTTTCTATCCAGAAAGCGATAATTTTTTTCGAACCCAGTTATCGGTAATTTTTTGTACCCGGAGTACAAAAACGATTCGTTTCTCGAAGTTTTGACTCCAAAGATCTCAAAGAAATTGCCATATTTTCAAAATTAGGTACTGACGTTCAAAAAATCGATTCAAAATTCAATTTTCTTTTTTCCTCTTAAATTCCCACAAAATTAGTATTATTAATGACATCTCAACGTTTAAATTTCTATAAAGCTATAGTAAGTGATGGAAGTTTTTAATATCGTTTCACTATATATTAAATCAATCTGAAATAGTTCAGAGCAAGGAGTGTTTTTGGGCTCAATGTGTTCAGTCGCCGATTGCCCAGAAATTGCATTGAAATAGCAGTCAAAGAATAGAAAAATGATCTTAAATTTGCTGAATCGAATCTCAATACATTTATACTTATATAATTATTTTCGAAGAAACATTACTTCAAGAACTTCATTGCGAGATATTTCTCAGTATTTTAAAAAAAAAAAAGGAAACACACGTGTTTCATTCCTCCCTGAAGTATGTGTCAGGGAGGCGGGCAGCTTGAGTTTGGGATTAACTCCTTCAGCCAGATCAGAGGATACACTTGTATGTACAAGTGCATTAAGGATAGGTGAGACGGGATATTTATGGAACATAGGAAGTGTGGGTAGGGTTCAGAGGATTAATACTGGCCCAGCATTCGCCTTATAAGTTTGCAAGCAGTGACTTACATTACCATGAGGAAACCTCTGAGAAAAACTCATGGCAGACCAGTCGGCCCCGGGGTTTGAACCCGAGACCTCCCAAATACTAGCCAGCGTACCTAACATACTCGACTAACTAGCTTGGTCAGTATTTTTACCAGGAGACTATGTTAAATAAAACCTAATTTGCACATAATACGGGCTACACACGGACGTCGATGAATTAATACATCGACGTGCATCCAGAAACTGATTGCATACACACGTATGTAAAAAACTACAGTTTTGTCTTGATACATTAACGTGCATCCAAGAATGTACTATCAATAACGTAAAATCGCATCCACACGTTCACACCTGTACGTGTTCGTTGGAAAGCGCATCCAAAAATTCAAGCGAAAAGGCCCCTACACACGGACGTTGATATCTTAACACATCAACGTGCATCCAAGAACGTGCAAGCAATAACGTTAATGTGGATGTAAAGGCCCCTATACACGGACGTTGATGTCTTAACACATCAACGTCTGTGTGTAGCCTGCTATTGTGGTTGAGAGATGCACGTGTTCATTTGAATGCGCATTCAAAAATTCAAGCGATTCAGAAAACATCTACGCAGCGTTCATCCGGAGTGTGCATTCAAAAACGTGGGTATTTTTACATCCACATAAACGTTATTGGTTGCACGTTCTTGGATGCACGTTGATGTGTTAAGACAGCAACGTCCGTGTGTAGGAGCCTAATAAGAGATACAAGGTGTGTTGCAATGTTAAGATAAAAAACGCGTATGCAGCAGAACTCTGTCACTAAGGTCGTGTTTACTTCTGATTTGTTCTTTTTACATACAAACTCTCAACTGCAGATGGACAAAGTTTGAGAACCTGTAGAACTAAACCTCCTGGACCACGATTTTCCACATTATTTATCTATTCGTTTTCCCGGTAGGTACATATTGGCATCTCCAGCGGCCCCCATCACAACAAAAGAGCTATTTATACCCACTGTTTAAAAATTCAGAAAAGACTACGCAACTCCAGCATTTCTTCTTTGAACAAAAATTGTTTACGACCCCTTTACTCGAGTGAATCATCAAACCGTTATGAAGAGAAATATATACTTAGTTACACTTTTCAATATTATCAAATTTTGGATAAATTCAGTTGAAATTTTGGCATTTTGAAGCTAGTCATGGGAGTAGCGGGGAGGCGAATGAAAGGAAAATTTTCAATTTGGTGGCTCTTTGGAACGTAGATGGAGCCAAAAAGAGAATTTTCCACCACGTGGATGGACTTGATATGAGAGAAGTTTGCTTTAATTATATAAACTTTATTCAACAACCGCCGCCATGTTGATGTAGAAATTTCGTGGAGATTTCAATATTTCGCGTTTTTTGAGGTTTTGCGTACCTCCGCAGTTCCTCCAGATTGAGGTAGGGGGTTGAAGTTTACTACGTATATTGAAATAATGTAAGGCAGGTGCCTGTTGGTGATTTCAACTATTTTCCTCCACCTCCGCATCTTATTATATAGATAATTCATATGTTTTTGATAGTTTTTTAAGGTTTTGTTCAACTCCAAATATCTCTAAATTAGCTTAGGGAATTGATAAAGTTGAGTGAAAAATAACAAAATTAACATTTTATGTTCTACTGTAATCTTTTTCAATAAACAATAACCGTAGTGCTGATAGGTGGTATATGACAAGAATGAATAAACTTGAGAATAATATTGTCAAGTACCTACCTGATGTATAATAGATTACGATAGGTACTTATTGTTGTTTTCAGTACGAAAACGACAACAAAAATTGTCATGATGGTGATTGTTCCACAGTTGCAGAGATGGGCAAGCACTAGTCTTGCTTATCGGAGCTATAGCTCTTCGTGGGTTCCATTACCTCGGAATTCTTAGTGTTACACACGGTGTTACATTATGTTAGTCCTGATTTAAGTAGTTTTCTCCCTGATTTAGATTGATGATTAGGGAACATAACCAAACTACGTGACCCGTTCAGGGGGGGGCTTCAAAATACTACGATTGGTCACAGGGGCGGGGGTAGGGGTTAGATTTTTGTCACGTAGTCAATGTCCTCTGGAAACGTCTTCGTTGAACATGATTGATATAAAATATAAATGTGAATAAAAGAAAAAAATACTTTTGTTTTAGTAAATTGAGTTCCTGGTACATATGTTTTTTCTTCTTGATAATATTTTTTTCACCTGCAAATTATAGGTATGTACAGGGTAGCCAATTTTCGATGTTTGTATGGAGTATCTCAGTAACTTACTATAGAAGGTAAAAAAAAATGGAAGGCGCATACTCAATTTCTTTTGTCGACACAAATTCACTGGCGAAACCCAAAATTCGCTGTGTTCTTTAGTTTTCGAGTTATAAACAAAAATTTCATTTTTCCACTTTAAGACAAGTGTGCATATTATGGTTGTTTGTAATGTAACGAGATAATAACTTTTACATTCTTTATGCACTTTTTTCTGTATAAAACAGTGGTAGAAATGTATTTTTTCAAATGAGAATAATGGTTGGCTGTGGTTTGGTTGGATCGGATTTTTCCCCCTTTCTAACGATGTATAATATTTCATGTTGGTTTTGATGTGTAAGGCTTTAATAGCAAGAATAATATTTTAGTTCATTACCTTTTGCGTTTTTTATATTTACCTACCTATTCCATGTAGGCAGGTGACATCTATGACAGAGCTTGTCCATTTCTTTCCATCATATTAACTGATTTAATCGTAGTCAGGATGTCGTACAAAAATTATGAGAAATATGATATGTTAGAAAGCTTTATTCAGTTGTAATGACAGTTGTGATATTTCATCTGAGATATATTTCAATGGCTATCCAGGAAGAAGACAACCTAATAAATCTATTCTCAACTGATTAAAAGAAAATCTAATTAATTGTGAATCATTCAACAAGCCAAGACCAAAATATTAGATATTTACATAATTTTTTTTATAAGACATTACAATTATAAACAATACAAATTACAATAAATGTTCAAACTTGTTCATTGTGGTTGATACATAAATTACATCTCATTATAACATTCTAAACTACATTATGAATATGATTATTTGAAACTGAATTCACAAAGTATAAAATTTACGTGGCTGTCCTGTTTTAACGTATCATATATATCAAGAAAATCTTAATAACCAACGGTACTACGAAATTTTGAATCAGTAAATTATTGAGGAATTCATGGACAATCCACCCTTAGTTGAGACATAACATCAGTTCTTCACAACATTTATTGTAATTTGTATTATTTTCTTATAGTTGTAATGTCTTATAAAATTAGATGTAAATCTCTAGATTATACAGAAAAAAAGTGCCTTAAGAATGTCTCGTAATTTCACAAACAACCATGATATGCAAACTTGTCTGAAAGTCAAACTTTTGTTTATAACTCCAAAATAAAAGACGATTTCAAATTTTGGTTTTCGCCTTTAAATTTGACTCGAAAAAAGAGATCAAAAATGCGTCCTCCATTTTTTTGTATCTCCTATAGTTACCAAGATACCCCATACAAACATCGAAATTTGCCCAGCCTGTACGCACTCTTATCGTCACGCCGCAAGCGTTATATTAATAAAGACAAATATGAGCCAAATTATTTTTTCGTGCAATCGCACGCGAAGCGAGTATTTCGCGTACGCACCACAGTCCGCGAAATTTAATTTCGCGGCCGTTACCCATAGCAACGGCCGCCAAACCAAACGTCACTTATACCAAAAAGTAACAACAACTATGATAATTCAAAAGAGACATCCTGTATCTCAATGTATATTGCGTTCTGTCAAGAACTGTCAAAATATTTTTTCTATATTCGAACATGGTCATTTCCATAGCAACGCTGTGACTTGTTAATTACTGTTGATTTTAAAGCACTAATATTTTTATTTGTAATTGTCTAGTTTAATAATTTTGTCGATTGCACGAAAAATAGTGTGTATACCATGGCCGCGAAACTTTTTAGCTACCTCAAGATTATCCTGCCTCGGCCGCAAGCGGCCTCGGCGATAATTTCTCTTTCGGTACGCTAAAAAGGTATTTCGCAGCCTAGGTATACAAATAACTATTTTTTAACTTTCTGTCTACAGGAAAATAATTAAAAAACATATTTATAAATTACTACGTGAAAACTAGTGGGGGAGGGAGGGGGTCTTGGAATATACTACGGATGGTCACCGAGGGGGCAAGTTGTAAAAAATAGGACACGTAGTTTGGGTACGTTCCCTTATAGGTATGCTCCATAGTCAAGATCAAATTGTATTGTAGAAATTATGATTAAAGAGTAATTAATCAAATTTAAAAAATAATGCCCATCATCAAATTTATAAATTTCTCTTTCATTGAGAAGGAATTTATTATATATATTATTATATATATATATATATATATATATATATATATATATATATATATATATATATATATATATATATAATTAATATGTATTATACCTACTTAAAATGAGTAGATCTTCGAATGAAAAGCTGACATAATTTTGTTTTCCTCGTTACAAAATTGTTCCGAAAAATTGTGTAACATGAACTTCATTACAAGTTTAACTATGAATATTTCACCAATAGTTTTTTTCAATAAATTATTATTTGGGTTCATGAAAACATAAAAATCTTCGATTGAGTAGATACATACAATTTTTCAAACACTGCAATTCTATGATGGTATTTGAATTTTGTCTGTATTGTATTGTACAAAATGCATATTGAAGAATTTAATGAAGTATTTCAAAGGAAAATTTTTGACCTGTTGATAAATTTGGAGATTAGTACTGCCCATAATAACGTGAACAAAGACTAACTAGAATTCTATTTATGTCCACTGTTGGAATGAATGCTATGGGTATATGAGTTTGGGGTTATTACCGAGACATATGTTGACGAGTTCATTATTTGATATGTTTTTGTAATTTTGATGATTTACAGCGTTCTTTGAATTTTATCATCCAATCATGTGTCACCAAGTGATGAATGAAACTTTGATATTTATTTTTTATAAAATGATTAAGGATCAAAAGATTGATGATACTTTGCACTTCATAGCTAGAAAAGTATTTCATAATTTTTTCAGTCGAAACGAAATGTGGAAAAATTAAAATTCAACCAAATTCAATTAAACTGCGTAAAAGGTGCGGCTTACCTCTCCAAAATACTGGATCCACGGTAAAATAGCCATCAAACTGAACCGGAAATACAACATAATCTATTCGAAAGACTGTTAGGTGACTGATGAAGATTAATAATAAAAACCAATGGAAAACGCATTCTGATCGGTTGTTCAGTAGATACTCGATAATCAGAACGTCAACCCATCTATTCCAGGCTCGCACACACGAATTTCAGAATTCTTACATAATTTTAATGTCTCCGAGACTTACGCGTTAAAAACAGGAAATACCGGCCCAAATTCCTAAGAAAATAGCTTGCTCCACCACCCTGAGCTCCTATTTTTATGAAATAATAGAACTTTAATTGCACTGAATATTTAAGTTCAATGAAACAGACTCTGTGTATTGTCAATAAATCTGCTCTTCATGAAAAAGAAATTATAATCAAATTTTAACATTACAAGTGCCACAATAGCTATTTATGCCATCAGTTACGAAATGCCTAATTTTGTGTAACGCGGAACGAACGAAGTGAGTTTCGCAAAAACTCACAAGTTACACAAAATTTCATTTCGTAACGTATTGCATACAAGATTTTTTCTAATTTTGAAGAAAGTAATAAAAAAATAAAATTTAATATAATTGATAAAAATTTGGAAAACATAAATTTAGTTTGTTGCTGTTACTTCATGTTAGTTGTCAGTTTGACATTTTGTAAAAAAGTCTAGACGGAAGGTTTTTAGCGGGATTGATATATTTTTAGTTTTATTTAAAAAAAATGAGTGATTCAAGTTCTGAAGAGCTACCAAGCGATATTGAAGAGGCAGCAGGTAATGCTCTATTATCAGTAATTCCCAAAAAGTCAAAGGCAGTTTATGATTTGGCATACGAAAAATTTGTAACGTGGTGTGATGAGAAGAAAATTAAACATGTTAATGAGAAAGTTTTACTTGCATATTTTGAGGGTAAGAAAGATCTAAAAGTTTCCACATTATGGACACTTTACTCAATGTTAAGGTCTGAACTAAATCTGAAAAGGAATATTGATATTAAAAAATATACAAATTTGGTAGCATATATTAAAAGGCAAGCGGACGGGTACAGTGCTAAAAAGTCAAAAGTTTTTATTAAAGAAGATTTTGCCAAATTTTTAGTGGAAGCTGATGACAAAGAATACTTAATGGCTAAGGTTGCAATGATAATTGGAATGGCAGGAGCATGCAGAAAAGCAGAATTAACATTTCTTCCAGTTGAAAATGTTATAGACGAAGGAAGCCCCACCTTCAAAAACAAAAGTTATACGGCAGTTTGCAATTACCACTGGAGACATTGAAAATACGAATCTTGTTGAAATATTAAGAAAATATATTAAGTTGCGTCCCCAGGTTCTTAAACACAACAGATTTTTTGTAAAATATGCGAATGGAAAATGTACCAGAAATCCTGTGGGAATTAACACATTTAGCAGTCTGCCAAAAGTTATTGCACAATTTCTTGGTCTTTCAAATCCTGTTCTATATACTGGCCACTGCTTCAGAAGAAGCTCTGCCACCTTCCTAGCAGACAGTGGCGCTGATATTTTAAAATTAAAGAGGCATGGAGGTTGGAAATCTACCTCTGTTGCGGAGGGATATGTTGAAAATTCCATGAATAATAAAAAACTTATAGCGCAAGAAATATTTGGTGAAACATCTAATGCAATGTGCGCCGCTTCCCAAATAACAGCAAGTTCGAGCAATGAAAAAAATATGTCGTCGGGAATTAATTTGAATAAATGCAATAATTGTGTTATCAATATTTATAATAATTAATTTACAATTTATGTTTTTAACTTGTATTATAACAGTTTAATAAATAGAATAATTCTTTTTGTCACTAATTTTGAAATACATTTTTCGTCACCAATTGCATAAAATTTTACTTTATGCAATTAGTTACAAAAAGTAAGACGTTTCATAATGTCAATCAGTTTTAAAAAGTGTCACTTTATATGTCAAAATTAGAAAAAGTTACTATACCTAAACATTTACATATCGTTTTTTCATTGAGGTTTTGTTCAACTCCACAGTCCCTCTATATTCATTTAGGGGGTTAAGTATTAAAAAAACTCATGAGCGGCAGTGCTCCATTACTAAGGTCATATTTTTCACGCCAAATGCATTGCGTCGAGATGCGATTCTAACGAAATTAATAATATTTTGAAAAATCGCGTTTAAATAGAAACTCGAATTAAAAACAAGAAAATAATTTATTTTATTAAAAAAAAATTGCAAACCGGTTGAAGAAAAAAGTTTCAACCAACGAAGAAACGTACCTCAACATCCACGTAAAAAATTTCAACCATCTATTGTAAAAAAAAAATTCGCATCGTGTACTGATATCGAAGCAGATCGAGATGTGATTTCAACGGAATAGTCTGAGGAAAATGGTTGAAACTACCCAAAGGCACTTCCTCGACATTAACTCAATCTACATACATACAGACACGTATCCAGGGGAGTATAGAATTTTCTATTCTTTGAAGTTTAATTTTTTAGTCGACGGAAAGCACGTTTAGTGTCAATCGAACGTATCCTTATATTTTTAAATTATGAAAAGCCTGCCTGCCATGTTCAGTAACACGACTTTTTACATCTCACATGTGGCAGCATTGAACAATATAGTTCAATTGTAAGAATCGATTCTGATCAAGATCTAAGGATTTTTAGCTTCTTATGTTGGACTCATCGAACAAAAACAAATGAATCACTGCACGTGAGTGTTATGGGTTTGTGTTCAATCCATCAACTCGCGATGATGTCAATTCACTGGGATACTGTTGTTGATCCGGAGGAAGTCCTCGACCGCTCGGCGAAGAAAAAATCGAGGAAATTACTATTTTAAGGTGTGTGTTCTATTGAAAAATGAGTTCTGATCTAAATTTTGCTATTAACAAGTATTTTTGTTAAGACATTAAAAATGCTGAAACTTCTTTAAAACATCATAGTAGCTGTTTATTGTACACCTTGTACTGCATCTTTTTCTTGCACAATAAACAATAATAGATTAAACGTCACGTACTGATTTGAGGTTGATGTGTGATTCGCCTTACCCTGAATTTTTGAGTGATTTTCGTCTTTTTTTGAGCGATTACTTTTTCATTATGCTATTTTCAGGAGTTTGTTTTATTTTTATTTTAATCTCAAGTTTCCTTATATAACTCATGACAACTCACCCTGCTCCGTGTGACAATAAGGGTTTTTAAGGGGTATGTTGTCCTACAATATAAGAACTCACAAAATCATTTTTTGCCGAATACGTGCTATTTTTTCAATATAACTCTCAATACTTATTGGTATCCTTAAAAAACAACAGGATACAAAAACAAATAATTCTCACATGGGAAAAAGTATCTGTGTTTTTGTGTTACAAGTAGTCTTGGTTTCCCCTACATCATGGCTACAGAGTTTTTGTAGAATACATGGTACATATACAATCACGTACATTCAAGGTATCGCAGGATAGTAGATCATCAGTCTACGATACTCATTTCGAAGCAGACAATATCCGTGCATCCCTATGTACAAAGTGCCTATGGCGGAAAACTTATATCTGGATGGCATAATAAACGCCTTGCCATCATATAGTAAGCATAAAATACATCTAGAATCATGAGTCACGATGAGTTACATAATGGCTACTGTCTCTAGAATATACGAGGGTACTACCAAATACCCCCCAATCTGACGTACTTATATTGTAGGAGGTAGGTTGTTGCTATTGAAAAAAAATAGCGAATGATTTTAGTGAAATGGTGAATATGGAAAAAATTGTTCATCGTTATGTGATAAATAATTTACTCGACTTATGTTTCGGGCTATTAACCGATTATCAATAGGTGATGACAAACTTGTTTGATTGATGTAAATTAGACTACTTTTAGTGGAATCAAGCCAAGTGTTTCATTTGATTAATAACAATAATTTAATTCGAAAGGTATAATTAAAACCCATATGAAAGCAGAGCTGGTTTCACCTCTCGAAGAATCCATTCCTTCGTTCATAAAAATAAATGATTGGTTGGATTAAATGAGGAATATCATACGGCATAGCAAAAAAAATCACAAGATGGCCATTATCAATAGCATTGGATCAATGAAATGCCAAATTCCGCATGTTTAATTCCTTCCTCAAGTATGTGTGAGGGAGGCGGGCTTTGAGTTTTGGGGATGAACTCCTTCAGCCAGATCATAGGATACACATACAAGTGCATTAGGGCTGGGCGAGACAGGATATTCATGGAAGATAGAAAGTGTGGGTAGGGTTGGGAGGATAAATACTAGCTCAGCATTCGCCTTGTGAGTTTGCAAGCAGTGACTTACTTTTTGCCATGAGTAAACCTCTGATAAAAACTCAGTCGACCCCGGGGTTTGAACCCGGAACCTCCCGAATACTAGCCAGCATACCTAAGTAATTGGCTAACTAGCTCGGTGGACGATCAATGATGACCACGTTAACGCGAGAAACTATGATAATCCACAGAATGGTATTGGATGACTAATAGTGCTGTACATTGTATATTCACTGACAATTTCAATATTATAATTTGGTATAGGAGGATGTTTCCATAGATTTTCTGAAATATTTCACAGCAATTAAGCAGATTCCTTGCATCGATTCATAAATATAAATAAACATATAACATTATTCATGAAGGGTAGAAACTGCTCCAGAGAACGCGAGAACAGTTCCATCTAATGATAGGCTCATTACGTCAGAGAGATGAAATAAAAAAGAAATGGGTGTTCAAATATCCGTTATCGTTATAACCAAAAGCATAGAGTTACAGCTTGCATTACTTCTTCACGTACCCTATTTGCCAGATTTAATCGTCTCAGCTCGCACCGCAGATTGTTTTCTCTCTCCAACATTGAAAAAATGGCTCAATTTAAAATATTTGGCAGAATGATTGATGGGGTTAATAGATTTTTCGAGAGTCTCAAAGGTCCTATCAATGAGAACGGTACGAAGCTTTTGAACATATCTGAGAAAAAGTAAATCGAGATAAGGGGAGATTATCCTAAGAAATAAAGATTTATTTTTCAAGTAAGGTGGAGTACTTATGGGACTACTGTTTAAATTGAATATATAGCAAGTATTGGTGTTATAAGAATTAAGGAAAATAAGTGTAAACGATGTACCTACATACTTCGAACACATCTATGGTTATAATTCGAGTCAATGTCAATATCTTTGGATATACTTCCGAGTAGGTACCTGCAAAATACTTTGAACCAGAATATACTTGTACTTCGAAATGTCATTATTTTCGTATGTAAGCCTACCACTGTGAGAATCAACGCTAATCTACGTATTTTCAGCGAACGAGAGATAGACCACCATGATCGAAACTACGTGTGGTGCCGGGTGTGCATGAGCGCTACCTAAACGGAGTAAAAATAAAATACATCAAAACTGAAACAATACTTTTCCAAAACACACCCGAAAGAACAATGAGAACTAAGATAAAAAACGTATAGTTACTACAAGTGGTCTTCATGACATTAAATAATTAACTCCTTCGGAATTGCATTATGCTCTACGACCTACGTGAATCAATAGTTTTGAAACTTACGAGGAAACCGAGGGAGTAACTTATATCAGTATAGTGTAGACGAAATAATTGAGGAATTATTTTTTATTAACTTCTAATTTTAGAAAATTCCTCCCAGAAATCAGTTATAATTCACTACAAATTCAAAAATAGGAAAATAACATATTCACCAAATATGATATGAAGAACGTATAGTTTAATGGATTCATGAACAAAATATTCGCCTGCCATACCTGCCATACCATACTCAACATTAAGATTTAATTTAGTAGATATGCGAGTGGATAGGTTAAATTTTGATTATAAATTTGTAACTCTATGGCAAAGTTTCCTCCCGAAATCATCGACACAAAAAACTCTCAAGGGTACAGTGTTTATATCATTCCATTATTATGAATTTGTATTTCAATAATCTTTGATCAAATTCTTTTAGCAAATCAATCAAAATAATCGCTATTTCATGTAACTAGAGCTCTATCATATTCTAAATTTGAATTGAATTTAACCTATATCTATAGGACAATAATTAATTGCTAAAAATCGAACTTGAAGCTGAGCTCATCACCTAGCTATGAGTCGGTACTTTCCGAGTACTTATTCATTGCCAGGTAGGTATCATGATTACTTTCAGGTTATTTTTTAATTATAGTAATTTGTTATCATAACGGGATATCAAGTTTGTTGACAACCGAATTTTAATTGGAAAGCGTTCTAACTATTCGATTTCCTTTTCCATCTCGATTAATCTATCGGACGCAGCTTCTGGCATCGAATTCTTTCTTAATAGGTATTCATTCATAAAACTCAAGATAAAACTAAAAGAAGAATAGGCATCTAAAACAATGAAGAAACTGAGTAATCAGAAAAATGAAAATATTCGATTAACTTTTCGAAAAGATGTATTATGGAGATATTGATTAATAGAGAATATGAACAAAAAAGTTTGAAACTTCTTAAGCAATGTGTATCAAACATGCAGAGTAATTTTCGTTAAAAATAGCAAAAATAATAGGTACCTACCTACCTACGTGCTTAATATTTCGAAATAGTTATCTGTCCTACATCCTATAATTACAGAGTTTAGGTAGCTTTGTGTTGTGTGATTTGAATATGTACATGCTCTAGAAATAAAGATTCGAAATATTTTGCGTTTATTAACACTCATAATGGGATCAGTGGATGACGATGAAGTGGTATTTGGTAACCACCAATGAATGGGGTGATCTTCGCCACGTTAAATTTAGTTATGATTCAAATGACACGATAAACAAACTAAACGCACCTTGCAGCTTCTTTTCTGTTTCCCAGAACTTCTGAAGTTCTGTGAAGTACTTGTCCAATATGAATACTTTACTTAATCCTAAGGTAGCCATATTATTCGATCAGGGCTGGATAGTAACACATAACGCCATATTTTAGGCATAGTCCATCAGGCTCACCCACTTGGAAACTAGACGAACACAAAAACAACAGCGAGGTAGTCGATCGAACAGGTACTACCTGCGACCAGTTGACGTGACTCTCTATGTAACTGCCCTTCGCCGCTCACCTGTGCCGTTGCACTCTCAAATCTCAACACCTGCATATTTTAGATAAGCGTTCGGTAACTAGAGCTCCTTGGCTAAAGAACCTGTAAATAGTACTAGGAGCGGCTATGCTCCTGAGAGTACGGCGGTACGGCCAATGAATCGCCGGGCGCGTGCTCGTGAAACACGCGTCCTAAAGAATGTTCAATCCCTGTAATAACGTGACCATCGAAAACTGATACGGGAGGCATTCCAGGGAATTTTAGGTATTGGATAAGTGGATCTGTAGGTGTTTGGTTTCTTTGTTTTGCACTAATGGCAATGATATAATATAATTAATATATATACATATAAGTATATATATATATATATATATATATATATATATATATATATATATATATATATATATATATATATACATGAGCGTACCCAGCTTCTGGCCTAGGGGGGAGGGGCAAGTCAGATTTTTTAGTTCGGATCGTCCTCGGTTATTTTGTCATACATACTACATAAACACACCTTACATGAAACATTAGGTATATGTAGTGTAGTGTGTAGAACAAACAGTCCCAAATGATCCTGCTTTATATAGGTAGTTAAATAAATCAAAGTAAATTTGACCATGCATGCATTTTTATTTCATTTAAATCGCTTCTACTTCAAAAGTAATTTTCGAGGATCTTCTGCAAAACGGTTTATAACAGCTTCCGTGAAAGAATCGCCCATACTGTTTGAAAGTTTTTTATGTACACTGAGCAAACTAAGTCCATTTAACCTGTCTTCAATCATTGTTGATCTCAGCCACGTTGTCACGCATCTAAGTGTACTGAATGATCTTTCAATTGTAGCCGTGGAATAAGGCATTGCCAGTAAAATTTATAGGGCTGTTTGCGCTTTCGGATAAAAGCATTCTGCTTGTTGGATTAATTCCGTTATCTTCAAATCTTTGGAGTCCTCCTGTAAACCCAAAAAGTGCGCCATAGCTCAGCTTCAGATGTGATTTTCTTAATTTTGGAGCTGTAATTTTTATTATTTGAGTAGGGTGTAACAATGAAAGAGTAATCACAGATTAATGTTCTTTACCGAATCTCGCCTCTAATCTGGATGATAATGAATCCAAATAGATACAACGATCGGCGAAAATATTCGCTTAACGAACGAGCTCGATGATTTGCCCTATATTGTTGGAGGCTTGCTGTCCTTGGAAGACGCAGCTCAAGAGATTCAGAAACTTAGCAATTTCATTAGCTAATTTCAATAATTCTTCAGTGCCTTCTTCGGCAGAAAGCCTATGTTCCTTATTTGCTGTTTTTATGGTTTGAATGTGCTCTGCACACTTAATTACGTCTATTAAGGTTTTAGAATGCAATGTGTTTGCGACGGGTTGCAGCAGCGAATTGTATTTGTCTATAATACAAAAAGACAATATGAATGTGGTTTGTCCAACTGCGGATAACAATTGGAAAGCTAATTTTCTAGTCCCAGAATTACCTTCCTGTGAAAGTTTTTCCAAATCTTTTTAGCAGGTTTTCACTTTGAAAACCTTCTTATTAAAATGGGTGCGATTAGCAAAGTTGGACCTAGGACCAAGTTCGTATGTATGTGCTTATGTATTTTAGCGTTGTTTACACGACAAAGGGCGCAATTTTGAAGCAATTGGGTTGAAAATTTGTAAATAATTAGCCATATGATATCTTGGATGGGATTGTTTTTGGTTCGAATTGGTTGACCCCCAGGGGGGGGATAAATCTTGTTTAAACGACAGAAGGCGCAATTATCAATAGAGTTGAAATTTTGTATCTAGTTAGTTTTGTATATCTTGAATGGGATTGGTTTTGGTTCGAATTGGTTGGGGGTTGACCTCATGGGGAAGAAATAAATCTTGTTTACATGATAAAGGTCGCAATTTTGGAGTAATAGGGTTAAAAGTTTGTAGCTAGGTATTTTCGAAATATATCTTGGTTGGGGGGTTGACTCCCTGGGGGAAGAAATAAATCTTGTTTTCATGATAAAGGGCGTAATTTTGGAGCAATAGAATTGAGAGTTTGTGAGTAGGTAGTTTCATATGATATATTGAATGGGATAGGTCTTAATGCGAATTGGTTGGGGGGTTGACCACCCAGGGAAATAAATCTTGTTTACACGATAGAAGGCGCAATTTTGTACCATAGGGTTGAAACTTTGTAGGTAGGTAGTTTCGTACGATATCTTGCATGCTATTTATTTCTATATGAATTGGTTGGAGGGTTGACCCCCAGGAGGAGTAGATAAATCTTGTTTACACAATAAAGGGCGCAATTTTATAGAAATCCCCCCCCACCCCCCCCCCCCCCCACCCCCCCCCCCCCCCACCCCCCCCCCCCCCCACCCCCCCCCCCCCCCACCCCCCCCCCCCCCCACCCCCCCCCCATCGAAGATTTTCCTAAATTTGAAGGATCCTTTAAGAATGCTTTCACTGCTTCCACATCTGTACCTGCTGTTTTTTTAAATTTTGTACGTATGGTATTAGAGGGTCCCAATATTGATTTGGGTGACTCATCAGAAACACCTGGGTATAATGCAGGATTGTCAATTGCCCAACTTATTCGATATAACAGCATGAAGCATTCCCGAAAAGAAAATATTCAGAATATACGTCACTCTCTGGAAAGAGAAACACCACTCCCGCTATATGTAGGTCCTATGATTCACTCTGTTACTAGAAAGAAAAAAATTATAGATAAACTATGTCACCTGAGTTTGAGTGTTTCATATAAAAGAGTACTAGAAGTAGAAACCACCGTAGCAAATGTGTTGTGTAAACAATATATGGAGAATGGTGTTTACCCGCCAAAATTGTCTCCCACTGTGTTTGTAACATCAGCAATAGATAACATTGATCACAATCAATCTTCCTCTACTGACGTTACTTCTTTCCATGGTTCAAGATTATTCAACATCCTCCCACGCCTACTTAATCCAGGGGTGTATTCGCGTTGGTTGCTTACACGCTTTAAGCGCTCACGCTTAGAAGCACAGATTATTGGCGTTCGTGTTGGCCTACTAGCGCTTAGAGACGCTCACGCATTGGCTTTGAGCATTAAAGTTGAATGTCAGATCTTCTTTTTACGCTTAAGTGGGCAAAAGCCCGATAGTTCACGCAAATATTGTGCTTTAACATTTCCCTTCAAATTTATTAATTATCGACAACAAAAGTTAGGTTAGCTCATGCTTAATGTAAAGCGTTTGTGAGCGCGAGTCGACCACAGAGAACGAAGCTTATAAGCGCTTAAAGCGTGTAAGCGCCCAACGCGAATGCACCCCAAGTAGTGGTACATTTTTCGAATACTATAAACATGTTTTTAAACCATATTTTACTAATCAACTGAAGAATCGTTCACGACTAGATATTGTATTCGATCGATATGCTAGTATAAATTTGAAGGCAACCACCCGAGAAAGAAGAGGAAGTGGCATATGAATTAAAGTCTCAGACTCAACTGCAATTCCAAAAAAATTTAAGCAATTTATATGTGTTAACGAGAACAAGCCACAATTGTTCCATTTGCTAGCTCTGAAATTGGTAATAAACGAGTATCCAGAAAAAAATATTGTCTGTACTTATAGTTATTAGTCCTCACCTCAACACCATATATCAAGCATTTCTTCCACCTCACATGAAGAAGCAGATGGCAGATTACTTCTGCATGTTAAGCATGCAGTAGAAAGTGGACATGCATCCTAATACGAACTGTGGAAAATTCATTCTAATTCATGAGATTTGTGCCAAACTTTCACCGGAAATTTGAAGAAATATGTTGGCTTTTCATTCTATAACTGGTTGCGACACCATTTCCACATTTTGTGGCATTGGCAAAAAGACAGCTTGGAAATATATATATATATATATATATATATATATATATATATATATATATATATATATATATATATATATATATATATATATATATATATATATATATATATACAGGGTGATTCATTAATATGTGTAAAATATTTTTAACGGAAGAATTTTTGAGCTCAAAATATGAAGACCTAACCCAATTTGCTTACACAAAAATATGTCTCCTTACTGATTTACAGGGTGTTTTATTTAGATTATTAAAAATGAATTTTGTTCATTACTTTAATGCTGCTTGATATTTCTTTATGATTATTTGGCAGTAAGGTGAAGTAGTTCAGAACACATCAAATAATAGTAAAGAAGACTTTCTCGCTATCACCAGTGGCGTACGGCAGGGGCACGGGAAGAGTTCTCGTTTCATAAATTCTACGCCACTGGCAGAAATTGTCAATTTTAGTATAATTTTCCGATTCTCCAATATTTTCTCTGTAAATAAGGCCTCTTTTTTTTCGTAACGCTAGAGCCACTATTTTCGAGATATTTAACGTTGAAAATATGGCTGCACAATTCTTTCGATTTTTATGTTCGAGTCATGTCGGTGTTTTTTGTCATACGATTTGTATGTATTACGTAAAATAAACATTATTAGGTATTTATTTTCAATTTATAATAATATTAACAAACAATTCAAAACAGAACAACTACAAAAATATCCCAAACGATAAATACTCGCCACGAACAATGGCAGCAAATTGTATATTCCGCTAATTTCTTTGCGAATCAGCCAAACATATTTTTTTAAATTCGAAGATCGTTTAGCGAAAGAATAGATAAACTTATTGAGGTAAACGGAGATCACATTGAACATTTGTTGTGAATTGTTTTTAAGTTTCGTTCATAAATTTGATATTCTTCCAAAAATTGTAAAGAAGATCTTGATAATTAAGTATTTATTTTGAACTTTTTTTATGTAGCGCTGGTTATTTTTGTGGTTGTTCTGTTTTAAATTGTTTGTTAATATTATTATAAATTGAAAAAAATACCTTATAATGTTTATTTTACGTAATACATGCCATCGTATGACAAAAACACTTACATGACTCGTACATAAAAATCGAAAGAATTGTGCAGCCATATGTTCAACGTTAAATATCTCGAAAAATAGTGGCTCTAGCGTTACAAAAAAAGAGTGCCTTATTTACAGAGGAAATATTGGAGAATTGAAAAATTATACTAAAATTACAAATCTGCCAGTGGCGTAGAATTTTGAAAACGAGAACTCTTCCCGTGCCCCTGTCGTACGCCACTGGTGATAGCCAGAAAGTCTTCTTTACTATTATTTGATGTGTCCCAAACTACTTCAACTTACTGCCAAATATCATGAAGAAATATTAAGCAGCATTGAAGTAATGAACAAAATTCATTTTTAATAATCGAAATAAAACACCCTGTAACTCAGTAAGGAGAAATATTTTATATGAGCAAATTTGGTTAGATCTTCATATTTTGAGCTCACAATTCTCCCGTTAAAATATTTACACCTATTAATGAATCACCCTGTATATATATATATATGGCACCTACTATTTTTTTTGACATCATTCCAAAGGAAATTGAATTTAAGGATGGGTTAGTTCAGCTTTCCCTCTACCTAACCTCTATCGAGTTATTCAATAAAATTCAAGAAATGCAGGGATATTCCTTGCAGGATTTCCTTGAAATGCAGGGATATTCCTATCCGTTTTAGACTTCCTAAACAACGATTTTCGACAGATTTTTCATGTCAGATATATATATATATATATATATATATATATATATATATATATATATATATATATATATATATATATATATATATATATATATATAGAAAACAGAATTCTTCGTGTTATCGATACACGTTCGTGGCAATAAAATGAAGTGAACTAGGACATTTATTCGAAACTAATCAAACAAACCTCCTAGCGGAGCTGGTTATACGAGTTCAAGAAACATCTAAATGCCTCCATATACCTTGGACGGTGTATGTTAGAAACATTAAGTTGTTTATCACAATCAATGGAAATGATAGACAGTCTGTTTCGCCCTTATTTGGGGCTCATCAGTATCATCCATCCATCGAAAGTGATAAGTAACCAAATATTTCTAACGACGTTATATTTTCCTTCCAGTGACTATATGGCATATAAATATGACACAGCGCCACCAGTCGGAAACAAATGAACCACATCTTACAGATAGATGAAAACATTTCGGCAACGAGTAACCACCTTCGGGTGTCAGGACGTACGAGTTCTCGTTGCCGAAATGTTTCCATCTATCTGTAAGATGTGGTTCATTTGTTTCCGACTGGTGGCGCTGTGTCATATTTATATGCCATATAGTCACTGGAAGGAAAATATAACGTCGTTAGAAATATTTGGTTGGTTATCACTTTCGATGGATGGATGATACTGATGAGTCCCAAATAAGGGTGAAACAGACTGTCTATCATTTCCATTGATTGTGATAAACAACTTAATGTTTCTAACATACACCGTCCAAGGTATATGGAGGCATTTCGATGTTTCGTGAACTCGTATAACCACCTCCGCTAGGAGATTTGTTTGATTAGTTTCGAATAAATGTCCTAGTTCACTTCATTTTATTGCCACGAACGTGCATCGATAACACAAAGAATTCTGTTTTCTATATATATATATATATATATATATATATATATATATATATATATATATTATATATATATA
>JARQZK010000742.1:332500-440000 GCA_030704885.1 Cynegetis impunctata
GAAAACAAATTAATAGCTTAGGGTGCTTGATTTACTTTGATTTTCTTTAAATTATAAGGCGGTTGACCTTGAAATCCTAAAAATTTTCGCCTATGGTGTATTTTTTAACACCTCTTGTAGCCTCCTCAAACCAAAAAAAAAAAAATATATATATATATATATATATATATATATATATATATATATATATCTACATTATATCTCACATTTTTTTAAAATTAGTTTGTAAGGAAATGTGAAATTGGAAACATCATATTATTAACAAAAATTATATTCGATGTGTTTTTATAATTAATAGCTATTACAAGTATATACATATATACATACTATTCATTCATATTTACAATACTTATGTACAACAAATAGTCTCATAACAGTCACACAAGTGCACAATGGCTCTTAGCCTCTCTAATATAGACTTTATTAAATACTGAATGCGTACTGTGTAGCTCACCATACACGAAATTCAGCATTCAAAGTACTATAGATATGGAGATTTCATTTCACATACTTTGGATGTACAACTTAGCGTTCTAACAAAAATTAATACAAAACAAATATAGTGAAAAAGGTAATTTTTGGGCCCTTGACGTACACACCAATAATATTCTGTATATAAAGATGATTTAATAAAATTTATACAATAAAAATTTGTGTTTCACTTTTTGTTTCTAAGAATTTCATTCTAAATAATATATTTATATGCATTGAATTTTATTCCTTTTTAATTTGGCAGAAATAATGTATATATATTGTTGATGAATTCAATTATTCATAGCTTTGATAAAATCAATTTATGAAATGACCATATCATATTGATATACTGCCATTTTGTGATTCATAAAAAAAATTTAAATCTTTAAAGGCGTTGCTTTCTTATCTTGGACTGAATTACTATGATAAAATTTTATTTGCTCACTCTATGCATGCTGTCTCTTTGAAGACTGTAAATCCTCAAGATTATCTAGAAGCATCCTTCTGAAAACATTTGCTAGTAGATGATTTTTTGAATCATACTTCGGATTACTTCATTCGTCTAGAACAAAAATTGTTTTTGGCATAATAGAATTTTTCAAATGAACAATCAAAATGAAGCTTTTCACGTATAATTAATGAAAATAATTGAACTCAGTTATCATAGATTGTATGCAGTAATTCGCGATAATTTTCTTCATGGACTACTGAGAAAATAAAGAATATAATTAAACAAAAAAAGTAAATTTTGTTAAATAAGATTCTATATCTTCACCAAAATTGAACCACCAATGATTTTATTCAGGATACAGTATTTCCTGACTTTATTGAAAGTCTACTGTGTTCTTAGAAGACATAATTCTCACTTTTTAATGGCTAGTGTTCCCATCAATAGTTTTCATGAGGAAATATTTCTAGAGTGAAAGTAAATTCATTATTTCCACCAAATTAAGATTCGCCCAAATCAAAATGTTAAGAGCAAAGTTATCAGTTTTACATTAATAACACAGGAAGAATTAATAATATAAAAAATTATTGGAGAAACTATATACAATATTTTCAGTAATATTGTAACAAAGATTTGAATTTTGTTTTACAGTATTGGCTTCAAGTTCAGAAGAAGGTCATACGATTAACAGGTTGCCAAAATATTCTCTTACCACTGAAATAGGTTAAGATCTATTCATCTAAGAGTGTAAAAAAATTTGATAATAAAAACTACATATGCAATACTGACAAGTACAAATTAGATTTTACATATATAACGTTTCACACTAAAACTACATGAACTTGATTGACTACATTCAATAACTTGACTTTATTTCAAAATTCAATGTACCCATATCACTTTAACCCTCTCGGTCACGAATTAAAACTATTGGAGCGAAAAATCTGAAATTTACTGTGATGCAACTTATGATTTTTTGAAAATTTTTGATGTTAAATTCAGATTTTAAAAATGCTCCGTTTGGGCACTATGACATGTCCACAATTGAGGACATCATGAGCTGATGGGCACTATGACATGTCCCCAATTGAGGACATCATGAGCTGATGAAAGACAAAAAATTTTCAGAAATATATTCAGAGGGTAAAATATCAATATGTTTTATTAAAATAACATTACAGGGTATGGTATTTCATGAATGGTCCATTTTCGAAGTACTAAAATGTATAAAATTTAACTTTTGCAGAAATAAAACAAAAGTGCTGTTATATTTACGTAGATGTTGCGTTTACCGCTAGCTCACAATGTCCTCAAATTAGGACACCACACTTTCAAAAATCGCTGATTACAATATGCACAAAAATCACCAAACACAATTACTTTGGAACAAGTCTACACTTATTGTGAACGTGAACAAACAGTTTTGAAACACGTGGTCTAACGAATATAACTAACAAAAAAATAATCAGTAGAGCGCTACACTGCTGTCACAGCTACCCTACGGAAGCCTATATTTCAAATGAATGAATTTTTTTCCATCAGCTTGTAGATGGCAGCACATATATTCATTTGGAAGTATATGATGTCCACAACTGAGAACAATGTGACAGAGAAGTAAGAGCAAGCGGCACTTTATAGAAAAAAATCCAAAGTAGGTTGTCCTCAATTGAGGACAAGGTGAGCGAGAGGGTTAACACCTATTACTTTATGGCAATGACACTCTATTGAATAAATATTTGATACAGTGGAAAAATTATTTCTATTACATAATTGTCCTCTATGATTGAATGTATTTATAGAGTTTCATTCCTTTTTGTACTTATCAGTGTGCTACATTCTGCTGAAATGTAATCATAATTGTTCACATCACCTGTTATAACTATTTCAAAACATAATAAAAATAAGTATTTTCTCGAAAACTAAAGTAAAAACAAAAAAATTACTTCATTAAGTTCTAAAAGGAGGAAAACAAATCAGAATTTTGAAAACTCAACATAATTCATAATTTTGAAGAAATATCTCTTTCATTTCAAATTCCAAGATTCAATGAATTTTAAGTGCACTATTATGCAAAATCAATCATGTACCAATAATATCTTTGCAATCTCCACAGTCAACTTTATTTTAAATAAATTGAATATTTCATAAAATGTATCGGTAAAAATTCGTATGATCAACAAATAACTTAAATTTTTTTCACAACAGAGCTGATAAAAGATTTGTTATATTAATATTCTGCAAAGCAACTTGTATATATAAATGATTATTCCAGAAAGATAATAATTTTACATAACGTATGACTTATTATTGAAATTCAGATAAAACGTTAAAAATTTCATCTACAATTGGAACATCTCGATATTTTCAATGTTTTGTCGAATGACTGTCCAAGCGGGTTCAATACACTAAAAACGGAATTATAAACTTTTTCAATTCACAGGATATTTTTGAGGTTAAGAAATAATATACGAGGTATGTAAATAAAATAATGAGACTGGCAACTTCGCTCCCGATCTGGCAACGCTGGAGACGATCGGCTTCAAACACCGTTAGGTGCACATGTGATACGCCTCCAGTATGAGTTTGAATGCCCTACAGTCATCTGTTTGTCCGTAGCGTTAGTTTTCGTGAAACAGTTTTGTCTTGTGCGTTCTAATTATGAGTGGCATTAGTTTCGAGCAATGGTGTGCTATCAAGTTTTGCTTCAAACTTGGACACAATGCAACTGAAACATTTGAAAAACTTCGGCAGGCGTACGGAGAAAGTGTTTTGTCAAGGGCCCAGGTGTTTCGGTGGTTTAAGGCATTTTCAGAAGGAAGAGAGTCAATTGAAGATGAACCACGAAGCGGAAGGCCTTCAACTGCAAACATCGATGAAAATGTCAACAGAGTTCGGGATCTTGTGCGTTGAGTTGAATTTGAATCACACCTCCGTTCATCAGATTTTGACCAATGAATTGGAGATGAGAAAAATTTGCGCAAAAATGGTTCCGAAAAACCTTTCTGAAGAGCAAAAGGGTGTGAGAAAGGAAAGGAGTCTTGATTTTTTGGGAACGATTGGAAATGATCCCCATTTTTTGGAACGTGTCATTACTGGTGACGAGTCTTGGGTGTTTGAGTACGACCCAGAAACCAAACGCCAAAGCATGGAGTGGCACACTGCATCCTCTCCAAGACCCAAAAAAGCACGAATGATCAAGTCAAAAATCAAATGCATGCTGATTTGTTTTTTTGATAGCCACGGAATCGTACACAGAGAGTTTGTGCCTCAAGGCCAAACGGTTAATCAACACTTTTACCGAGAGGTCCTTGAAAGACTTCGAAAAAGAGTCTCTCGAGTGCGACCAAACATCAAAATGAACTGGGTGTTGCATCACGACAATGCACCATGTCACACTGCAATCTCAATAATGCAGTTTTTAGCCAGTAAAAACATTCCTGTAGCTCCTCAGCCTCCTTATTCACCAGAGTCCCTGTGACTTTTTTCTCTTCCCGAGATTGAAAAATCACCTCAAGGGAACTCATTTTGGGACACTTGCGAACATTCAAAAAGCTGTAACCGACCAGCTGAAGGCTATTCCAGTATCGGAGTTCCATGAATGCTATGATGAATGGAAGAACCGTCTCCAGCGCTGTGTGGCTTCCCAAGGGAACTATTTTGAAGGAGACAGTATCGCATTATAATATTCTTTGAATAAAACATTGAAAAAAGATCAGTCTCATTACTTTATTTACACACCTCGTATATAGCATTATTTTGTTTTTTACAATGCAATGCTCTATATCAAATTCAAAAATAAAACAAAAACCACCGCCGCAAAAGAATAACTTTGTATCAACTCTCAACTCAAGACAACTCCAAAACTATACGATACTAAAACAAATCAAACCTCTAAAATAAAATAATTATAAAAACAATTAAGTGCACTTTGGTCCTGTTTTGAATAATTTTTTACTTATATCAATAATCTGAATTTCATCCTCAATGCCTAGAATTCGATATTATAAGAATTTCAGACTCAACCTGTCTAACTAATGAATATTTTCCGAAATATTTTAATTGAAACTCAATGACGAAGAAATAAAAATTGAGCAAAATAGTTCAATTTGGATTAATAGGAATCAAATAAAGTAATGTATAGGAGCAAGAGGCACAATGGGAAAAGTAATGATGATTTTGCTGTAATACAACCACTTTCAATTATATGATGATGAATAACTATGAATCATTAATTTTCAATCAATGAGAAAAAATTGTATTAAAAATGCTCAAAATCGAGTTATATGCGACAAAATTACTTCATAAATTTACCTATTGTCAAACAAAATAGTTCATCAAAATTTTTGTACACAAGAAAGAGCAAAAGTAACTCCTAGAACAAATCATAAAATACTTCAAAATATAATGAATTCGCAGGGTGATTTCATATAAATTTCAACTAAAAATCGCACAAAATCTATTTGGTTCATAAACAAATACAGGAGATTTTAATGAAAGAATGTTACAATTTACAAGAAAAATGTAAGAAACTTTACTATCAATCGAAATGACAAATAATTTTTAAAAGTCTGAATGTTTAATGAAATATACAAAAACTTTCCCATCAGATTGTGGAAAGAGATATTTTACAAATGGTTATCAGTTAACCCAATTTGAATTTTGATCACATTTTGTACCCATTAGGATTATAAACTTTGTACAGTACTGAGCTGTCCATTATATAGATATTATTAACCTCAACAATTATCAGAAATACAGGAGCATGTGTATATGTCAGAATATCCAAACAAAACTTTTTTCAGCTCTTTTTTTGATTGAACCAAATATAATGCTTACGCTTAACTCCTCAATTCACCTTTCTGGGGCAAACACAGGTAACAAAGGGAATCAGTTTTCGAGGCTCCGATTGCAAATTAGGCGAATTGGGCATTTTTACATACACAGGAGACGAACGCTAGCCAGGCAGGTCTTCCATAAATCTCTTTGACTTGTATATTGTAAAAGAACACAAGAAAATCGCAAGTTTGATGAGGTCTTTTAATATCACAAAACTGACGAGAAGCGGACATCACTTAAGATACGATTTGTATAAAAGTTTACTCCTACACAGATCTTTTTCTGTTTCAAACAAGAACTGTAAATCTCTAATTGTGACTTTTTTCATCCTCTGTCTGACCGATTGCCCTGCCCTAAAACTTCCACTTCCATTCAGATTATTCTGCAAAAAAAAATTAGTTAATCGCGAAAAACATATTATTAAATTTTTTTCAATAGCATATCAAAGTCTTCTTACATTAATATTATTATTGAATATTTTCATACTTTTCATTGTCAACTATATAAATTATTACTATTATAACGATAAATTTGATATCAGGGATTCCAACTTTCTTTATACAATACAGTGTACAGAAAGGTCTCCTGATGTCAACACGTCATGATCTAGTTCAATTTCGTTAAACATTATAGTATCATAGCGATATACATAAATATTGTTTTAGGCAAATTCATTATAAGTAACACTCTGGAAGTTCAAACTGAATAACTCATTATATTAATACAAAAGGTTTGTGGTGCATTGTGTGCTTTAGCATGATGACCCGCTCAAGGGGTACTCGAAAAATACCGCTAGTCCCGGACGCATTTTTGTATCGAGCGTCCAGTGCACCGCAATCGGGTAACGTCGTATTAACCGAGGTCTGTCTTAAAACGAGCATCCGATATCCCGATTTATTGTCAAGCTACCGTACGCTTTATACTGGATATCTGCATAATTTTCACTTAAACTATAGTTACTCCAACCGAGGAAGCCAGACAATATGTGTTTAAAAGAGTCTATCATTGCCAGTTTAAAACAAAAACAAATAAATTGAAAGAAGGCCAAAACAGGGAATATTCCTCAGGAAATATTAATTGTCCAGCAGAATTACTAATCTTTATTAAGAAACAAGTATTTCATCCCCGAACCAAGCATAACCATGTTGACAATTTGCTTGAAGAATGTCCATGTATAATTACTATTAAAAATGATAACAACCATACAATAAATAGTGTGGCAGCTTTGACAAAAAGACCAATAGGGAAAGAAACAAAGAAAGAAGTATTTCAATTGTTTGAAAAAAAGGGACATTCAGTTGCTTCAGCTTATAACAGTTTCTGCTTCAGTAAAATGGAAGAACTAGGCGACAAATATGATGAAGTTGTATGTGACAGGCACTATTTTCCATCTTAAAGAAGATTTTTCCAAGTTATGGAAAACTCATTTCAAAGGTCATTATGGAGATAGATCAGGCGAAAATATGTCTTCCCCCAGCTGGAAAAAAATTTGAAACATTCCATTGACACAGTTTATAAGATAACACATAACGAAGAAGACTATGATGTTTCATTATGTACTCCAATAATGCAGCGCGCTGCAAGGTACCTAATTCAGTCATCAGAAATATTATTCGTGGATGCTACGAGTAATTGCGACGTACAAAATCATAAGTTATATTTATTTGCCACCCAATCACCAGCAGGGGGTATACCATTAGGATGCATAATTACAAATAGCTAAAAAGCTTCTATTTTTGATTGTGCTTTAAAAGACTTGGTAGAGATAATGCCTTTTGAAATTTCGCCTGCAGTCATAATGACAGATGATGATTTGTCAGAACGAAATGTTTCACAAAAACATTGGCCTAATTCCAGTTTACTACTTTCCAGTTTCCATGTTTTAAAAGCTGTATGGAGATAGTTACAGCTCGCTGAAAATGAAATTAAAAAAGAAGACAGACAATCATTGTATAAATTATTTAGAAACATTCTAATGTCAAAGACGAAAGAAATTATGGAGAAACTTGGCGATATTGTATTGTGGATATTTATTACATTACCAATGTTATAAATAACCACAATACAAAAAATACGTTGAAAGTAAAGTTGAACAAATTGATGTCTGGTGTTTGTATTATCGCCAGTCGTTAATGATACGTGGAGCTGATTCAAACAACTATGTCGAAGTAATGTTTCGTCTATTCAAAGATATCTCCCTCGAGAGAACTAAAGCATATAATCTAACTCAGTTAACTGATTTCATAATAAAAATTATTCCACAAATAGCGAACAGTGTATGGAATCTCCTAGAAACAACAGTAATGACGTTGAAAAAGAATGGTGTGGATTTATTTCTAAATTTAATAAAGATATCTTAAAAAATTTGGAAGGCTTTAGTCCAGCAGTTGAAAAATTTATGAAGAATTAAGTACCATAAAAATATAAATAGTAATTCAACTCTCATGAGTGGCTTACACACAGCTTTCAAATCTTTGACCGTGGGTTCGAAGAAAATTATATGAAGGGGAAAAAATTGCAGTTCAGCCGACGTCTGTGTCTCGGAAAAAGGTGAAAATGACAGGTAAAAGATCAATGGAGGCACGAAGAAACTTGTGTGAATAATAATATTGGACTCGGTGACAATAAATTTGCAAAATAATTTTTTTTGTACTTATTAGAATGAATAGTAGGCTGCTACTCTGTACAGTATGTCCGTGTATTTTTTCGTTCACCATATGCCATTTTTTAAAGTTACATTTTAAAATTTATTTTGTAATATAGATATCTTTTTAGTTCAGCAGTAAAGTGTGATTTTTTCTTTTTTACGAAATTTAGTTTACTACTGTTTTATTTACCTATAATCCCTATTTCGAGCCATAGGTCATTATTTATAAAAAAAAATATAAACCAAGACTTTCTGCCCAAACGAATCGAGCGTACGGTAGTCCGAGTGTTGGTCGGATTACGTGCGCTGGATACTTGCCGAGGTCGGGCATTCCAGATGCGGTGCACTGGACGCTCGATACAAAAATGCGTCCCGGATGCACATTTCCATTCCCTATAAAAGTTGGTGCCCGGAGTCACAAAATCGTTTCGGTCTCAAAATTTAGGCTTTGCAATTAGAAAAAATTTATATCTAAAGAGAGTGAATTTAATACAAAGAAAACGAAATGAAGATGATGTATTGATGAAAAAATATTTCTATGAATGCGATTTAGCAAGTGGCTTATTTGACAAAGTATTCTCACTAAACTTTCTATGTCGATTCTTCATTTTTGTTTTCAATTGGCAGATAATACATTTTTTTTTGTTTGGAAAACCAAAGGAAGATTGATAATTGTGATTGAGTTTCAATTTTTTCCAATATGAAAATATAATGGGAAGAAAACGATTGTGTCGTTGGACACTCGCAAAAAACTAACCTAACCTAATCGCATCAATTGGTCGATCATTGTGTGTTATTAATTAGTGCCTTTGGTCATGAAATCGGATAGGTTAAGTAGAGCTGGAACAATTTCAGTTTCCTATATAATTTCCTGACTTCTATCACCAACTTGTATAGGGATTGGAAATTTGCATCCCAGATACATTAATTTAATATAATGGGCTTTGTAAAAAACCCACAACCATCTCAGACCACCAGGCGCTTAATATAATTCATATAAAAATAAAATTTGTTAATTGTATAGTTAGAGGTTCATGTAGTTCCTTGAATTATTATTTGTTAAAGTTTTCAAATTGGTAATTGAAAGAATATTATTCAGCGAAAAATTTGACTTTTAAAATGTGAAAGAGCAAAAAATATAATACGCATGTATTATATTTTTGAGTATTATAATATATTATAATTTATTATAAATAAATAAATAAATACTCAACAAGAGCACCAGACAAACCTTTACATACCAGCAGCTAGGTTAACTCAAGTCCAAGAAGGGCCAGGTATAACATCTTTAAAAATTTTAACCATTTGCCCTCCAACTTAAAGGATATCCAAAATATCAAACTTTTTAAGATAAAACTAAAGAATGTGCTGGCTGTGAATCCATTTTATTCTCTTGCTGAGTTTTTTGGTTGCACTTTTTAAGAATTTTTATAATTATGTAAGATTAGTATTATAGTATGTAGTTTCTGTTTTTTATGTTTATATGTTAGTATACTTGTGTTTTTTTTACTTTTACTTTTAAATTACTTTTACTATTACATATTGACAATTCCAATACATGTATTTTTATGTCCATGGAAATAAACAATTTGAATTTGACTATTCTCATCAAGATTCTTTACAAAAATTGAATCGAATTAAATAGATACTTACTTGCAATCCATTTTGTTGAGTATCACCCTCCAACCGAGGCTTTTTCCGAGGTCCAATAGCCTTTAAGGCAGTAGCATTTGCTTCCCTCTGTCTTAGTTCTTCCATTTCTACCCTCTGCATCTCTTTTGCTTTGGCTTTTAGTTTGGCTTGCTCTGGATCCTCTGTTTTCGATCTGCTTTTTGCAGCTCTCAATAGCATTTCTCTTTCCAACTCTTCATGCCTTTTTCTCTCTGCTCTATCCAGGTCTTCCAGAAATTTCAATTGTCCTGAAAAATAATTTACGAAATAGAACAAAGACTGTATAACCGAATGTTTCGATGTTGGTCTTCATTCATGAAAATTAAGCATTATATAATGATCACAAATATTTTATTTGCTCACACAACAGACTCAATGTATTAATTGACGAATAATTTATACTATTTTTTTCATGTTTTAACAATTTTAATATTATCTCTATAAATGATATATAATCCAAAATTTAATTATGTAGTTGTATCCATCATTAATCTGGAATACACAATGCAGTAAGAAATTTAAATTTTAAATATAGAATATATGTTGCAAGATTATTGATCATCATACGATTTGAATAACCACGATGTCTAGAAGATTCGACAAAAAACAAAACAAAAATAGCGTGAGCAGCAAAGCTCCGTTACTAAGGTCGTAATTTCTCACATTCTTGATCTTTTTTACACAAAATTTCTCCTAAGTCAATTTGTTAGAGCTGCGGAGGTGAGCATATCCTTAACACACGAAAAAACTATATATGTATATATCTACATTGAAATGTAGACTAGGGTCGATAATAGTCGGATGAAACCCGTTGGAAAAGGAAGAGAATATAACAAAAATGAAAGGAAAAATAATTTATGGGCGATCTGAGGTCGGGAAGTAGAAGGGATAGGGGACTTATGGTTTTGCCGGAAATCAAGATAAACCGTTTTTTACCCTTAAAAACTCACCCACTTCCCGACCTCAGATCGCGCGTAAATTATTTTTCCTTTCATTTTCGTTATGTTCCCTTCCTTTTCCATGGGTGTCATCCTACTATTTATTTTTACTTTTTACCATTTTCGAAGGTTTCAGCCCTGGTTAATGGTAGCGGTAAAGGAAAATAGTTGAAAAAAAGGATATCTACATAAAAATGGTGAGAGGTAAATAATCTAGAAATGCAGAAAATGTTTAATCATAAAAACCACAAATATAGTGTTTCCATCAGTAAAAGTTGCTTCAAATTTCCTCACAACAATAAAAAATATATATACGCAATTTCAATCTCAATTTGTAGAGGTTTCCTCCATATAAAGTTTAGTCAATTTAACTATTTTATCTTTTTGGTCAGGAGTCATATGCTTCATTCTTTCTGCGACTGGCATATTTTCGATACCTCCTATGCCTTCTAGATGCTGGAATACCGCCTCGCTCCAAGAATATACGGGAGTAAGCCATAGTAGTGCAGGAGCTACGCCATGTCTCGTGTGCACTTCTATGTCCCCTAAGTTTTGTTGCGGGACTTTGTTAAACACCTATAGGAGTGTAAAAAAAAAGTTGGTCACATAATCCAAATCTTGGTCGTTTGGTCGCCATATTGGAAAATGGCCGCCAAATCGTGAGATTTTTTCTTTTTGTGTATCTCTGCACCCAGTTGTCGGATTTTAATTTTTTAAAGCTTATTTTATTCCTCTATTTAATGCAAACAAATTTTGTTATTACACATTTTTTGTTGAGTCAATTAGTTTTGGAAGTACAATATAAATTCAACAGTGGCGGGTTTGTTATGTTATGAATGAAGAAATTGAATAAAAAACGTAAAGATATGTTTAAACAAAAATATTTAATTCAGTTATTACCAAACACATTCATTATAGTGAACAGTATTGATGCCTACAGATCAGTAGCATGGTCTTGATCAAAGAGAAATTGCATATCTCAGAAGACTATCACAGTTATATATGAGGGTTGTTGCAAACACTACTTTTACATTTGTAAAAGTCACAACATATAATTCTGAGTCTTCTACAGGGACATGCATTATCTCTAAAGTTTGTCTGGCATTAACATGGCTCAGGAAAATCTTCGGGGTCCGTTGGATCATCTGTCACTTGTGGAATTAAGGTGTCATTTTCCTCTATAAGGCCATAGTCCAATTGATTGAGTTTCTCAGACGGTTCCAAAGCATAAATCTATTTGTAGCATTGCAAGTAGCTTCGTTTTGATATGAAGATGGATACATTTTGATGTAGGGGCCAAATCTTGAGAGTTTCGTAATTTTTTGTGATGGAACTGATGAAAACGCAATTTATTCATTGTTCCTGAACCTGAGCCAAGTGGTCGAACTAGAAATTCTTCTGCTTTTTTACCATGTCATCAAAAGGTCTTTTGTATATGTTTCAGCTACTTTTAAAGCTATTAACTTCGTGCTGACCTTGCTTGTCGTGTAGCAGCTGGTTGAAGAATGAATGACTGGAAAAGCAGTTAAAACAGTAAGTGGTACTCTGTCTTCAATGTTGTGGATGGGAATGTACCTCGATGTTTTTCCTACTCCAAAAGCAATCCATTGTTCTTTTAGTCCGAACCCTTTCCACTTCTGTAGGTAGTGATAGAGTGCACAAACGAACACATCAGTATGAGAAGAACAAATAACCATGTTGCTTACTTTTGAGGTGTGAAATATGGCTTAACATCCTCTCATCAAATTATTTTTTATAAAGGCAAAGGTGGGAAATATGTCAGCAACATCTACTAATCACTTGAACTCGGAATCCCACCTTACCAAGAACTCGCTCCCTGCATATAGCAGCAAAGCTGTCGTTACATTACTTAATCAGAACGTTAGATCGTTTGGGAATGCTATCGAGCAATTAGAGGTTATAACTGAAACTAAACATGTTAACCTATTGTGCATAACAGAGCATTGGAAGAGTCATGAGGAGCTCTGCCATCATGGCATCAAAAATTTTAACTTGACCTCATCTTTTTGTCGCAACTCAAAGGAACATGGTGGAGCAGCCATTTACTTAAAAAAAGGATTACAATGGAAACCCTTAAAAAATGTAGAATCCTTATCAGTAGTTAGACTCATCGAATGTTCAGGAATAGAAATTACTTCCAGAGAAGCTTCTCTTTTAGTGGTATGCTTATATCGACCACCAAGTGGCCTCATCAAAATATTCCTTAAAAAACTTGACGATTTATTACATGAAATATTCCACAAAGAGAAGGTGATAATTCTCACTGGAGACTTTAATATCAACATAAGAGATATGAATAGTGGCATTACTCGTCAATTACTGAACCTACTTAGTTCTTATAACCTACATCCTACAATAGATGAAGATACTAGAATAACTGCATCCTCTAGCAGTTGTATTGACAATATTTTTATAAATAACAGAGAGGTGAAGGCTGAAGTGGTATACACACATATATCAGACCACACCGCTCAATTATTGGAGGTTACCATTAATATTACTAATTACAAGAATAGTATAAAACCGAGAAGAATAATGAAGGCAAAAAACAGTTTAAGACTGCATTAAACGTTACTAAATGGAATAGGTTATATGAACTCAATAACTCGGAGGTGAACGAACAATGGAGATATTTCCTTACGGTATACCAAGACATCTTTAATCGTACCTGCCCAATTAAAACTCTTAGACACAAGCCAATTCCGTATATTGAGCATAGTGCCACTATTAAGAATTGTAAAGAACGCTTGGATATCTTATATGTTTGTAAAAATTTCAATGAAAACTACAACGAGCAATACAAAAAAGAAAAACAAAAGTATGATTTCCTACTAAGAAATAATAAGATAGATAGATATCGTAGTAGAATTAAAAATTCTGATAACAAGTCAATGTGGTCTATAGTTAACGAAATAAAGGGTATCTCCAAAGATACAAACATGCAAGTGCCGGGGCCCATTAGTACTGTTGCAGAAGACTTCAATCTCTATTTTTCAACAGCAGCTCACCAAGCTGTTGCTGCACTACCACAACATGAATTTAATCATAATATTAAATATAGAGATGAATCGGTCCTGTTTTATCCAACCAGCAAGTCTGAATTAACTAATATTTTGAAATCCCTCAAAAACAAATCGTCTTCTGGAATCGATGGTATACCCATAACAGCAATAAAGCATGCGGTACAAGAAACGACAGGTCCTTTCTGTCATATAATAAACAATTCCTTAAAATATGGTATCTTCCCCGATGTCCTGAAACATGCACTTGTTATACCAGTTTTTAAAAAGGACGACAAGGAAAATAAAGAAAATTATAGACCTATAGCATTGCTGTCTACGCTTTCCAAGATCATCGAGGTAGTAATCAGTAGAAGACTCCGCAACTTATTGAAAGATATCATCAACTCCTATCAACATGGTTTTATAAGAGATAAGTCGACGACAACGGCTATCTTTGACTTCCTAAACAACATATATTGGGCTCTTGAAGATGGGGAAGTTGTGATAGGTCTATTTTTGGACCTATCCAAAGCGTTCGACTCATTGAATCACGATTATATTTTGGAAAAGCTGGAAAGGTACGGAGTGCGTGGACCTGGCCTTGCATGGTTAAAGTCTTATCTATCTGGACGCACACAGCAAACCTCGGTCACTAAAGAGGGTGTGACTTACATATCCAGCGAGGCACCTTTGACTCTTGGAATTCCTCAGGGCAGTGTTCTCGGGCCTGTTTTATTCATCATCTTCGCCAATGATCTGGGGTCTATCCTTGAGGACACACAAGGAGCAGATATGTCCAATTATGCCGACGATACAAATATTCTGGTAAGAGCTGATACATACCCAGAGGTAATGAACATTATACGCCCCATAATGCAGAAAGCATCCACCTGGTTTTCTAGCAATAGGTTAGTTCTAAACGCTGATAAAACCAGCATAGTACTATTCCAAACGAATCACTCTGGTATCGAAACTCCTGCTGAAATAAAAATTGGTGAGTCTTACTCAATCAAAACATCAAATTCCAGTAAGTTCCTTGGTATACACCTCGACGAAACCTTAAGTTGGAAAACTCACATTGCAGAAACATGTAAAAAACTGAGCTCAGTATGTTATTCTATAAGCGTGTTGGCGAAATATCTTGAGATAGATTCCCTAAAGATGGTTTACCATGGTGGCTTCGAATCAAGAGTAAGATATGGTATTATCTTCTACGGTTGCTCGTCTGCACTATATGAGATTATGAAAATTCAAAAACGAGTGTTGAGAATTATGACACGGAGGAAGCCAGGGGACTATTGAAGGGGCATATTCTGATCCAGCAGGCTTCTTACAATCCCCGCTATTCACGTTCAAGAATGTTTACTGTTCTTGTTCAAGAATAATTGCGGTATTGAGCTTGGCGCGTCCACATACAGTACTAGAGGTGATTCGCTTTTATATCCTAAGCATCATCTGACTAACACAGAAAAGAGCACTTCGTACAGATCCATCAAGTACTTTAACAAATTACCATTATGGTTACGCAAGGAGACGGATTTGCATAAATTCAAAAAAGGGGTGTTTGACCTACTATTAAGAATGGAACCCTACTCTGTTGAAGATTATTTGAGTGAAGTGATTTAATCCCAGGCTGTGACACTATTTCATTTCAACTGTCTGTTAATAAGTGTTATATTATATGATAGCTTGATATTGAAATAAAGACCTATTATTATTATTATTATCTGTTTATTCGTGATCCGATTCCAAAGGAAATTCTTCTATTATTATCCCATTTTTTATACAAAAACATCCTGGTTGACCACCTTTTACTACACCCCCGAGATAAATGACAGAATCTTTTTTCCTGGACATCCATTCAAGAAAGTATGACTGTAACAGTTCTTTGTTTTTAGGGGAGGCCTAGTAAGCGTCAGTATCCACAGGAAGTGGTGTGCTGTCATTTGGGAATCCATATTCTACAGGTTGTGTCCGTGATCTTTTGGACCTCTCGAACCGTTTTAAAAACTTTTTTCCTTATAACCGTCAAATGTCGATGCGTTCACTTTTTTGAGTCTTGGTATATAGATCTCCAAATGCTTCCTACAAATTCTTCATATGTCTTCAGTTTCAAAGATTTAGCTGGAACCTTCTTTGCAAATGCCATGAAGTCTATAACTGTTACTTCTCCAAAAGATTGAGGAGTTGAAGAATTTGAGGGAGTGTGTACCTTTTTTTCAAGTTCATGAACCAGCTGTAATTCATCAGTTTTTGTCAGAAATCCATTTCTAGTTAGAAACAATGAGGTAGAAGATCATTCTTAAGACAAAAGAATCCTCGCCTCCGTGCAATGTCAACTAAACGAAGAACCTGTGCAGATTCTTTATTTGCGTCCACTTCAAACAGATTTATTGTTTTTTTCTCTTTTTTCAGTCTCTCAATGGGTTGGATTAGACTGAATGACTTATCTTCAAATCTGTCTTTCTGAAATTGATTATGTGCTTCTTCTCCTATTTGTATGCAGTTCAAAAGATCAGTGCTCGTTCCAGGGTCTATCTTTTGTTTAGTAATAATGTTTTTTTAGCTGTATTCTAATGCTGGAACCAGTTGTCATGAACGGGTCTCCGTGTTTTTTCGTGAAGGTAACAATTCTTCTAACGCACAGCTCATCAAGAATTGTGAGCTTGTTTGAAAACTCGTGATGCAAAATGTATTCATCTTCATAGACAAGGCCACGTACATCACGCAAAACTTATGTTCTTTGGACTTTCTCATGTTTGATTAGATCGTGAAGCCACACAGCTTCCTTTCTTCGTGTTACTCCAATGATTCCTTCTTGGCCTTTAGCTGGTTTTTTGTAGTTCTGTAATTACGTAATAACAATAATGAAACGATTAGCATTGTTAAAAAAAGTCCTTGCGATCTGGGATATTCAAAACATAAATATATATCAGTAACTAACTGATTTAACAAAAAATGTGTAATTACAAAATTTGTTTACCTTGGAAAGAGGAATAAAATAAGTTTTGAAAAATTAAAATCCGACAACTGGGTGCCGAGATACACTAAAACAAACAATCTAGCGATTTGGCGGCCATTTTCCAATATGGCGACCAAACGACCAAGATTTGGATCATGTGACCAACTTTTTTTTACACTCCTATAGGTGTAACAAAGCCATTCAACAAAACATAGGGGACATAGAAGTGCACACGAGACATGGCATAGCTCCTAGACTATAGTGACATCATTATATGAATGAAAGCTGCATCTTACGATTTCGGCATCTATACACTCGTAATTAAGGGGCTTCAAGACTTCTTCAATTTCAGCGGCGCTCCATGTTTTATTACGTGAACCGCAGATTTACTGATGTAAGTGCAAGAGGTAATCCTCCAGTAATCTCTTCCTATTCATGCTATAGAAATCAGTGTCGAGATTGACACACAGGAAGAAACCTTGATACAATGCTGGAGAGGCCAACTAAATATCCTGCCAGTCCAAAAGTGTGTTCATACGGTTTTTGAACAAGTAATTGTTGATCCAGATAGTTCCATGATTTATGACACGAATTTTCACGTTTTTTTCTATTATCCTCTTCTGTCTTATCCATTGATTTTCACTGTTTTGCCGCACAGCTTCTTTGTATTTTTTAGCACCTAGCGTTTTAATTTCTTCTAAAACTAGTGACATGTCTTCTAATGCAGTAGCTTGTTTATCGCCTAACGGAGTGCTGCCAGCTAATGGAATTTCTGTGATTGCGTTGGGTAATGCATCGAAGCTTTTCTCATCTTCTTTCTGCATAATAATGGATGCGGCATGCAACTTGGCCATTTCCTGTATTGGCGACCAAACTTGATTCCAATCGTTGGCAATTTATTAGATATTAGGATAGAACGAACTTTTGCACATATCTTCCAAAACAATGCTAGTGACGTCGCCATGTATATAATTCGGAACTCGCAGAGGGATGCACACAAATGTGTTCAAACCGGGAATTACTTTTTCGTAAGACAAAATCTCGTTGGTAAATGCATTCTTGGCGTTCATCACGGTATCATGATTTTCATTCGTCAGTCGAATCTTGACGATCACAGTGTCGGTGAATGAACCCTGTACGTTATCTTCGGTATATGTTGCCTTTGGTAGACCGTTCAACGGTAGCACTTGTAACTTTGACATTATTCTTCCAATAACTGCTTGAATATTTTCCAAGAAGTGGTAGATTGCAAGAAGTTTCGGTGACAAATCAAACGCGACTCATTTTGATTATTCGTTTGAATGAGATTGAAATGAAAAACACAAACAAAGACAACTGCACAATACAAGAACGAAGACTTAATAGTAGGGGAGCCCAAGCGGGGATTTTGGGATTTACTCGAGCGCGGCACAATAACATATTGGGGGAAACCTTGCACCCTGTTGAGTACCCCCACCATACATGAACCCTCAATATGGGGGCGTTCGTCTAGGGCAGCCGATCAGATTAGTAATAAAAAGTCGATCGTTCGAAAAACTCTCGCGCATATGAACTCATTATCAAGTCTTGATAATGAGTTCATAACTCGAAACATGTCGACTTTTCGTTACTGCTAAATACAGTATCTAAATATTTGTTATATTGTGAAACATAAGCCAAGTGTTTTTTATTTTAAAGTTTATACTTTAGTCTAAATGTTTATTGTCAAAGTGTCCAAAATAGGCTTGACTTGCGCAAGCAAGATTACCCGTTTTCGGTCGTATTTTTATTCCTCTGAGAAAATTATAAATATTGATCCTACAATTTCGGGAGTCAAGAATTTATTATAGGAAATGTCCTCTTCTTTTTGAATATTTTTTTAGTTATCAAAAATCTCAATTGGTTTTTGTGGTATTCCCAGAAAACCCACCCAAACCCCTCTTTTTATTTTTCTGTAAATTGTTTATAACTTTTACAATTTTCGCTAAATATATATATATATATATATATATATATATATATATATATATATATATATATATATATATATATATATATATATATATATATATATATATCTACATTCTATTCGGAATTGAATGGCATCTTGCTCATATTTTCCCGAGAAAAAAGTTGAACAAAAAAGCACTTGTTAACTAAACTAAAAGAGGAAAAAGTTTATAACACTAAAATGCGCTTCCCCAACATCAAGTCAATTCACATACAAATATTGAACCATCTTATTCAATTTGCAGGGGATTTGGAGGCGCAAAAAGAAAAACTTAATTTTGGATATGTTGTTTATAATTAAATTTCACACCTTTTATTATCAGTTCAAAGATTTCCGCTACTCACACACCCTTCCCTAAAGTTTCGAGATGGCAAAATTTTCACTACATTTATACTGTGAAATTTTTGTTTGAACATGTACAAATCTTCGCATTCATTCTGAATTAGAAGTTGCAGAGATATGCAATGCTCGAAAAGCCTTAAATTTCAATATAAAAAAATGAGGCGGTAAATGAGATCTTTTGGAACCCCAACTGTGCAGTTCCCTGCCATCAGCATCCATCCACGCATCCAATTTCAGCCCACTAACTCAATCAGCAGAAGATGTGGAGTTGCGCAAATCCTCAAAAACCAAGAAAAAACATGATATCTCTACATTAAAATGTCGGCGATTGAGGACAATAGTTGAAACCAGTACCGTGCATTTCCCTAACATGAACTCTATCCACGTAAGGAATTTCAAACATTTCTCTCTCAACATATTTTATGTAAAATTAGGTCAATAACAATAATGATAACTTTACTCATCTTAGATGAAAGTGTTTACTTGATGAAGTGAAAAATTTTTGACATAGAGTTCATCACAATATAACATGGAGACTCATGTTTCATCGACAGTCAACAAGTATACATTATAGGAGTATATTATAGTACTCCACTGTTTGAAGATACTCGAGGACAAAGTGATATTGGGATCTGACATGTCAGCTGGCGAACTCTGGCAGCCAGATGGGTGAAGTTTATATTTCCAACGCCAACATATGCAATTGCACAAGTTTTCTTACAGATGAGTTCGCAAAAGGTGAATAATGGAAAGTGTTAATTTTGCAAAACGTAGAATCAGCAAGTCAAGAGAGTGTTGTTGCGTAAAAAATTGTAATTCCAAAGCATATACAAATGCCAGTATTAGCTTTCATTTTCCGAAGCGAAACAAATATTTTGTATCGAGAGAAAATCATTTTGGAGAAAAGGAAAAGATTGATTTATTGAATGTATGGAAAATGAATCACACAACTCCGAGAATGACGGTGTGATCTTTGCATTTTACAAAAGAAAATTCCAGATTCTGCAGCCAAAACATTTAAAATTGTTGGATCTGTGTTGCCTAAAAATTTATAGGTTTATATATATATATATATATATATATATATATATATATATATATATATAAGGTCCGACAACATTGCAAATTTTGAAATAACAGGACAAATTAACAACATTCAACTTATTTACATTACTCGGAATGGCAATTTTTTTTTGAAAGATATCAATAATTTGATATATTAGGGACAATCAAATCATGAAATTTTGCATTGCGGAATACGTATAACCAGCTCCCTTGGAAAGTTGTTTGATAATTTTTTAAATTATTAAAGAATTTTCCTCGTTCACTTTATGTAATGTTAAGGACAGAATATTTGTCGAAATTAATGATCCGGTCACTAACACCATATAACTACTTTTTCAGAAAATTACTTACGACAGATAAGAATTTTGAATATTTCGAATTTTATTTATTTGGGTAGGCAGCATTGGGTCGTTATTTGCGCATGACTGTGACGTCACGCCAACTCTTACTGGACAGACTATAGTAACATTTGGCGGGAAATGAGGTATGACCCAAAACAAGGACTTCCCCAGGGCTCTCCTCTATCACCATTCTTGTTCAATATTTACTGCTCAGATATACATAAGCTAAAAAAACAACTCCAAAAGCAAAGCAGAAATGAATTCGTATATACTACAGTTTGCTGATGACACCACCTTAATCGCACATGGCAAATCCATGTCAAAGGCAATGGAAAAACAAGAGAGGATCAAAGAAGAAATTACTCAATGGATGAACAAGTGGAGAATAAAAGCAAATCCAAAAAAATCGAAACTGGTACTATTCTATCACAGGATCAACCTGAACTCGTCATCCATTTCCACGGATAATACCATTTTAAAACCAGTGTCAAACTGTAGATACCTCGGCATGATAATAGATAGTAAGCTTAACTTCAAGATGCACGTCAACTCTTCAAAACAGAATACCACCATTAGAGCTAGCCACTTTAGATCACTTACATACAAAAACCAAGGCATAGAAACAAACACAGGATGCAATATCTACAAAATGGTCTGTAGACCTCATATTGAATATGGGCACCAAATTCTGGGACAATGCAACAAATCCATATTAAGAGTCATGGAGGTGGTTGAGCGGAGTAGCTTACAGAAAAATACTAAAATGAGACATCCCAACAACCCACTTCACAACCCCTCCAACCAATACTTATATGAAAGAACCAACATAGAGCAATAGCTGCCAGAATACATAGACTGAACACAAAGTTTATCCAGCAACAACACAACATAAATATTATAGATCCACTAATACATAAGATATCCCACCTTCAAGTACCCAAAAGGAAAACACCAGAGCAACCATTATTTGAATACTTGCTGAGCCTACTATAACCACATACTTGAAAAACTAACTCTTATATTACACTCACAGACTGAATAATTTATTATATAATGTTAAATACAACTGTGCATGGGCAGGAAGACCTAGGTCGTTAGCCCTTTGAAACATAGTTTCAATAAAGTTTATTACTGAGGTATGACCGTATTACTGAATCAAAAGCTTTCGATGTAACAAGATGTAAAGTTTTAGAAGGTTTTTCAGATACAAAAACCTAACGACGCATTGCTTTCTGCCAAACTTTTCTTATTTTAATGTCAGAGAGCACATTAATAAACCCATTCACTGCTACATTTTTTTGGAGGCCATGCCCCAGATGGCTATTTGTTTTAAATACCCGACGGACCCGTATGAGTATCATCCATATTAATCCACTTAAAAAAAAACCGAAACGAATAAACTCTTCAGAAGTCCCTATACGTACGGTACACGCTCATCAACGTACGTGTACTTTCCACCAGTGCTCAGTTTCTACGGGCAATACAAGTGAAGATGTGCGCGTCACGGATCCGTGCCATTTGCACTCAAAGCGTTAATAAACCATTTTTCTTAGTGTTGGGGAGAATCGAAAGATTTTAAGAATCGAGTACTCTGTTCTCGAATACTCTCAAGAATCGAGTATTTACCGAGTACTGAGTACTCGAATACAAAGAAAGAATTTTCTATCACCTCCCACTATTTATATATAAAATTTGAACGAAATATGATGTAGATTTATTTAATTAATCGATTCCACATCTTTTAGAGTTGATTTTCATTTGTTTTTCATATATGATCTCGTTTTCAGTGATATTTTGTTTGTTAGAGTTTATTTTTATTTGTTTTTTTATATGATCTCGTTTTCAATGATATTTTATTTGGTAGAGTTTATTTTCATTTGTTTTTTATACAACTTGATTATCTGAATACATTCTCTCTTTATCTCGTTTTCAGTGATATTTTATTTGTTAGAGTTTATTTTCATTTGTTTTTTTATGTAACTTGAGTATAAGATTAAATATATGTTAATGAAATTTTGTTATTCATTCAAATAATCAAGTGCACCCCTGTCCCGTGCAGTCTATCTTTGCCTTCCATGAAAACATATTCGAGTACTGAGAGTATTCGAATACTTCACTGTGAGTATTCAAATACTAACGAGTACTCTTGAGAATCGAGTACATTCCGATTCTTTGTACTCGAGTACCCCATCACTAATTTTTCTGGGGCATTCTTGGATGTGCTAGGACAGTCGGGAACCAAACCTTATTTATTTACAACTTTTTTCTCACTCATTATGCAAAAAAATGACGCAATCGACTCGCGGCGTTTCAAACGAAAGGTATCTATCGCATATGCCGTGTGACGTCACAGGTAACCACGCCCCGTTTTCATTCGGTCCAATTTCTTTACTTAGTTTGAGGGTTCAAACGCTCGTGGAACAATTTAGGGAATCCGTTTAATATGAGCTTTAGTTTCGATTATTAAATTAATATTTTTTTCTTAAACAAACCCATTCAATGTGCTTTGTTTGCACAACTTCCGAGTTTACAAAGACAACTATATTCAAAATAAATTCATTGAGTAATTTTCAAGTGAATGTCCTAGTTAAGGAAGGTTTATATACTTGGTATGGCACACAAGCATTTCATTTATATCTGAAAGATTATTATTCATGAACGACATAAATGTTAACTTACCCTTAACATCGCTAGTGATTTCATAACGCCGATCAGTTTTAATAATGTCTACCCTATGTTCTGTTATAATAGCTAATTTTTCCAGCAAATTTTTGAGTTTCTCTTGAGCAGCATGCGAAATACAAGCTGCAACATCTGTATTCGGTTCATCCAATCCATGCCTAGATGAGATTTGTCTTATTTTATGTTGTAACGGTGCCATTGAGCACATAATTTCTTCTTTACATGATCTAATCTGAGTACCAACAAATTCTGTAGAACCTAAAAGAACAAATTACTTTCAGACAACACTCAATTGGATATATAATATAATTTACCTAATATTTTTTGGGTTTCTTCTGCCAAATTAACTCCTCCCATTGCAGCGACATCATTTATGTCATCGTCTCCTGTATAAGTTGCGGAAAACGTATTTTTCTCTTTGTCTTTATTTGTCGGTCGCGAACCTAATGAAGGCACTGCTGGTTTGACCCCCTGAATTTTATTTGCAGGCATTGTGGTACGAACAGCTATGGGTTGTCTGGCAGCAGATACGCCTACAACAACAATAATGAATAAGTAATATGTATGTATGTATTTATGTATGTATATATGTATATATATATATATATATATATATATATATATATATATATATATATATATATATATATATATATATAATAATATATCTTTATTTTCCGAAATTGTTTCATTACATAGATAGCAACAATACAATAAAGAAAACAAGTCAAAATCAATAATTAAATTCGTTTACAAAAAGCTGAAGATTCGCCAACATCATACGGCTCCATATCCAAAATAAATTCATAAATATTCTGTCTAAATTTGTTATACCTTAGATCAAAAGTCTTAAATCTCCTAGGAAACAAGTTAAATAGTCTCATACAATTATAAAGTGTTCCTGTTTCAGTGAGGGAAAGGCTATGCACAGGATACAGAAAGGGTTCAATTCTTCGTGTTCTATTTTTATTCAGGTATTCTTCAAAATAATGCATATTCCTATACATGAAAAGTAATGATTTGAAAATATAAATACCACAGACAGTCAACAACCCATTCTTCCTAAAAACACCCCGGCAAGAATCTCTGTAACCCATGCCCAGCATAACCCTCACTGCACGCTTCTGGGAAACAAAAACGACGAAGCATCGGACTCGCCCCCCAGAAAATGATGCCATAACTAAGAAGCGAGTGGAAGTTAGCAAAATATACAATCTTTAATGTTTCTGCATCTATTTGTTTTTTCAACATATTCATGGAGTATATTACCGAATTTAGTCTTCCCTTCAGAAAATCAATATGCGCATAAAACTTCAAACTACTATCAATATGTATACCAAGAAATTTAACAGACTGACTAACATTGATCTTAACATTATTATCACAGATTTTTTTAAATTAATAATTAATAGCATTACGCTAACAGTTTACAATAGTAATACTAGTGAACAATAATGCAACAGCCTAGCAAGTTAAATTTTCATAGTTGCAATGCTTGTATATCGATTGCACCCCATGATAGCACGCATGGCTTGATTCTGCTTCTTTTGAAGTATACTTTTCTCTGACCCCTTTAACAAAAATAGTATGGATGAACAGTAGTTAAAATGTGGTAAAATAATTGAATTGTAAATTGTTCTCTTTGACCAGTCACTAAGATATTTACTCATTCGTCGTAGTAGATTTACTTTCCTTGCAATTTTATTCGTTATGTATTCCGCATGCACAGAAAATGTTAAGTGTTCATCAACCACAACTCCCAAGTACTTGCACTGTTCAACCTGTTCTATCTCTTGGTTATTTATAAAAATTCCTCTGTGGTTCTTAGTTGGTGTAGCATTGAATTTACTTTTAATTATCATACATTTTGTTTTTTCTGTATTCAGACTTAATCCATTTTGTGTCAGCCATCTGTACAGTATATGTAGCTCTTTATTTATGATATGCACAACTTGTATTGTACAATAGTTCTTTAGGATACACCCTATTATTCCTATCGGTTACAAAAAAAATACATTCAGTTTTATCCTTATTGAGAATCAAACCATTTTGATCACACCATTCATTCATATCATCCATAGACTTGCTAAAGATTTCTTCAGAAGAGTTTAAGTCTTTAGCAGTTATTAATATGTTTAAGTCATCCGCATACATCAATGGTGCTTGTGTAGAATCAGTAAAGATTGTCGGTAGATCATTTACAAATACAACAAATAGAAAAGGTCCAAGAATGCTACCTTGAGGAACTCCTAGCTGTAAGGTCCTTTCAGGAGATAAGAAATCACCATTTTGGGTATTGATAAGAACCTTTTGTTTTCTATTAGTTAAATAGCTTTCAATAAGTTTGAGCTGATTATCTCTGATACCGTATATGTCTAATTTATGAAGTAACAGCTTATGATCGACACAATCAAAAGCTTTAGAGAGGTCTAACAGTACAGTTAATGGAATTTCACCTTTCTCAAGAGTTTTTAGTATAGCGCTAACAAGCTCAAAAATTGCCGACTCAGTACTTTTATCCTTCATGAAACCGTGCTGATTTTTAGTGAATACTTTAAATTTAGAGAAAAACTTCTTGAACCTGTTTACTAGAATCTTCTCAAAAACTTTCGAAAAAGAAGATAAAAGACTTATAGGTCTATATCTACTCATATCGTTTTCAGAACCTTTGCCCTTAAATAATGGTTTGACAATGGCAATTTTCAGTTCATCGGGAAATATCCCATATTTGAAAGCCTGATTAATAACATGACAGAGAGGCGATACGATGTGTACAATACAATCTTTTATAACTTTGATAGGAATCATGTCATGACCACATGATTTTTTATTTTTTAGTTGTCTAACAGTTGCTAAAACTTCAGATTCATTCACTTCAAACATGAAAAATGATTTCTCTAGTCTTTTGAGTTTCCTATTAATCTTTTTCTTATATATATATATATATATATATATATATATATATATATATATATATATATATAATAATAATAATAATATAAGTAAATAGTAATAGTAATGTTTAATAATATAACAAAGATTACCAATACATCCAAAAAAATATCACAGATATATATGATGAAACTGAAACATGTCAAAAAGAACAATAAACTCAATTTCAATCACAAAAGACCTTGAATTCGTCCATGTTATAGAGTTCTCATCAAAGAATAAATTCATAAACCCGTCTCTTGAAAAACTCATAACCTCCTATCACCTGTAGATTCCTGGGTACGCAATTGAACAACCTAATCGCCATATATGCTGTTGACTGTGGCGGGAAAACTTGTAACTTGTACATCATTCTCAAAGGGACCATCCATAAATTCTATCACATATTAAGGGGGAGGTCATTAAAGTGACATCGTGTGACGAGGGAGGGACAAGTCTCAAGCTTCGTAACGCCACATGAATAAATCGAAAGTATTGAAATTTTAAGTTCAACTCTAACAAAAAATTACTAAATATGTCTCATCAATGACAAGGACGACGGCTCCAAAAATCATTAAATTAGTGTTACGTAATTTACGGATGGCCCCAAATATTATATCTATATCTTCAAAGTCAAATTCTTTATTGATATTAAAACAATGGTTTGCTCACAAACTTGAAAAAAAAATTGAAAATTATTAAATATTGGAAAAAACTACCTACGCCTGTTTCGATAAGTTGTTAGATAATGGATATATGAGAAGAGCCCAGAGAGAGAATATTTGAAATCCCCTGTATCTCAATAACAAAAGATAGCTTAGTGGTATCTTGATTAATTTTATTAAATTCACATTTTGGACTACTTTATGAAATCGTTTGATGAAAAAAATTGTGTTGTGGCAGGCATATTTCAGGTTGAAAAATTATTTATCCATTTCTAAGCATTTATGGTTGTGAAATTTATATTATATTTCAACTGATGGGACATCCTGATATAATTCAATTAAAAATGCATACTCCTCATATGAGTAAAACAGTGTGTATCACATCCTGGTAAGTTTATTACTTACCTATTTTTTGTAAGGGCTGTCTCATCACACCAGGTCGAATTTGTGCATTCGGGTAAACAGGATGTAGAGCAGGAGGTTGAGAATTTGAAACGATAACATTATTCGAAATGGTTGGTTGTCTAATAGCAGTCACCATTCTAGTAGGCGTCTGACCTCGAATAGGCGTGACCAGTCTTGGTTGAATGACCTGATTCGCTCGGACGACTGTTGTTCCTGGAGCTACTATCCTGACTTGATTTGGGGCAATGCCCGGTCGAATTTGCGTTTGCACAGTTGTTGTAGAGTTGTTAACTGAATATACTACATTAGGAGGAGGAGGTCGAATACCATCTATCGATAATTCTTTTGTGGCCAGGGAGTGCCGTAACAGAGGTAAACTTTTCTGCAAACCAAAATAAGAATATTTCCATTTGTTTTTCAAAATAAGCAATGTTGATAACAGTAAACCAAACAAAGAATGAATAAAGAAAAACACACACACACACACATATATATATATATATATATATATATATATATATATATATATATATATATATATATATATATATATATATATATATATTTATTTATTAAACATAACTCTACAAAACAGCTATAGCTGATATCGCAGGTAATACAGTGTGTTATTTTACATTTTATCACATAAAATTGGTTCAGGTAAGTTCATTCAAGTGTAGAGTAAGTTGCCTTACAAAGCTCCCATAGTTCTCTATGTTTCTTATTTTGTCTGGCAGTTCATCGAAATATTTTATTGATTGATGAATTACTGATTTTGTTCCCATATTTGTTCGCAGTCTTGATGCTTGTAGTTCATTTGTCCCTCTGGTGTAATGTATCTTCTCATGTCTGTATAGATCTAAATTGGTCTGTGTTTTTACATTTTTAGATTTGATTTTATGTAGAAGTTTGCAATATTCAAGTTTTTTCATTTTGTCGAAATTAAGCAGTGTCAATTTCTTGTAAAGGTCTGTAGTCCTTGTATTGTATGGGATATTGTAAATTGCTTTGATGGATTTATTTTGGAACCTTTGTATTCTATTTAAATTGAATTTAGATCTGTTACTCCAGACAACAATTAAATACGTTAATGCAGATCGTATATAGGCATTATATAGAAGTGCTCTACAGTAAGTTCTGCATTTATTCGTCTTATTGCCCCAATAAGACCTGTTAACTTGCTACTTAGTATTTCATCTATATGTTCATTCCAGTTCAATTTATTGTCTATTTTAAGTCCCAGGTATTTATATGTGTTTACTTCTTTTATATATTGCTTATTAATTTTTATTTTTATGGGTTTGGTCTTTTTGTTTTTTTGTGTTATTTTCATGAATACTGTTTTCTGTGTGTTTATGACAAGTCCATTGTGGCACAACCATTCATAAAACATGTTTAGATCTTTATTAATTTCCCTCTCAAGTTCATCAATGTCTGCCCCACCATACACTAGCGCAGTGTCATCAGCGAACATATAGTGCTCACCTATTATTCCCAATTTCGTCAGGCTTTCCACATAGTATAAGTACAGCAATGGGCCCAAGACTGTTCCCTGTGGGACCCCAGTGTTAGTTTTTAAGTGGTCACTTTTTGTTTGGTTTATTTTGATCTCTGTTTAATAAATGATTTTATTAGTTTGTAAGCTGTTCCACGAACACCAGAGTTATGGATTTTATTCAGTAGTATCCCATGTTTGATAGTGTCAAATGCTTTCTGTAGGTCGATAAATATTACTACTACAATTTTTTTATTTTCTAACTTTGTTATTAAACTCTCTATAAAATCAATTGCAGCACTTTGGGTTGAGCTTTATTGCTGAAAGCCGTATCTGTATATATATATATATATATATATATATATATATATATATATATATATATATATGGCCTGTTATTGCTTACCTTCAAAAATCCAATAAGGCAGGGTTGTGGAGAAGCATTCAAGAGTCTCTCCAGCTTGTCACAAAAATCTTCTGGTTCAACTTTCATATCGATCAATTCTTGTATCAAAGTTCTTACATTCCGCTCCACTGCTTTAGGCTCTCTACTTGATAATTCCAAAAGATTTGCAAGGAATTTGCGGCATTTTTCTTTGGTATTGTCATTAGCCGGTCTCTAAGAAACAGAAGGTGCAAAATAATTTCTGAAATGATATCCAAAAAAAGAATGTGAAACATACTTGAACTGTTTGTACTGCAAGTTGACCTGTTGAGGTTACTGTAATAGGTCCAGGTCCCTGTTGAGTTGGTGTGGTTACTGCTGTACTGTTTGCCGCCTGTAATAAATAGATCACAATGTTTTGAATCCAGTTTAATTTGAAAGGAAAGATAAATTTTATAATCAAAATTAAATTATGGAATATTATGATTTTAAATATTTCTATTAATCAATAAAACTAAATATTCAATCTGAAGATACACAACATGAAGTGCTAGGTATAAACTATTGAATATTGCTTACTGGAACTGTCTGCATTCGAAAAGTTACAGGTTGAGCTCCAGGTGTTGTTGTACCAGTTAGATTGGCAGAGGCAGGTGCAGGTCCCACTCGTAACAGTTGATACTGTCCATTTTCAGTCTTTAAGAGTAAATGTCCTTGTTGACCCGGTTGTAAGCCATGAAATGATTGAAGAGTGAGTTGCTGAAAAAAAATTACTGTAATTCATTTCTATAGACATAAAACATAATTCTGCTTATAATTGAAACATTCAAAATAATAGTTTGCCAAACAATACAGAGAGCACCAATCTATACTCTTGAGTAACAAACACTAAAAAAATTAAGTGCAATATTTGAAGGTTTAAACATAACTATTCACTATAATTTCGAATTTTTCGTCATGCTGAATTTTTTCATACGAAATACTTAGGTCATGTAAAATATACATAATGATAACATATCAACTTTGTTCAAAGAATGGAGCACCTAGTATTAAGATCAATAGATTCATATTTTTTCATCATGGTTTTTTATATCCTTGAATTCTTAGAGGTATTATATAATTTTGATTTCTACAGCTACACATAAGTTACCCTCGATCATATATCTTGTCCTAGAAAAATATTAAGCAGAAAATTCAAAAATTAAGTGATCAAAATCATAAGATTTGAAAATATCTTACCACAAATTTGACACATTTAATATGGTTAAGCTGTTAATACATAACTGTGAGTGAAAGAATATTGAATATATAGCCTATATCTCAACTAAAAATTAAATAAAATTCATGAAACGTCACACTTTATGATAAAATAAATAACACTAATTAGAGGCTGCTAAGGACATCTCTCTATCAGGCAATCCAATCTGCTGTGGAACTATCTTATACCTTTATTAGAAGAAGCTGACTTGGTGTGGAACTCTCTTATACCTTTATTAGAAGAAGCTCACTATGTTATCAACATCAAGATAAGACAATAAAATAAAACCTATTGAAAAAACAGAAGAAATTTAGAGCATAAAAAGGGCCACTGACTGGGGGGTTAACACAGGCTACTCAAAAATAAGTAAAGCTGGATATTTTACGAGTGATGCAACTATTATAGACAATCAGCAAATTATTTATAATTCAGTTGAGACCTTTGATCGAAATTCAGTTCAAAATACAAATTTAATTTCAATAACATGAACAAAAATAAATGTAAGGTATTTGAAAACATGTTAATTCTCTCACTTTCAGAGGAGCCTACACATTTTCATAATATACAGTAATTTGTGTCATATATCAATGAATTTAAACTTCAAATCATTCATTTATTTAAAGTATTCAAACTTGGAATTCTAGGAATACTTATAGACAATAATGCTTTATAAACAACAATTATTTCACCTCAAAAATGAAGGTAATACTCAATTAGTAAGAAATTTTCTGAATTTATCTTCATTTACACAGCAAAATGATAATTTCTTTCTTCATTTCTAAAGACACACATTTGAATTACGTACTGTTTTTCAATGATGCTGTTCTCCACAGAATATAACTATGATATTTGATCTAGTCTATTCATAATTCGAAATTATAGCAATGAATAAATTCCTATAATACTTCTCTACTTCTACATCTCTCTCATTGCCTTTGCTAATTCATAATGTAAGACACTGAAAAGATCTGCCTAGGATAGAATTTAAAGTATACCATGGGCATTCAAAATCTTTATGAATACCCATTTCACTTCTATCTGCAATTATTCTCATTACGACTGATTCATTTTGAATTGTAAGCATGTAAGCATTTTCGAAATTTGAATCAATTCATGGTATAAAAAATATATTATATGAAACATTTGGATACTCAAGCATTTTCTAAGTAAGCAATTCTAATTGTAACATAATACAACAATTCAGCATCTCACAATGAAATAATGTGAACGTCCAATAATGATTCATTGAATAGTACAGAGCAACATTAATCACAAATATCTACATATAGCTAACATCACACATACAAAATACAAATTTTGAGACTTGTAATTCCAAACCTCTTCATGCCAGACACGACAATGCTCAAAAATTAAAGACATAATATAGATACCCACTAGATATATAATACAATATCATTTGGAAAGACTTCACTTAAACAAATTAAGTTTTGATGTTTTACAAAAAATATTTTCAACGATGGGGGTCAACTGATATTTGTAAACGGATTTTCGTTATCTTAGGTTTTTTTTGTTTTATTTTTCAAAAAAGAATTGCAGAGTTCAGACAGTTTGTATGTATGTATGTATGTATATATATATATATATATATATATATATATATATATATATATATATATATATATATATATATATATATATATATATATATATATATATATATATATATAAATATATATATATATATATATATATATATATATATATATATATATATATATATATATATATATATATATATATATATATATATATAAGAAATCTTGGTGGAATAGCATGTGGTGAATTCTACTAAGATACATCTGGGGCGATTATCTAAAAAACAGAAATCTTCCATATAACTTAGACACTCGTCAGTATCACACATCAATCGATTGCAATGGCCAAATCAACATACCCAACGATTAACAAATACGGAACGTTCGAAGACTGCGAAGCGTGTTGAGAAAACACACTATGACGTCGACCGCCAAATGCCAAGTTTCCACTCCTCCGATCAAAGAAGAAACAAAATACAAATATCGACCAACATCATCGTCTAAACACTCAATTTGCAAAGTACAAGTCTAAGGTGATATTATTTAATATATATTTGCTTACGTAGCCTGCGAGAGTAGCGCCTTCTAGTTATCCTAATAATAGGTATAAAAATACAAGAAAAAAGAAATCATCCAGCAATAGCACGTGATGAATTATAATTCGATATATATCCTGGGCAATTATCTAAAAAACAGAAATCTTTTATATAAGTCCTTTGTGATTATATATATATATATATATATATATATATATATATATATATATATATATATATATATATATATATATATATATATATAAATATATATACAATAAAAATTAAGAAAAAAGGATTCATAATGAACAGACTTGTTAGAACTAAAGTCATAACAATTTGCTATTTTCAAATTTGAGCACACATTATATGTTAGTGGCATTAAAAAATGTTAAATGCCAAAACGTAGCAAATGAATTTTGAACATATTGTCTATTAAGAAACCAAGTATTTTTAGTCGCTGAGTCGCACTCAGTGGCGGTACGAAAATTCTAAATTGAAATGAGTTTGAAGGTATAACATCTTTAAAAATTTTTAACCATTTGCCCTCCAACTTAAAGGATATCCAAAATATCAAACTTTTTAAGATAAAACTAAAGAATGTGCTGGCTATGAATCCATTTTATTCTCTTGCTGAGTTTTTTGGTTGTACTTTTCAAGATTTTTTATAATTATGTAAGATTAGTATTATAGTATGTAGTTTCTGTTTTTTATGTTTATATGTTAGTATACTTGTGTTTTTTTACTTTTACTTTTTAAATCACTTTTACTATTATTGACAATTCCAATACATGTATTTTTATGTCTATGGAAATAAACAATTTGATTTGATTTGAAAATGGTATTTTTAAATGAGCATGGGTTACGTGTAGATTTTCTTCACTTGGATACAATTGGTATATGTTGGAACTCAGTTGTGTCTAAAGATATGCAAATATGAATTTCGGTATCACATGTCTATTATAGTTTCAGAGAATTCAATGCAAAGATCTAGATCTTTTCAATTGATGAATCAGGATGATGTTATAAGAAAATCATTTCTCTGTTTCTGTCGTACCACTGACATCTCTGATCAGGTTATTTGATGTTGATTTATAATCATATTTTTCCAGAAAATAGAAGACTATTCCACTGCACCGAACAGTAAGGTGCGGGATAGGTTTTTAAATACGTTTTATACACTCATGAACCTCGATTTTTGTAGTTTTTCTCATCCAAGTTTTGTGTTCTACTTCCTCTCAGTATTTACTTATGATTGAATGTAATACATAATTCAAATTGAATCCGTTGCACACCTTTTAAGCGCTGTTTTTAGTTGATTTCGTACGTCATTAATAAAATACTAAAAACGTTGATAACTGATCAGTTAATGTTTTGGTCAAATCTTGCATGTGGTTGTGTTATGAAAAAATTCCATAATTGAGAATACACCAACACCTTTTGCAATTTGTTTGACTTTCTCCTTCTTACAATGCCATTGGATAGATTTAATACACTTTATATACTTGTTTACTGAATAAACAAAAAGATTTTTAAGGGTGTATCTGTGATCAATAATGTAGGAACAGGAAGTGATCACCGCATGGTCAGAGCTACGATAATGATAAACAGTAAGTGGGAAAGAATGAAAATAACGAAAAACGTACCTACACTAATAGACAGAAAACTTTTGAAAGAAATAAATACCTAATACAATATAGAACTAAAAGAGATCCTAACCCAGGCCCCAGATTATAACAGCTTGAATCTGGACGAATTAAACACTACAATTAACAAGGCTATGTTGGATTCCGCAGCAAAGGTGGCAAAAACTCGAAAACAAAGACCAAAACTATGGAACACCAAAACAGAGGATTTGTTCAAGAAAAGACGGACATTATTAGAGAAAGGAGATCATGGATCCATTGAATACACAGAAATAAATAAAACACTCAGAAAATTCATTCGAGATTATAGGAGGAAACAAACGGAGAAGATGATAGAGCAGGCAATAGAGAATGGCAAGAATATGAAAAGCGTAAGGACGACATTAGGAAAGACCCACATCAACGCAGTTAAGGACGACACCGGAACTTTAATAACAAATAGAAGAGAGATACTGAAGAAAACAGAAAATTTTTACAGAGAACTTTATGCACAAAAACAACCAGCTCCAAACTTTGTTAAAGATTCACTGAAGAAGAAAATTATGAATGTTGGGTCAGAAAACATCCCAGATATCACCGACGAAGAATTGCTAAGTAATATCAGAGCCATGAAAAATAACAAAACGTCAAGAATTGATGGAGTTTTTGCAGAACTTATTAAGGAGGGAAGTGAAACGATACTGAAACAACTACGAACACTTCTAAATAAATGCTTACACGAGAGAAAGATCCCCGAGGAATGGAATAAATTGGTAACTATCCTATTGCATAAAAAAGGAGATAAGAACAACCAGAAAAACTACAGACCTATATCACTGTTACCACAGACATATAAACTACTTACTAAAATAATAATTAACAGATTAGAAAACAAACTAGAACACTTCCAGAATTGCGAACAAGCGGGTTTCAGAAAAAACTACAGTACTTCAGACCATATACTGACACTAAAAACGTTGATAGAGAAAACCACTGAATACAACCTACCACTATACCTAGCCTATATCGATTACGAGAAGGCATTTGACAGTGTGGAATGGTGGGCAGTACAAAGAGCGCTTCAGAAATGTAATGTAGATTAGAGATACGCCGAACTGTTACAGTCAATTTATGAAAAAACCACAACAATAATAAGACTACACGAAGAAACTGAACCAATCACTATTAGACGCGGAGTAAGACATGAGCCCTAAATTGTTTATAACCGTAATGCAGGATTTGTTCTCCAACTTGGACTGGGATGAAAAGGGGATAATAATAAATGGAAGAAGATTAAACAACTTAAAATACGCGGACGATGTGGTCCTCATTTCAAGTAGCAAATGCTGGTAGAACTATATGAAGAATCAAAAACAATAGGCCTGAGATTGAACCGAGAAAAAACAAAGATTATGACCAATCAGAGGGAAGATAGGGACATCATAGTGGAAGATACTATTATAGAACGCACAGAGGAATATATCTACCTTGGTCACATTATAACATGTGGAAAGGCAAAACAGGCAGCAGAGATTACTAGGCGCATAAGATCAGCATGGTGCGCATTTGGCAGACAAGCTAAAATTTTAAATGATCAGAAAATACCACTCAAATTACGGAGCTCCGTCTCTAATCAATGTGTACTCCCCGTTCTTTCACATGCTTCACAAACCTGGTCATTTACCAAAGGTTTAATGGACAGACTAGCTAAAACTCAAAGAGCAATGGAAAGACAAATGCTGGACATAAGGTTAAAAGATCGAGTCAAAAACGAAGACATCCGCAAAAGAACCAAACTTATCAATGTGAACATATAGCATCACTAAAATGGCGATGGGCGGGACATACATTGAGACAGACAGACAATCGATGGAACAAGGAAATTCAGATTTGGAGACCTTATCTGGGAAATATATATATATATATATATATATATATATATATATATATATATATATATATATATATATATATATATATATATATATATAATGTATATTAGATGCATGTGTTCCAAACTATTCAAATTATATCTTCATGATAAATGCACCACCAGACAACCACTATTATTATACCACCAGGTTCATGAAATATTACTGTTGGCATTACCTTCATCGCAAGATCAATTATTTTTGATGTGGAATTCCAAAAAAAACTAACAGACTTACATCAAATTCTGAATACAACTCTATCGAATATGTATATAATTTGTTTTTCATAAATGTTCAAAAATCTTAAGTTCATATTAATCACAATTAAATCAAGTGAGTACACATGAGCCTTGCGATTTCAAACAACTATTTATTTCATTATTTGAAGCATGTGAACAATATTATTTGCATAAATCTTTAATTTAAGCAAATCTTGAACAAAAATCCATCTTATTCATGTATATGCTCTCAATTATCACAGCCTAATAAGAAAACATGAACATTCCCATGATATAGTTTGATCCAAAGCAGCCATTAATGTTTTTATGCTTTTATACCATGGTTAAGTATATTTCCCTTTCATGTTTCAATTACATTAATCCTCGGGTCAGAAAAAGAAATGATGGTGGCAAGTTTCCTAAATTGGAACCCTTTATAGTCAACCTCTGAAAATTTTTCGAAAATCAAAAACTGTAATTTGATACATGATTTACAATAATGATAGATATTGTTGAACTGCTCTCAACGGGATGCATTTCATGGTAATAACCAAATTTTTTTTTCCACAACTTTACTACAACATACCACACAACATAATACTGATATATTAACTATGACGTGAAACTTTACCAGGTCAGCCAATTAACTTTTTAAGATGGTGAGTTATTATTTTGAACATTGGACAAAGTACATTCAATGATTCAATAAAAAAATGCTTTTATGCAATTTTTTTATTTCTACATATTGTAGCCCCAATTCAGACATTGCCTGTATCTTTTGTACGCAAAACATATAGTTTTTGGTATAATGGTATAATTCTATGCATATGCGACCATGTCTTCAGCGATTCTTATGAAAGAGATTAATAGGTATATATTTTTATGATATGTAAAATTTTGAGCAAGAAGACAAATGTGTTTTTTAATTATCAGAATTTTCGGTGTTCCTGTTGTAAGAAAACTTTTATATAGTTTAAATAATGCATAAGTACATCTCTTCGTGTTATTTAAAATTAATCCTCTCATCGCAGAGTCCTTACATCCCCAGGTTTGATAATGCTACCTAATCATTTCAAAAGTAGCAATCACATAATATATTGTTCTGTTTTATGTGATTTTGGATGCATATGATGCATTCATCACAGAAAATACTTATTCAGTTAGCCTGTCAGAAAACCTACGAAAAATCCCAATTAGAGCGAAGCCCCACTGATGTGTTGCGTCAAGTCATTAATATAATATGTATGTAAAATGTCACAGCGACGACGCAACGCACCAGTGGGGCCTCGCCCCTTAGTTCTTTTCTGGACTCAGTACTTTGCAAATATTTTATTTTGAAAGTGAATGGAATGTTTGCCTGAAATTTTTTTGGTAATTCAATTTTCTTAAGTTTTTATAAATTTAATGAGGATTCTAAAACAATCCTCAATTAATGGGTATCTTTTTCGGGAAAGAGAAATTACACAGAATTTTCATGCTGTGTAATGAACAGGAAAATTACATATTGCCTTTTTAATGCATGCTACAGTAAGAATGAAATATAAGGATATTTTTACAAAGTACAAAATTTGGGAGATTATTTGATTGAACATGGAATTATTTGTTAATATAAAAAAACTATTAAATTGGTAATATATCTCAATATATGTAAAATATTCAACAAGTAATACCCTAAAACAATGTTATGTATGCAGAGTAATTTATTCACATCTTGGGCATCTATTTTATAACATAAAATAAATACTTTGAAATGTATTGTACACATTTTGTTACAGATTTGTGTGTTAGACTGACTTCAGAAGAGTTAATTTTTGTGTGGAATTGACAAGTTTTATTTTACTTGAATCATTATTTAGGGTTGCCTCTTGTATGTTAATGTTGAAGAATATTAATGAAAAACATCAAGAATCAAAAATATATACCAAATAGCAGATTTCTCACCAGAATAAATTGATCAAAAAACTTAATGAAAATTTGAAATATGTAATTCAATCACAGAAAAAGAAAATTTTTGGTTGGAAGTACAAAAAATATTGAAGTTATTTTGAGACACAAGAAACATTATAAAAGACAGAAACAATAATTACTCGAAGTAACTTAACTGTACTTTCAATGTGAAAAAAAGAAATAGAAAGCATTTTTTCAATCAACCAAATATTTCACTCAACTACTTATAGCACAGTTTAAAAAAAAATCAACACAATTCCGGTGTAACTATTTTAATTTGGCTGACCATCTTGAAAATATCTTACTCAATAGATATTTGCAGCATTATTTTGAATTATGTTCATTAAATAAATAAAGTTTATTTAATAAACAATATACAATTTCAAATCCACCTTTTCATTTATTTTTATGAACAGATTCACTGTCGAGTAAATATACCAGTAAGTGTTTGTTATAACCAGAATAAAAATGAATCCCTAACATGAATAAGAAAAATAAATTATTAAGACCCACAGAGAAAACAAAAATGTGACTAAACAACATTGCTTAAAAGCAAATATCCAGACCTACTGCAACAACTGAACTAGACATGCACACAACTAAACGACTATACCTTGCCTTCAAATTACAAGGTACAGAAAAGCTTCCCATTCTATCTTTTTTATCGTCTCACTTACTGGAGCTCCGGGCCTAGGCCCAACAATTTGAGGGGTACTGAGTACCACACGTGCTGGTTGTCCCTTCTGCGCAGTAGTAACCCCAGATCGAACATTAACAACCTGAAGATTTGATAAGACATTTGGGGATTGGGTGCTAGGGCTACCTACATTGTTAGCTGGTGGAACCGAAGATGTAACATTCATAGGCACAGTCACTAAACCGGGGGTACCAACTGGTGCGCCGCTCGTCTTTATCACTAAGGTAGGTTGTTGTTTGTTCTGGATAGTCTGTATATTGGTAGAAGTTGATTGAAGCACTTGATGTGGGGATATGCCTATGGTACCATTAGGCAAAGATTGTCCAGATACTGCCACTCTGTTTGTCATAATAGCACCCGAACTTGATATTGTTTGGTTTCCCTGGCTGTAAACTACTCTGACACCTTCATTACATTTGTTTGCCGCATCTATGGAAGTAGGATTTTGGTGGATATAGTTTGTATTCACAGCTGCGCCAACAGACTGTACTTGTGCACCACTTATTTGCATTGCATTGTTTATAACTTGTTCATTTGTGTCCGAAGAAACTACATCTATGGAATCATCATTGGCAGTAGAACCGTGTTTCTGACGGACAACCGTTCCGCCGTTTGATATACCACTGTTTATATGATTATGATTTATCACAATAGATGAAGCACTTTGAGTCGACACAAGAGGTGTAGAAGTAACTAACTGATTCTCCAACGAACCTACTATTGCACTCACAACAGATTCATCAACGTCTGTGCTGAGAGCTTCCTCAAGAAACTTGGCAGACGCCATTTTTGGTGCCCATAGAATGCGCATGCGTTTATTAACAAAAGTAATTTGCCTCTTCATTTGACATATTTGTATGAACAATGTGCTACTAACTTCAATAGGTCCTTTCGTTTGTACACAGAATATAAGTCTTTTTTCCTACACTGCGTGTAAATCACAACCTGGCAGGGTATTCATTTACAAAGAGAAATTAAAGTTATATTTATATCACAGTCGTATAGTTTATTCTAAAGAATGTGAAAGTCAGAATAACGGTGGAGTCAATGAGTTTAACTATTGTTGAAAATAAATTGTCAAGACCAATTTTATTTACCCCAGGTGAGAACGAATGTTGGCTTGAATAATCCCTTCTCTAAATGTCTTCAAACATTCAACCTTTTGCCAAACTATATGAAAATTAAAGATAGCTACCTACTCCTCATTCAAAGCTGAACTGATGAGATACGTTGATGGCCATTGAATTTAAAATATAAATATGTTACGGTACCAGCAATTATTGCTGATTTGGAACAATGCTTTGAAATATATATATATATATATATATATATATATATATATATATATATATATATATATATATATATATATATATATATATATATATATATATATATATATATATATATATATATATGTATATATATTTTTGTATTTACCTATACATATGTCGTGAATTTGTGTCGAATCTTTATCCTTTTGGGAACAGATTTGTTGTTAATTATTTTCGTGTTTTGAATGGTTTTGATTGAGCTTGTCCCGAATATTTTTAATTTATTGTTCATTTATATCTCTAGATATTATAAAATGTATGTGTATCAGGGGCAGCTAGTCAAGCCTCCTCAATAATATTCCGTGTATCACTAATATATATATATTATATTGAATAATCAGCATTCAGCATATTCATATTAATCAAAATCATATTATTTTATGTACCTACCTTCCTTTCAACCTACATTATATAATATAATTTATTAATTAAGATAGAAGGTATTTACATTTACTGCATTTCATTCATTTCAAGATTTGAGGCAACGCTGCGGAAGGCTTAGAAAGGTATATTCTCAACGTTCATTATGCCTGCCACAGAAAAGCAAACAATGGTGCAAATACTCCGAATGAATACTTCATTGCAATAGAAAAGCAAAACACATGTAAATGGCAACACCGATAAATTCCAGTCTCATACAATGTCGACCAATCACAACTATAGAATTTCGCGTGCCATCGAGTGAATTCGTTGATTGAATCGTAGTGTGATCGTAATTCGTAGTATCTAGTGGCCGCCGAAAACAGCTCGCGTATTGTTTTAAAATGAGTTTGATTACTGAAGTTAACTTCAAAATTTTCAATGGTGACTCAGTGGAATATTTGTTATCCCATAACTTTAGTGCACTAAGTTATGAGGATAAAGTTTTGATAAAAACATTGCGACCTACCCCTGAAAACAATTTGGTGCAGCGTAACAGAAAACAAATCCGCGGTTTTAATACAAAGAATTATGAGAGACATCCTTGCCTAACCGGCTCACAAGTAAAAAATAAATTATTTTGTTGGCAGTGTTTACTTTTTACTAGTGAAAATGTCTCTATTTGGGGCCGCTTAGGATTTGACGATTTAAAAAATTTATCACGTTCTTTGGAAAGGCACGAAAAATCCCAGGAACATGTCGTGTCGAGGATCAAATTTAAAATGTTTGGAAAAAAAACATTATTAATGTTATTGATACAGCACGTGTTCAAAAGTTAGAAAAATACGGAGAAATATTGGAGAAACTGGTCGACATTATATCATTCTTATGTCGCCAAGATATAGCGATTAGGGGACACGATGAAACAGACGAATCTAGCAATAAGGGAAATTTTAAGGAACTCCTTGATCTATTTTGCAAATATGACGAAAAGCTGTATAATTTCATTAACAACGCTACAGTTTTCTCCGGAACCTCAAAAACAACTCAAAACGAAATTATAAATGAGACAACTGACATTAGCTGTAAATCGCAGTTGTCGATAATATGCAGGTTCGTAAAAGATGGAACATTATTTGAGAGATTTTTAGGTTTTCATGATGTCAGTTCTGGAAGGTCTGCACCGATTTATTCGATTTTTTAAATGAGAAATTTTCGAAGTTTAATTTTCAATCTAAACTTATAGCACAAACCTATGACGGCGCAGCGGTTATGGCTGGCCATTTAAACGGTCTACAAACAAAAATTAAATCTGTTGCTCCTCAAGCTATTTTTACACATTGTTATACACATAACATGAATTTGGTTTTAAGTAACGCTTGTAGTTCTATTAGGCAAGTTAGAATTTTTTTTTCAAATTTATCTGCATTTTCAACATTTTTTTCAAAATCAACAACGCGCACAAAATTTCTAGATGCAATAGTAGGTAACAGAATTCCAAGTAACGCACCAACTAGATGGAATTTTACTTCAAGAACTATCTTTACTATACACAATAATAAGGATAAAATTTTAGAGGCTCTTAATTCTATAGTTGAAAGTGAGGAATTTTTCACCGATAAAGTAACTTTAAATACCGCACGCGGATTAATATCTTACTTACAAGATAAGGAATTTATATATTTTTTAAACATCTTTAGATTAATTTTTGAACAAACAGAAATAGTTTTTCAAATCTTACAGAACAAGTTTTCAGATGTGATTTAGTCACGAAATCGGCTCAAGTTTCTTTTGGAGAAAATTTCAGAATTTCGTGCAGAAGTTTATTTTAAAAAACTATTTTCTGTATTTCAAACTACTGATGATACGACTCAATTTATCCCAAAACGAGAGAAATTCAGTTTCGCAGATATGGAGCTTCACTATAAGCAAATATTTTATGAAATTTTGGAAACTATTAAGGGTCAAATAGAAATAAGGTTCTCTGATTTGAAAGAACTGTTTTTCTTCGAATTACTCAATATAAATTTGTTTACCGGATTTTCGGCTAATTTTCCAGATAACCTTTTGGAAAATTTATGTCAAAAATACACTTTTTTTGATAAGGTGGCCCTAAAAAGTGAACTGTGCGTTGTTTATAGTGATAATGAAATTTTGGGGCAAAATGAAAATCATGTGATGACTATTAAATACCTTTTTGATAATGATTTGAATCAAGATTTACCCCAAGTTTATAAACTCTTATGTCTAATTGTTTCTATCCCGGTGACATCGGCTTCCGTAGAGCGCTCGTTTTCCACTCTTAAGAGAATTAAAACTTATTTACGAAACTCAATGAGCCAGTATCGTTTGAAAAATATTAGTTTGTTGTCTATTGAAAAGGAATTGGTAAAACTTTTGGCGAAAGACAAAAATTTTTATGAGGATATTATAGATCATTTTGCTAACGTTAAAGATCGCAGAATCCCGCTAAACTTCAAAAATATATAACTTTTGATTTGCTGTCCCACACATATTTTGTACATTTTATTTTTCACAGGTTTTGTTTGTGGTACTAGGTACTTTATTACTTAGTATTATACCAAATAATTCGTTGTTCCTAGTAAAAATCTTAAAAGAATTTATTTTTTGTTTGATTTCATGTAAACATTATTTTTTATTTAAGGCTTCTGCCTTGGCATTGGCATCTATGCAGGAATTATAAAAAATAGATGTCTATGCCAAAGAATTTATTAAAATTTTTTTTTAGGTCTAAATGTATATTTTATTATTTTATTTTGTTGTTATTTTATTCTTATTTTGTTTTACTTTTATGACAAGAATTTTATTTCAATCTATTTTTGGGAGGGTCCTATTTTATTTTTGGCAAGAAAAAACTCTCACCTCCCCGTTGGTTCTTGCTGGGCAACAATTGATTAATTCCTCGAATAAGTAACAAATTCGTTAAGTAGGTAGGTAGGTACCTATTTTGTGATAGAAAAAAAAATATGATGAATAGATGAATTGATTAATTGGCTGAGAAGAGTTTTTGTGAATATTGTAAATAGGAGTTGTAGGTCTCAAGGTAGACACTTGAAAGTGAAAAAAGAATTTTTCCAAACAAATTAATAGCTTAGGGTGCTTGTTTTACTTTGATTCTCTTTAAATTATAAGGCGGTTGACCTTGAAATCCTAAAAATTTTCGCCTATGGTGTATTTTTTAACACCTCTTGTAGCCTCCTCAAACCAAAACCTCACGAGCCACCACTGATGTGTATATATGTATATGTTAAATTTAATATTCTTTAGTCTGAAATATGTGATGTAGGGTAAGAGAAATTCTTTTGTACTGTTCACCTTTGTATATCGATTTTAAAAAAATAAAGCATTATTTAGAAAAAAACCTATTATTTCCAAGTGCGGTATGCTGCGGCATACAAATATGTCACAGCGTCACCTGTCGGAAACCAAGGGTGCATTCCCGTTGCCGTTGGGCGCTCACACGCTTCAAGCGCGTTTAATCGTCGTCTTCTGTGGTCAGCACCACAGAAGTGGTGCTTCAAGCACGCTTGAAGCGTGTAAGCGCCCAACGCGAATGAATCAGGCGGAAACGTACGGCGCCCGGAAAACATTGTATTCTGACACCAGTAACGTTCCTCACTTTAAGGATGGATGGGCATGTCGATGCATTCAGGCTCATGTAGTTAGCTTCGCTACGTACTAGTATGATTAGCACGAATAAACAATATTCATTATTATTTCACCTCTATAGAGATTTCGGAACCTTGCTACTTCGTTGGTGTTTTAATGGGGCAATACCTCGAATTCGATGGTGCCATGTACTTACTTCAGTGACGCTGTAATATATTTGTATGCCATGACGTATCGCAATGGGAATAATAAAACGGCGTGGAATAGTTTAATGGTTAGGTATGCTGGCTAGTATTATTCGGGAGGTTCCGGGTTCGAACCCCTGGATCGACTGCCCGCCGTGAATTATTTTCAGAGGTTTCCTCATGGTGTAGAGAAAGTCACAGCTACAACTTACAAGGCACATTCTGGGCCAGTATTTATTCTCTGAACCCTACCCATAAATATCCAATCTCACTCATCCTTAATGCACATGTACGTATAAATGCATCCTCTGATCTGGCTGAAGGAGGTCATCCCCAAAACTCGACCCACCATCCTCACACATATTTGAGGCAGGAATGAAACGCGCGCAATTTGTCACTTTGGCATTATTTGATGGTGGGACATAAAATACTGATTGCGCGCGTTTCATTCCTGCCTCAAATATGTGTGTCACTTTGGCATTATTTAATGGTGGGACATAAAATACTGATATACTAAATGAGGGTGAAACAGCTGTCTATTACTTCTATAAAGCTATCTAGAAGTCTCAACCTACATATACTTCAGTGTTAACTGGTGAGTTGAAGCAAAGGAAAGGAAATAACACGTGTTTCATTCCTCCTTAAAGTATGTGTGGGAGAGGCGGGCTGCTTGAATTATGAGGATGAAATCCTTCAGCCAGATCAGAGAATATGCTTGATTGTACAAGTGCATTGAAGATGTGTGATACCGGATATTTATGGAAGAGAGGAAGTGGCGTAGGGTTCAGAAGATAAATACTAACATAGTATTCGCCTTTGTGAGTTCACAAACATTAAATAACCTACGCCATGAAGGAGCCTCTGAGAAAAAAACTGATGGTTCAGACCAGTCGACCCCGGGGTTTGATTCCCGAATTCTATCCAGGGTGCCTAAACACTTGACCAACTAGGTCAGTTACGAGTTGAGTCTCTCGTGACATTATTTATGGGCGATGGTAATAGGAAACTACAAAACCCAATAGTAAAACATGCGAACTGATGGGTATGCTCATAATCCAGGGGGTTTTCTATATCTACAGCTTGTCTGAAAAGTCATGACGCAGCAGCGGACGCAGTGGTGATCAATGTTCTATAATACACTAATTGTAAGAATTAGCAATCGTTGCTCAATGGAATGCGGCGAGATGAATAAATGTTGATGTACGATTACGATTAGATTACTCCACTTTAGTGAGCACATGAGAAATTATATAATTGATTTTTCCTTGCGTTTGTATTAATTTAAAATATTAAGTTTAGATAAAATTTCACAAATTTTGGCTTTCGATACTTTATTTTACCTATAATAAATTATTTAAACAAAGAGCAAATTAATATAAAATTAACATATTCTTATTAAATTTCCGAATTCTGCCTTTTCTCAGATGTTTTTGACAAAGAGAGGTTAATGCGTTAATGGTCCGTCATTTTAGTTTGACATTCGATGTTCATGCGAAAGGGGAAAGAAAAAATTCATTGTTATGATGGAATAAATATGAAATGTCGCAGTAAGAATGAAGAACCAAATTTGAGGTAATAATGAAATTAAAATCGGAATTATAGATTTTCAGTCGTATATTAATTTCAGGTTAAATTTGCTCATCCCATATAAAATTCACCAATGTCTTTCTCTAAACTATTAATATTTAATTATGTGGAGCTTGAAGTTCTGAATACTGATAAAAATCAAAAGGGATTGTTAATTGAAATAAAATTTTGAAATATATTCAATAAAGGGATCTTAACCATAGTATGGATCTAAATGACAGTGGGGGCGTGGGCCCTGAAATTGTTTATGGAACACCTGAAGATTCCCATCTTGTCATGTCTGAAAAAGTACAGTCGTTAGCTGGTAGTATATATCAGGAATTTGAGAGAATGATTGCAAGATATGACGAAGATGTTGTCAAAACTTTAATGCCTTTGCTAGTTAACGTTTTGGAATGTTTGGATGCTGCATATCAACAGAATCAAGTGAGTACCTACCTATTTATGTAGACCAGAGCTGCAATCCTACACTAGAGAAATTTCAATTATGAACATACTTTTTTAGGATAATTGAGACATTATTATTTTAAATTTACATCTTATGAAAATTGATCTACTGAAAGCTTCCTATAACAAGCTCTATACTTATATATTTTTTGCATGAAGAATTCTAATCATATACTTGAAATGCTCAAGATAAGTTGAAACTTTCATAGAGTATTTATTGTGTTTGTTTATAATGAAAAAGACTTTAGATAGGTACTTGAATATATACTTTTATAAGTTTTGAGAACTGAGTAGGTTTTCTCTTGATATATACATACAAATGATCTTTTTCTGACTTGGCATGAAGCGATTGTTCTCTTTTGAAAAATTGCCTCTAGGTGTGATCCTAGTACCTATCAACCAGTAAGATTACTCTAATCAGAGTTGAATCTTTAAAATAAATATGTGAACAGTACTAAACATATATTAGAAAAATCAAGTGTTAATTTAGTTTGACCTGTGACACGTTTCAATTATTACAATTGCTTGACAAAAGTAGCACATTTTTATATTGAAAATTATTTGAATCAGAACAGAACTTTTTTCTTAGAAATTATAATAATATTTACACTAGGAATACAACATTGAGTATAAGGGTTGCTATTTAAATTATAGCTAAGGAAAGAATTATGTTGCATCTACTACTTTTATTATTGTCCCAGAATTTTTCTTGAGCAACATACTTGGAAGATGATTGTATTACTATTCTTGCATTTAATCTGTCATCATCATTTTTTTTATTTATTTATTTACCTCAGTAATAGTAACAATTCAAACTATAACATATATTCTATCCTAATAACCATTTAACTATTACTTTTTTTTCAAACTCACGATGATACCATACAGTATTGTGTGTGAGCTCATTACACTATTCTATTTCCTTTTGAGGTTCTGTATATCACATTCTTAATATAATTTGAAAAATATATACTCTATGCGAGACTAAATGTCTAAATTTATATAAATGATCTACCTAGGATAGATCCCCAGGCACATTTTACTCTTTTTGCTGATGACACCACAATTTCATGCCGGGGCCATGAGCAGTCTGATGCAATGGAGGATGCAGGTGAAGCACTGTTGGGGGCCAAACAATGGTTTACAGCAAACAAGCTGTTTCTAAATCAATCCAAAACACAGTTGATGATTTTTGCAACTAGAAATGTCTCTGATTATGGGGGAGAGTTGAGTGTTAAGTTTCTGGGTGTTCATCTAGATCAAGATATGCACTGGAATGTGCATTCAGATGAACTTATTAAAAAGCTGACATCAAACATTTTTCTTCTCCGTGGACTGGCTGATTGTGTCTCAACATCAGTTCTAAGACAGGCATACTTTTCTTTATGTCATTCTCATATATCATATGCCATCATTGTGTGGGGTCACAGTCCAGGTGCCAAGAGGGTTTTTGGTCTTCAGCGTCAAGCAGTTCGCATACTTGCGGGTCTTTCTTACAGGGAGGACTGTAAGCAATCTTTTATTGACCTCCAAATAATGACTCTACCATCACTGTTTATTTAAGAGAATCTTCTTTAAATAAAAAAAAATCTAAGTTCATATCAGACACATGAACAGGTGCATACCCATAATGCTAGACAACGATGTCATTTGGTTCCTAGTTCCCAGCGACTCGAGAGATGCAGGAATGGTCCAGGCTGCCTATGCATTAGATTCTATAACAAGCTTCCTGACAACTTAAAGAGTCTCTCATTTAATATATACAAAGAAAGAATAAAGGACTTTCTTACCAGGGGAGACTTTTACAGTCATGAGGAGTTTTTGGAGTATGTTTTTTAAATTTCAAATTATGTGTTTTTTCTTATTTTTTATCTTTTTGTAACTGTACTGTCATTTTATCCCATTTTAATCTCTTAGTGTGATTATTGTTACTTTTAATGTGTTTCTTTAAGTATGTATTTCTTGTATGTTACTTCAATAACTTTTCTCAATTGTTTAGTATTTTAGTATTTAGATTATAAGATTTTTTTTTTTTTCATATATTGACCTGTGTAAATACATTCTGTATATTGGCACTAATAAATTATTATATTATATTATAAAACTAAAAACTAAAATTAACCGACACAATTTTAGAGATGAGTATTTCTTTAAGTAAAAGTTAATAAATTCTATTCTAGAAATATAACAACAAAATTGCTTCTATATATAAGATCCATTTTACATCTTTCTTAATTTTTTTTTATATGGTTTTGCTCGTAAATGTTGAGGTAGAGCATTATAAACTTTGGGACCAGTGCAACAAATATGCCTTTGACAAGTTGAACTATCAGGTCTATTTAACAAGACGTTTTCATATGTTTCGCTCCTAGTATTTTTATTATGTCTTATATTGTTTTTGTAATATGAAGAACTAAGCATAAATCCTATTATTGACTTGACATAGAGTTGTTCATTGTAAGTATTTCACCAATATAAAAAATATATAAAGTAAATCTGTTGGAAATCCTTTTCTCTCAAACAAAATAATTTTGATAACCCATTTTTGAGATATGTTCCGTTTTTTAGATGCGTTTTACAGGAACCTCCCCACCTCATTCTTGTTGGAACACTGCTCGCTACTAAATATCTGTTTTGAACAGCCACTAGAGATTTTTTTAAAAGATGGTAACATTTTAAGTAGTAAGTTCAACTTAATGTTACTGATAAACTTTTTCTTCATCACAAGATGATGTAATAGTTGTTTTAAATTTTTTGATTATAACCTGTTTGAGAGTGATATTTTATGTTATATATATATATATATACATACAATTTTTATTTCATAATATCCCCCTTATTTAAAGAGAAGGTTCGATCTGCCAATTTTATCAGAATACTATAAAACTACCTCTGAAGTTATTGGTGAAAATCTACCGATAGTGGAAAGCTTGTAATATTTCTTCAGCAAATTTTATAATCCTCTTCTGATTATCCACCTTTCCTCATGATATTTTTGGGCTTTGAATGTCTATTTTTCATGCCATTTTTTTCCTTGAAGAAACTGAACAATTATTTAACCTAAAAAATGTTACTGTTGACTCTAATAAATACCTAATTAGCTGCTGTATTCAATCTCTGATTATTATAGGAACATGATGTAGAGCTAGAATTACTTCGTGAAGATAATGATCAATTGGTTACACAGTATGAACGAGAAAAAGCTGCACGGAAAGCATCTGAACAAAAATTGTTGGAATTCGAGGATATTGCAGAAGGTAAATAACTTAGATTTTGTTTAGCCTAATTTTTATGAGAATTTTCGGAAAACTGTTAATTTTAGACAGTCTTGGCTAAAATTATTACAATTACGTATTTTATTTCAAATAATTCCAGGGGAAAGAAAGGAACAAGATGCTCAACTCGAATCTCTAGAAAGTATAGTACGCATGTTAGAATTGAAACATAAGAATTCACTTGAACATGTTAGTCGATTAGAGGAACGAGAAGGCGATTTGAAAAAAGAATTTCACAAAGTGCATGAGAGGTATACAGAATTGTTTAAAACTCATATGGATTATGTGGAGCGAACAAAAATTTTATTATCAGGACAACAATTAGCTAATGAAAAGGCTGAAATAAATAGACTTAACACAAATAGACTCAATATAGGACGTAGTTCGGGTCCCATATCTTTCGGATTTACTTCATTAGAAAATGCTGAAATGGTGGATAGTGTACCTTCTTCTCCTATTAGTAGTACTCAATCATCACCAAGGTTAGTAATAATTTATTTTATATCTTTCAAATTCAATGCAGGAAATTACTGAGCTTTTTGAAATGAGTACTTCATCCTCTCACATCAATATTTCAAGTTCGTTTATTTTAATAAAAAAATTGTGTTGTTGAAACACATTGTCCAACCAGTTCTTTATTTAACTATGCCTATTTGTTCACATAATAATCTTGCAAAGTAAGTATACAAAAATCAAATCATGAAAAATTATTGACGAATTTTCCTTGTTTCACATTATGTAGTATATTAAATTGACCATGGTCAACTTGTATATTTTTCATGATTTGATTGTTGAATATTTGCGTAAAAACGCTATGTTAGCGTGCTTTGGAACCACATATAGATGTCAGGAAGTTATGTATTTTCCCGACGGATATCTGCATTCTCGATCTAATCGGTGAATTGTTGGTTTCCAATATCCTTGGTGGAGGGCGCTCTGGGTTGTTATCCAGATAGTGTTTTCGTCCACGATTTGTATTGGGGAGCAATTAGAAATTTGTTAATTCACTCCGAGTCAAATAAGCTGCACTGATGAGATCTGATAAGATCGAAACAGCTGTATGCAGATTTTAAGCCGGGGTGACTTGACGATTTCTATAATTTACTGTTGGATTGTGAATGTAGAATTCACGTCAAGGAATACATATAACCAGCTGCCTTGGAATGTTGTTTGATTATTTTTTTTATATTTGAATATCAACGTAAATAAATGCTTCCACATTAGGTTTGGTAGATCACGATCTATTTGGCTTCTTCCATATTCTCTTAGTAATGAACTTATAAATCAAGTGAATTTTACGAAAGATTTACGTGTAATTTTTGATGACAAATTATCTTTTAAGCAGCACTACGAATTTACTTTTCTAAAAGGTCAAAAGAAAATCTATTTTCTTAAGAGGTTTACGAATAAGTTTAACAACATTGAAACATTTAAAAAACTTTATTTCTCCTTTGTGTATTCAACAGTTATGTATGCTTCTCCTATTTGGAGATCCAAAGATAAGGGAGAGATAAAAAAGTTGGAATCTCTCAATAGAGTATTTATTAGATATGCAGGGTATAGAACTGGAATGAGAATTCCGTTTACAGATCACAATTTAGTTCCCCTTTATCAGAAATTTCAAATCTCAAATTTTGAATCAGCTATGGATAGAGCTGATGTGATCTTTGGGTATAAAATTTTGGTCAATTTAATTCATGTACCTGAAATATTGAGTCAATTTAATTTTTATGTACCCCCCTGTAACCTTCGTCATAATGTTTATGATTTTCAACCTAACAATTGTCGTCGGGGAGATAAAGAGAGAATTATTGATAGAATATTTATGTTATGTAATAAAATCGTAGACTGGTTTGATCCAAACACACTTTCGTTGTACAAAATAAAAAATTTATCAAAATCATTGTTAAAATTTGAATGAATTGAATAACTTAATATTTTTTTATGTAATCAAGTTTATATTTTTGTAGGCTTCTAGCCATAAACACATTGTAATTTTTAATGTATGGGGCTTGCCCCGTGAATAAAGATAAATAAATAAAATAAATAAATAAATATTTTGGAAGAATTTTCCTTGTTTCACATGTATAGTTTTGACGTGTATTCAAATGGAATTTTGTTACATGTTGAAAGTGAAAGTACATTTTATCTATTCAATTGGGATATTGATGAACAAATTCATTTTTAATATAGGTATCATACAAAATTTTCTTATAATAACTGAATTTTGAAATATAATTTCATATAAAGGTTACACCATAAATATCAAAAATGCTATTGACGGTGTTATTCAAAAAATTCGGTTTTATAATTTTAGGGAAAAAAGCAAATCCATTAATTTATTCATTGTTTTACACATTTGTCAAATATGGCAGGTTACCATATAGATGGAATGTATATATATATATATATATATATATATATATATATATATATATATATATATATATATATAAATAAATATAAATACATACATACATATAGAATTGAAAATAAATAAAGTGAAAAAGAAAATATACATTTCACAATATTAAGAAAAACGTCAGAAACAATAAATGTAGGGCCATTATGTGAGTGACTATAAAAATGCGTTTTAACGAATAAGGTTCACAACTTAATAATAATTAATATAACTTTCTCTTGAATATTCTGTATTCGCTAATTTTTTGTACGTTGCCAGGGAGATAATTGAACAGTTTCACGGACATGTTCCGGGTATTATTTCAGTTCTCAAAGTTCTCAAAATATTGAGGATTCTAATTTAAAAATAAAAGGAATCTGTAAATATAAATGCCGTACATGGTTAAACAACTCATACTCTCCTTTCCCGACAAGACTCTCTACACTACAGATTCAGCATAGTTTTGAGCACTGTATTAGAAATAAGGTATGTGTGGATGAAGAACCACTCCATAATACGATACCAATTGATTGATAACAAAGACTGAAGTTTAAAAAAAATGAGCCTAGGAACATTAACGGAGACATGAAATCTAAGGTTCGGCCTTCCCCCCAGCTTAGCCACATGCGAGCTCCACTTCATATGAGAATCTAAAAGAATGCCCAAAAATGTTACATTTTCGTTCACTTTAACAAGCGATCCTTCAAATTCAAATTCATTAGAAATACGGATAATTGACCGACTAGGAGTGAATACTATGCACTCATTTGAGGCACATGAACCATCAAAAGTATTCAATGCCTGAATTCAGTGTTGAGATAAATTTCGAACATTAACAAAGGAAAAAATGAAATTAGTATCGTTTGCATACATAATTGGTTGAAACAGTTCGCCAAACCTACAAGAGAACATATTCCACAGATGAACGAGAAACACGTTGTTCGGTTGCTCCGTGAACTTGCTTATTTTATCTCGAAAGAATACTAAATTTAACTTGAAAAATTATACTAACAAGAAGATCAGTCCGTTCTCGTCAATTACAGTCAGTTATTTTTTATTGTGTGATACAATCTATTTTGTAACCATAGATAATAAGAGATCAGATTTACTTAACGTATCTCATGGTGTACCTCGAGGCTCTATAACGGGACCCCTATTGTTTGTCTTGTACACGTTTGATATGTCTAGCATTATCGGCGGCTGCAACTTGCATCAGTTTGCGGACGATACTCAGATATACATAAAATTTGAAGAAGGCAAGATTCAAGATGCGAAGTCTGTTCTTTAGGCTACTGTTGATAGTCTGGTTGAATATGCGTCAAATCATGGATTAAGGCTGAATGTGAATAAAACTAATTTAATGATATTTGGTCCATCACATACGGAAGTGAGCAAATCATTCACTGTCGATGTCGGAAATCAAAACATAACTCATGTACTCTGTAAAAAATCTTGGATTTGTTATGGATGCCCAACTGCGATTTAGGAAACACGTGAAACTTATAATACAGAAGTGTTATGCCTCTCTGCGAAACTTATATCGCAGTAAGTAATTCCTTGACACACAACTAAGGAAGATGTCATGTGACAGCCTGATGCTCAGATTTGCCAACTATGGTGACGTTGTATATGGGCCATGCCTGGATCAAGAATATGCATATAAACTACATAAACTGCAGAACTCATGCGTAAGATATATTTTTCCAGTAAAACGTAGAGTACTGGTTACATCAACGATATTAAATGGTTAAAACTAAGGAACAGACTCGTTGTTCACTTCACTTGTTTGATACATAAAATTGCTGAGTCTCGTGAGCCATTCTATCTATTTGAAAAACTGAAATTAACATCTAAATGTCATAATGTCAATATTAGGAGCATTGCAGGTCAGCTCACAATTCCTAAGCATAATACCTCATTTTTCGAACGTTCTTCCTCATATAATTGTGCTAAGTTATACCATGATATTCCGCAAAAGTATTAAGGATAAGCGTACAGGCTTCAAATATTATGTTAAAGAATATAGTAGTATCTTGCAACGCCAAATAGACATCAGATAAGCAAATGAAGTGTTAAAGTGATGTGTAAAGTAAATTGTTTATATATTTTGCAAGTGGTTCTGTCGAGTATATTGGAAATGTGTGATGTATATTATGGTCCTCAGTTAAGTGGAGAAGCTCTTAGCTTGACTTAGCTGAGGTTAAAATAAAATCCTTTAATATTTTTTTTACGTCCGTGTGAGAGGAAAATCTTTTATAGACTACCCTGAGAGTATCCCGCACGCATTCTCAGGGTGTGTGAGACTCCGGATGTTTCTAGTTACTCACTAAAAAACCTCTCACACATTCGTTGGAGTAGTTCTTCATCCTGCCCTTACAGCGTCCCTTAACAAAAGAGATGAGCTGCAAGCGGCCTCTATAGTTCATGGGACCTGATGACTCGAAGTGGCCCGAGCAACACTGCTTTCTGTAGTCTGCGCGTCAATATATCGGCCAGCGATCTGCATGCCGGAATAATTTTCAATTCTGCCACATAGTTAGCTCTCATTCCGCTTAGACAATCTATGATTAGTACGACCATGCATATAGTGTCATCAGCTCGAACATAAAATCTCTGTATTTTCCCCTTTTCTGTTCTTATATCGTCACCACATTATTTTCGTCAGGGGATGAAAACTCTCAAAAAATTCTCTGAGCTCTTTGTCCAGTAGGACTATATCTGGCTTTATTGCGTGGATCTGCCGAGTTGTTGGAAAAGCATAGTTCCAGTATATGCGAGCTCTATCGTTGTCAACAACCGCTTCAATTTCTAGTGGAACATATGGTAGCACTGGTTCTTTGTCTATACCATAAACTTCTCTCAGAAGGAAGTAGAGAATTCGGAGCGCCCCATTGAGTCTTTCTACATACCCTGATGGAGCATGGACTGTGCAAGCAGACAGGATGTGCATAAGAGTTTCCTGCTGACTATGGCATGCTCTGCAAGTTGTTGGGGTGTCCACTTTCATTATGTTCTTTTTATACCATCTTGTATTTATCACGCCATCTTGACAATCCATAACAAATCCCTCCGTTTCCGACTTACGCCCAGCCGATGAAAGGCAAAGGATATATTTGGAGTGCAGATTTTTACTCATATGATCTTCGAGAATTGTCTTCAGTTGGGCCTGTCTTATCTGCCTACCCAGTCTTCTTTGTTCGGCCGGCGTGATCGGTGTTCCTGCTAGCTCAGGCTCAATTGATATGCCGGTCATATTGAGCTTTTCCAAGGCTCTCCGTCCAGCTCTGAATAGGATTGCTCCTTGATTCCTGATTTCATGATGAGCTACCATTTTTAGAAGCGGGTCTTCACTTCTCAATATCCTTATTGCCATTTCCAAGGTTTGTTGATGGTGTTGGTATTCCAAACTTTGCAAACCCCTGTCTCCCTGCGTTCGAGGAAGGTATATTCTCTGTATCGAGCAATTGGAATGCAGTCTCCGATTCATGTTCATTACTTTTCTTGTGGATCTGTCGAGATCGAGAATTTCATTTACCGTCCAGTTAACCACCCCGAAAGAGTAAGTGACTATCGGGACTGCCAAGCTTTGTAGCAGAAATATATATATATATATATATATATATATATATATATATATATATACATCATTAGTGTATTGATAACACTATTGATGTAGATTATTGTGTTCGATCGTTCATTAATGTTATAAGTAAATCAATTAGTGAGTGCTGCATATTACAGCGCTCACTAGATATCCTGGCCGCCGCAGTCCGGCTGCGCCAGCCGAAATATTGAACAGCCAATCTAGGGATAATTGTGACCATTCCTTCTAGCTATATAGACATGGAAGATCTTATAATTGTTTATCTTTTGTCCCGCAAGAAACTCAAAGCAAAGAAACGACATCGGATTTACCCTCTGCTTTTAGAACTACACTCAAATGTGCTTACTTTGGGATGAATACCTACATAAATAAAAAATACGATATTTATCATACGTCTGGCTGCTACAAGTGCGCGGAGACTGACGACAGCCAAATAATTTCCACATACAATCTCGTATACTCGCTCTGGCTAGCCGCTGCCAATGGGCTGGCGTGCAATCAGGCGTTTTAATTGCTGCCGCCACTAGGACTTCGTGGCCGCCTAGCGCGCGTTCTCCCATAAGCTGTCACAGCTTGGCTGCCCAGTACGCGGGCGGCCGAACTGAATTATTAAAATCAAAAGTTACGTCAGCTAGTCAACAGTTGAAAAACTTAGACTGGATTAGTAAGAATCTACAATACAATGAAGCTCTTGAAAATTATAGATTGAGTAAGTAAGATTTACTTTACCTTTTAAAAAACACGAGTATGGGATATTATGGAAAATTATTTTATACATCTACCAAAGCGAATAATACAGCGTGGAATATTGTAAATGATGTGACTGGCAGAAAATCAAATTTGGTCAAAGAGATCACGTTGAACATAGATGAACTATCGTGTTAATAGTCAGGTAGATTAGCTTGTAGATTTGGAGAACACTTCTTAGCAATTAGCGAGAAGCAATTCCATGAAGCATCAAAAATTGTGAAGTGTACACCTTATAAACATTTCGATCTCAAATAGTAAATTTTCTTCTATATTGAAAATGGCTTCAGTTATTCTATTATTACAATATTACCATAGCGCTATAAGGACTTATAGACCAATGTCAATGTTGAGTGTGTTTTTTAATGTAGTGGGTTATACACTACAATCGTATGAACAATTACTTTCCAAATTTTCGTTTGATAAACGATAGTCAGCACGGGTTTCGATCAGGTCGCTCCACTAAAACCGCTGCGCTGTTCTTTGTGGACTACATCCATGCTGATGATGGTCTTTGTATTGCAGGGTTACTTTACAACTTGTCGCGGGATTTTTATTCCCTTTTATTTCAATTCGTATTGAACAGGCTCTATAGTTTATAACTTAAGTTTGAGAGGAATAATCTCAGAAGTTGGTTTTGAAAACAAATGGTTTTGATAGTTACTGTCATAATGTCAAGCTGCCTAGTTATAAGAAATATTAATACTGTTAGAACATGGGTATTAATAAATTCGGTGATATGAAATGAATTCAAAGAGAGTGATTTTATTCTATCGATATAAATTTTTCATAAAACATTATTCATTTGTCGTCTAATTCATTTTTGGCTCTATATTGTATATACCACCTACTTGGCTTGCTTGTGTCCTTTTTTGTGTTTAAGGGAATATTTGAAGTTATGACTGAAACTTATACCTTATATTTTGATATAGTATACACAGTGAAAACGAACTACCACCTAAGGAGAATGTAATTCCCGTAGAAAAGGAGCAAAACAGTGAACAATCATCTCCGAAAAACAAGAGCGCAGTTGTTTCGCCAGTAAGTCCTGCAGAATCTCTTCCTTCTAACAACAACTCTTCCACAATCCAGACAAAAAAAGAGCATAGAAGTGGAAATACGTTATATGAAGAGCTCACTTTTCAGGTAAAAATGTTTTTACTCTCGAACCGTAAATTTTTTTGTATTGCAATTTTTTTTTCAAATATTCCTTCCATAAAGCTTGCTCGGAGACTCTTAAAAACAACGAATGATGATTCCATTTCGAGCATCATGAGAGGAATATTAATGTTGAAACTTTAGGATTTATGATTTAAAAAAATATGCTTCAGCATCGTCCCAGTAATGCTCTCAACAAATCATTGTGGAATTATATTTTCATTATGATTATAATTAGTAAATATATATCAAAATCAATTTCATTGACAACTTAATTTTTTTAGTGCTCTGATGCAATCATTTAATTAAAGATTTTCAGATCTTTTAGTTTTCTTATAACACTATTGACCTACAGTTTAACGTCTATTCCTAACGGCTTATGGCCTTATTAACAATGTACATCATATTAGTATTTCAATAGAACTTCTGAAACTCATAAACATACACAAACATCCATAACTATTAATTACTAATAACTGTAATTCGAACACAGCACCACAAGGCGTGTGTAGATCTATATGTATGAAATTATAAATGAGAAAATCCGCTATTTTTAATTTTATTTATATTCTTATATATATATATATATATATATATATATATATATATATATATATATATATTTTGGATTGATTGGGCCGATACTTGGTGTAAATTAATAAACATATTAAAACAATGGTTAAAAATAACAATTTACACATTTATTATAAAAAATAACGCATGACGCACGTTTCGGTGGAACTTCACCTTCTTCAGATGCTAATGGCAATCTAACTATGATTCTCTGTTATATCGAAAACAAGAAATGACAAATTATGTAGAAGGGGTAAATACAAAGATGATTACAAATAATTATTAGAAAAGGAAAAACCCATTCTGAACTGATAGTTCGGTAATTTTGAAAAGATTAAGAAGGGGGCTTGAAGTATGATCGATTTGGCTATTCAATAGGAGACCGGAATGCTTGTATTTATTTATCTGTAATGATTCTAAAAAATTAAGTTTAATTCCTTTACTTTCAGTATTTAATATTTTAAAATCCAAATTTAATGTGTGATTTTCTTGGATTAAATGGTTTGCATAATGTGAATCCGACTTCTGATTAACAAAGCTACGTTTGTGTTCTGAAATTCTAGTTTGAAAACTTCTGAAAGTTCTACCAATGTAAAACTTATCACATCTCTCATCCGATTTCAAAAATTATTTCACTTATATTTGGTGTGTACTTTTAGGGTGAACATAATAAAAGGTCTTTTGGTCGCGACTAAATTTGCAACGACGAGAAAACGGTCGAGCAAATGCATTTTTTACGAACCCTGCCTTTACGGTAAGATATATTGAAATCTTTCTGTAGATAAGTTGTAGAACTATGAAAAAATCCACGACGAAAGATAGCTATAAGTTAAGTTTAAAACACAATTTGAATTCTACGCTGGCATTGTCGCGGACACAGTTAGTATTTTTTATATATTAACCTTGAATATAGATATATGTCGTCGCGGACTATTTTATAGAACTTTTCGAGTGTTACGACTTTCTTACAGAAAGCAAATCTTTTATCTTTAAGGCAGATGTCGTAAAAAACGCATTCGCCTGACAGTTTTCTTATCGACTTTAGTTGAAAAATTGATTGCCACGACAAGCCTTATTATTTCAACCAGGTATGTCCACCTCTAAGTCCATTCTAACTATTGCATTTTACTTGAATTATTATCTACTATTAAACAAAACAAAAAAATTAAAATTAGAATAATTTATGCAAAATCCCTAAGTTCAGTTGAGGAATTATTTATAATTAAAGAAAAACGTTTTTCTCATGTTAATGTAATTATATACATTTCAATGATGTTGATGTTAATTCAAGAGTAGTCACGAATAAACTATTTAATGAATGATATTAGTGAGTTTTCTATCTGGTGGAAATTGATCTTAGTTGATGAAATTAGACTTATTTCATTATTTTAATCAACAATTCATTTTAGAATATGCGACTGGTTTCGACAACTCCTTCATTTTCAATGACTAAAAATTACTTGAAAATGCATCTACAAAGTTTTCTGTTTGAGTATCGTCCTTCTCCTCTACAGTATCAGATTTCAAATAGGAGCTCCCATAATTTCGGAAATTCATAAGTGCTTATCTTTCATTTGGGTATAGTAATAATTTTTGAATTGGTTAATTACGCCTCACTTATGTAGATATGATAATGAAACACGCAAAAAATTACTTTGATTATTTCACAATGTTTCATCAAGTGTTGGGCAAGATCTCTGTAGCAGTCACAAATAAACAACTAGCTTAATGAATGAAGAATAATTATTTCCTATCTGAAATGGTTCATATTTTATATAGTTTGAAATCATGTATCGGTTATTTTATACCTTTATTGATTTTCTCAAGAACCATGAAATGCCCTTATTAGTTTTGGCATTGAATAGTGAAACGCATAATAGATGCATATAACATTTTTTGAATATCAAAGATGTGTTTGATTCAATCATCTGCTATGAGTTTAAAATAACGATACTAATTGATATTTTTTTATAGGATGCTGATGCAGAAGAAGATTCGGAAATAACAGGTGAGCTAAGTCAAATTTCTTGATGAGTTTTATAAATATTATAATTCAAGAAACTATTTTCCAATGTTGAAACTGCTTCATTTGTCGCCGAAAAAAGAATAATTATTATTGAAAACTAGTGACTAATAATTTCTCTATTATTGATAATATTTTATATTTTTTTTAAGTCAGAGTGAGAATATTCAAGAATTATATTTGGGATGTAGTATAATAGCGAAGGCTGTATTATTTTTTTCTGTTTTAGGTGGATGGGTTCATCCAGGTGATTATGCCTCATCAGGTAATCTGAAATAGTTTGAAATCAAGTATAACATACTAACATATTTTTTTTTCATTCATTCATATGATAATGCTTCCAGTCAACGATAACTTCTATGGTAAGGAAATCTGAAAAATTAAGTAGCTATATAATTATACAATATAATATTAATAATTATTTACATGGTGTTATTCAAGTATCACCACAAGGATTTTCGTGTTTATGATCATGTAAAATGTAATTCATTATGAAAATGGTTAGGTAAATGTAATGTCAAATTAGTTGATATTTTCATCACCATAATTTACACATTTCATTTTGACACAATTGTGTTTCAGCGATTTTCCATTATTAGCGAAAACAAATAGAGTTAGTTTCTTGCCTTTATACATCATAGATTTCTTTTTAGATATTTCTTATATATTATCAGTAATACGTTCAGTTATTTATTGGATGATTTATTTCCAAAATTTGATTTTTCCAGGCCGTCGTTGAAAAAATCAATCAATTTGATTAATTTTCCTTCACCAGAACATATTAACCTTTAAAAATGTATAGCTATGAGTTACTGTTCATAAAGAAAAGTAGGATATCATAAAACATTTTCAATTTAGATATTTTATACGTTTAGTCATGGAAATTCTACTTTTCCCTAAATTATAAATTGTTCGAAAATGTCTAGTTGCCTAATGAATGTTATGGACCAATTTATCAGTGAATGCCAAAAATTACGACTCAATTCACTCAAATTTTGACAGTTCTGGCTGCTCAAAAACAACCTTATGTACCCCATAAGAAGAATATATATATATATATATATATATATATATATATATATATATATATATCTATTGAAAAATTGTATCCTCATTTTCAAGCTGTATTGTGACCACCTTCACAATCGTTTTTGCATTCAGACAATCAGATACGAAATGAAATTTCGCACGTGGTGAAGTCATGCTTTGTATGTTTGTTGATTTATAAGTCTGCTATCAAGACTTATGATGTATTTAAGTACGGCTGTTGATGCTAGCAATAACTGAAAGGTTTATTAAACACATAATTACATACATTAAACCTATTCAATACATTATAACATTACCTGAATCAACAAACAAGTACATTAATTCACAAATGAATATGTTTGTTTTCAACCAATATACAATTTATGACAGTGTCAAATTTATACAATTGAAAATGAACAGTAGTCAAGGTATCTGGATATGATGACCTGATAAATCTTTGAGAAACCTCGCAACCCTGATCCACTCAGTCGACTGCACTGAGCGCATCGTTAGGCATCGTAGTTTGTTACAGCGCCGACATCGTACTTGTTTTCAGCGAAAATTTTTTCATATTTGTCTAATAGACATTTCAAAGACTCTTCGTTATTGTCTACATTTGTTATTGCAGTATTTATTTGGATTTCCTTAAGTGAATTAGATCTTTTTTCTTCATGTTTTTGGAAAATTTCTCATCTCATATTTCTAAAATTGAATCGGTCGAAAACAAATCCTTGAGTTTAGTTGTAAAAGATATGATTCTGGATAAATTTTCGGGAAAAAATCAAAATGCGAAAATATTTTTAGACCTTTTTGTTCAGGAATGTAATCGTTTAAAAATAGGTAGCCTGCATTATCAAGAAGTGTTGAAAATTTTTTTAGACGGACCGGCTCTTGATTGGTTTCTTGCTTTTCTAAAAACATACACCATCTCGCATCCATCGGAATTTTGGCAAACCTCTTTTCTGGACACTTTTTCAGAGATAGGTTGGGTTGAAATAAATTATGCTTACACTTTTCGATACATTAATGGGCCAATGTTAGATTATGCACTTAAAAAAATTAACTTACTTATAGATGCTGACCCTGAATTAACTACGAATAGCCAAATAAATTTCATTGTATTGGGTTTGCCATCTCATATAAGATCACAGATTACCAAAAGAGATTTAAACTCAATAGATAAATTGATGTCGAGTATTCGACAATTAGAAAGTTTGGTTATTAACAAAAATAAAAATATCACCATAATTGAAAATAAAACGCAAATTAAATTCTCGAATAAATCGGAATTGAAACCATGCTCCTATTGCAAAGATAGGTGTTTCCCAAATAGATATCATCCAGAATTATGTCGTAATAAAATCACAAAACATAAGGAAAATATTAAAAATGATAAAATTAAAATGGTTAATAACTTGGAAATCCAAGAAAGTATTTCATCATCTGATGAATCAAAAAACGAATAACTACCCCACTTATTAAATTGAATGTTCTAGTTAACAACTATCCGGCAATCGCACTTTATGATTCTGGAGCCAATATATCGGTGATAAATTATAACACTGTGAAAAGACTAAAATTAAATGAAAATATAAGTGGGGTGAAAAAAATTAATACGGTTTCAGGTTCCACTGAAACATTAGGTTCAATTATAGTAAATTTAAAAATATTTCATAATTCAAAAAATGGCCTCTTTTTATAATAACGAGTGAATCATTTCAAGATGATATTCTTTTGGGATTAGATGTTATTAAAACATTTAGGCTATGTCAGAATGAAAAATTAGAAATTTTCCAAAAACATGAAGAAAAAAGATCTAATTCACTTAAGGAAATCCAAATAAATACTGCAATAACAAATGTAGACAATAACGAAGAGTCTTTGAAATGTCTATTAGACAAATATGAAAAAATTTTCGCTGAAAACAAGTACGATGTCGGCGCTGTAACAAACTACGAGGCAACAATAAAACTTACAAAAAACAAATACATTGCAAGAAAACCATATAAATGCTCATTGCAGGATAAAGAAGAAATAAATACACAAATAAAATCTCTTCTAGAAGCAGGTCTCATAAAATATTCTTCAAGTCCTTATGCATCTCCTGTAACTCTTGTTTTTAAGAAGGAGGAAGGAAGAAAATCACATCTGTGTATTGACTATAGGGAACTAAATAAAATAATCGTTCCAGAATGCCATCCATTTCCCATAATAGATGACCTATTACTTTTAGCGCGCGATTGCTTATATTTTACAAAACTCGACATAAATTCGGCGTTTTGGTCGATTCCGATTAGAGAAAAGGATAAACAAAAGACGGCATTCATCACACATAACGGACACTGGCAATGGTCATGTTTACCATTTGGGTTAAAATCGGCTTCGTCAATTTTTCAGAGAACATTGAGTGACGTAATCTCCAAGAATAATCTTAATACATTTGCGATAAATTATATAGATGATATTCTAATTTTTTCAAAAAATAGCTCAACACCTAATTCATATTGATAAAACCCTGATGGCTATTAAAAATGCGGGTTTCAAATTGAACAAAGTTTAGTTGTGTATCTGGGTCATGAAATAGAAGGAAATATAATAAGACCCATAAATGACAATTTAATTGCAATAAAAAATTTTCCAATACCTAGGAATCAAAAAAATATCAGACAACTATTAGGAAAAATTAATTTTATTTAAAATACATTCCAAATGTAACAATAATACTAGAGCCATTTCACAATTTACTTAGAAAAAACGTAAAATTTGAGTGGTCACGGAAATGCGAAGAAAGTTTTAATAAAATAAAAAATTATCTAAGCTCAGAACCAATACTTGCGATCTTCGATCCGAAACTTCCAATATATATTTTTACAGATGCGTCAAAAGAAGGAGTAGGAGCGATCCTTAAACAACCTCAAAAAGATAATTTACTGAAACCAGTATTTTTCTTTTCAAAAAAATTAACTCAATCACAAAAAAATAAACGTGCAATATTCCTGGAATGTCTGGCAATAAAAGAATCGATATTATATTGGCAGTACTACTTAATGGATCATAAATTTACTATCTTTGCTGATCATAAACCTCTTGAAAATTTCAATATAAAAAAAGTCAGGACCCTGAATTATTAACAATATTAAATTATATATATATATATATATATATATATATATATATATATATATATATATCAAACTACGATTTTAACATAATATATAACCCTGGAGAAAAGAATACAGAAGCGGATGCTCTTTCACGTAACCCGGTTTTAGAAGATAACGTTAATAATGAATCTACTATCCAAATAGTAAACTTTGTTTCGCTAGATGACGTAGTAAACAACCAAAAACAATTACAAAAAGAAAATGAAAAATTCGAAACTAAAAGTAATATTTATTATAAAACCTCAAATAACAAACAAAAAATTTGGATTACAGAGGACTTCGGTATTAAACTAATAAAAAAAATACACAGTAACAGCCACATAGGTGTAAAACAATTAACACTAACTTTGGCACCAACATATTACTTTAAAAATATGCACAAACATATAAAACTTATTTGTCGAACATGTGAAACATGTTCAAACAACCCCTGTCCCAACTAGGCCCAGCTTCGGAGCCATTCCAGATAGTATCTCTTGATACAATAGGAGGATTCGGAGGAAATAAATCATCAAAAAGATATTTATACTTGATAATAGATCATTTTACAAAGTACGCTTTCGCAATAACATCAAAAACCCAAACTGCAAAAGACTTTATTAATTTAATAAAAAATATTCAAAACAAAAATAAGGTAAATTTAATTTTAACGGACCAATATTCCGGCATAAACTCAAACCAATTCAAGAAATTCTTAAAATCAGAAAACATAAAATACATATTTACAGCTGTAGATTGCCCTTTCTCAAATGGACAAAACGAGCGCACAAATCAAACTTCAGTAAATTCAATTAGATGTAAAATTTCGGAGAATAGACACCGACCGTGGATATTATAGCCGAGCAATGCATTGAAAACTATAATAACACTGTTCATAGCACCACAAAATTTACGCCTAGTTATCTTTTAAACGGAATTGATAATTCTTTCTTACCACCTGAGTTAAACAAAAATAACTTAGAAAACTTAAAAGAAAACAGAGAAATAGCATTCTTGAATTCAAAAAAAGTTCATGATCGAAACAAAATTTATTATGACTAGAATACAAAACTAATAACATATGAAGAGGGAGACCTTATATATATATATATATATATATATATATATATATATATATATATATATATATATATATATATATATATATATATATATATATCCAAAACTCAAGTCGCCTAAACCGGAACAAGCTAGATCCAATCAGAATGGGTCCTTTTAAAATAAAAAAGAAAATTTCAAATTTACTATACATTATAGACTCGGGTTCCAAAAGAAAGGAATCAAATATTTTCCATGCAAGTAAAATGATCCCTTACTGTCCTGCTCCCGAATATAATTTACACCAGTTTGGTGGGGGAGGGGGGATGTAAGTTTGGAGTTTCGTCCAACCTAACGATGCGCTCAGTGCAGTCGACTGAGTGGATCAGGGTTGCGAGGTTTCTCAAAGATTTATCAGGTCATCATATCCAGATACCTTGACTACTGTTCATTTTCAATTGTATAAATTTGACACTGACATAAATTGTATATTTGTTGAAAACAAACATATTCATTTGTGAATTGATGTACTTGTTTGTTGATTCAGGTAATGTTATAATGTATTGAATAGGTTTAATTTATGTAATTATGTGTTTTAATAAACCTTTCAGTTATTGCTAGCATCAACAGCCGTACTTAAATACATCATAAGTCTTGATAGCAGACTTATATTTATATATATATATATATATATATATATATATATATATATATATATATATATATATATATATATATATATATATATGTTATAGCTCAATTAGTTTTAAAATATTTAGAAGAAAATGTATTGAATAATTCGAATGAACGAATTATAACTTTCAAAACGTATGTTGATGATTGCCTTATAATAACATCAGAAGATTTTATTGATGATATTCTCAAAAAATTCAACGACTTTAATAGAAAATTACAATTTACTCTAGAAAAAGAAACGAACAATACATTAAATTTTCTTGATATTACTCTCATACACAAAAACAATGAAATTATCACAAAATGGCATAGAAAAGAAATTTTTTCACAAAGAACATTGAACTACAACAGTACACATCATTTGTCACTAAAAAAGAGTTTAATAATCGGATATATAGACAAAGCACTTAAACTTACTTCACCTACACACAGACATGAAACATTACAAGATGTCCATAAATTACTCATAAAAAACGATTACCCAATATAACTTATACAAAAAATCACTAAAAATAGAATTCATAAACTTTACAACACATTAGAAACATCAAAAAAAGAAAATATTAACAAAAAATATATTCCTCTTCCATATATTCCTCATTTAAGTAATAAAATTTCACAAATTTTAAATCTACACGATATTAAAGTAGCCCACACCGCACAAAATCAAATAAAACAAATATATTCTAAATTAAAAAGTAAAACACCTCTTCCGCAAAAATCTCATGTTGTTTATAGTATACCCTGTAATAATTGTAATAAATCATATATAGGACAAACTTTTCAAAATTTAGAAGAAAAAATTAAAAGCACACAAATATACCAGAACACAAACCACAGCACTAATAAAACATAAAAACAATGAGAATCATACTTTCAACTTTAATAGCACAAAAATTTTAGAAATAGAAAAAGATCAAAAACGCAGAGAAATTTTAGAAATGTTACATATTCAAAAACATTTAAATAAAGTCGTAAATGATAGAACAGATATCGAACATTTGAGTTCAATATACGCAGATTTAATTCTTTAATTTTTCTAAGAAACAACATAAATCAAAACAAAATAATTCAACAAACAAACTCTAACCATAACAACTCATCTTCTTAGACAAAATCTAAACATCTAGAATTTTCAATTTTTCTAAAAAGAAAGTATAGTTCAGAACATGTGATCTCCAAAATTACAAGTAATGTCTTTTTAAAGACAACAATCAAATATTTTAAACCTATTTTGTACATTACGTGGGTGAAGGTTTCTGTGGTTCCCTTCCCATCTAATATCAACAGACCTGTCTGTTGATATTGGACTAAACAGCACGTAATTAATAACTGAAAACGGCCACAGCCGCAATGAGAAATTTTTGAAAAAAAGATAAATAGTACCCTATTCTTTGACTCTTCAAAATCAAAATAATTTGAACCTATTTCGAACATTACGTGGGTAAAGGTTTGTGTGGTTTCCCTTACCATCTAATAATAACAGATTTGAATGTTAATATTGGACTGAATAGCACGTAATAAATAACAAAGAACGGCCACAGCCGAAATTTTTTAGTGAAACATAGTAGTCTTTTTCTATTCAAATTTTTTCAATTCAATAAATGTCAAAGAAATTTCAATTTTTTCAAAAGTTTTGATAAAGCCACGAATGTCGTGGCGAAACGTCAACTTTTTAATAAAATCGAGTTTTTTGAGATTCAACAAGCCTGTTATTGCTAATAATTATCAGAAGATTATTGTATATATATATATTGTATATATATATATATATATATATATATATATATATATAAATAGATATATATTTATATATATATATATATATATATATATATATATATATATATATATATATATATATATATATATGTATATATATATATATATATATATATATATATATATATAAAAGGTCCTTACGACCTTAGAAACGGAACTCTACCTTTTTTATAATTCTCACGGATCATTGCGTATTACAATCACTTAACGCCAAAGGTAAATTTAAATTAAAGCTGTAATTATTCATTTACTATAATTAATATCTGTTTCAATAAATTAAGAAGTTATATTCTGTCAATTTTTAGTACATTATTGTTTTATCAATAGGTATGGGTAAAGAAGTAGAAAACCTGATCATGGAGAATAACGAGCTCTTGGCAACAAAGTGAGTGTAACAACCATTCTATTAAAGCTATGATTATTTTGTTAAATTCAAAAATTTCAGAAATGCATTAAATGTTGTTAAAGATGACTTAATAGCGAAAGTCGACGAACTCGCTGGAGAATTAGAAATGCTTCGAGAAGAAATACTGTCTTTGAATCTATCAAGAACTAAATTAAAAGAGAGAATAAGCGAATTGGAAGAAGAACTTAAAAAAGTTAAAGAAGCACATGAGGCGAAAATGGAAGCTGGAGAAGACGGCTCGGATGTACCAATGGCACAGAGAAAGAGATTCACTAGAGTAGAAATGGCAAGAGTTCTAATGGAACGCAATCAGTATAAGGTAAATGTCAATTCATTATATTGAAATCATTTTTGATCAAATTGTATTTAACACCTTGGACGATTTAGATTCATATTACCTTTTTTATTAGGTTTCAGAAAAAATCTCATTCTAAAAGTACTTTTATAGTATTATGATATACATAAAGTATCTTGTATATGAATGATTACACATTACAGGAACGTTTCATGGAATTGCAAGATGCTGTGCGCTGGACGGAAATGATCAGGGCAACAAAAACTGAAGCATTCGATAAAAAACAAAGTCAAGGCATTTGGAAGTTTTTCAATAAACTATTTAATGGCTCTGATCGACCTTCTAGGCCATTATCAGCGTCTAACATGCGATATCAAACTGCATCCAGTGAGGTTGCCCCTTCAATGAGAGCATTAACAAGATCAGGACAGGATTATATGGAAACAGAAATGGGTATGGAAATAACGGAAACGTAATACATATAGTTACGTATTATGCATTTAGATTATTTTAAAAGCCTTCAGTTCTTTTGGTCGGAATGATTTAGTGAATGCCAAAATTTCATTTTAATGAATGAGCAATATATGAATAGTATATATACACGTTTTTAGGAATTAACATATATTTTTCAATTTCACTTCTTTAATTTTGATCATATATATATATATATATATATATATATATATATATATCTATATATATATATATATATATATATATATATATATATCTATATGTATATGTATATATATATATATATATATATATATATATATATATATATATATATATATATATATATATATATATATATATATATATATATATATATATATATATATATATATATATATATATATATATATATATATATATATATATATATGTATATATATATATATATATATATATATATATATATTTAATATATAGCTTTTTGTAATTGTTCATTGATAATTGTAAAAATATATTTTACTAGCAACCGAAAGAACAGAGAAGCTCATACATACAGGGAAAACAAATAAAACCTTATTATAATTTGCGTTCAGATGCTAATACTGCTTCTCTAGTCAATTTTAGGGGTTTTAAAGTTATGTATTTTATTTTGTCATTTACATATTATTTTTATACTTTTTGTTGACGATTTATATGGCTGTGAAATTCTCTAATAACAATAAAGTACCTGTTTATCTGAAAATTATATCCATTTTGAATTCAGACTCCTGAAACAGAAGAAATATAAAAAATAGTGATATTCCTACTTTTACTAGCTTAACTTCAATGTGATATGGAGAATTTGTTATTATGAAAAGTGAAAAATCTTTTAGTTACTGAAGAGTATAGGTTTGCGTTAAGTCAAGGACTTGTTTCTGCTAAAGGTAATCCATCTGGTGATTCTTGCATAATAAAGGAGAAGGCTATGTGTATATATATCTGATTGTTCCCAGCAACTCAGTGGACTTTTACAGGTTAGGTTAGAGCAGAAAATAATATTTTTAATTTCACTAACCTCTTTCATTCCATGTACTAAAAAAAGATGTTTTTACTATATTCAGATGATTATGATATAAATTATAATATAAATTGTATCATGAATTTCTCAATTGACATGTTTTACTTTCATTGAGATCATTTATGACGAATATTATTCAAGGTCTTATTCTCTAATCTTGGGGTGTTGTGGCATGAATAAAAATGGAAGTTTATTGAAGCTATATTTAAAATCACATACCGAACACTATATTATGCAACCCTCTTTTTCAAATTTTCTGTTATTAGATCCGAAATAAAAAAAAATTAGATATTCTACCGATTTCATCAATTTGCAGAGTTCATAAATATATGAAAATATTATGGAATTTTGAGTAGGACTAGGAAATATTGCAATTTTTCATTGAAAAGTATGAAGTTTCGAACATTTTGGAAATTATTGTTTTACTATTATAGAAAATCAGATATGGATGTATGCAAGGCAAACTTTTCTTGGAGGAATTTCAGAATTGGAATTTATATTGTCTCTAATCTTCCTGTTTTCCAAAGAAAAATGCAATGCTAAATCAAAAGCTTCAATCTTTAATATATCTGACTACGTGAAGATATGTTTGATATTAAGTTGATTGATTCATATTTTAATGTGTCATATTTTGATGATCTGAGATACTGAACATTTAATCATCATTTCGGCTAATCACAGCATGATTTTCGATTGTTTCTTCATATTTCCTTCAAATTCATTGAGTAAGAAGTATTCAGAACAGATGAATTAGTCTGATTATGTGATATCAAGAATTGTTGAAATATTCTTAATAATTAGTAACAAATCTTTTACCTCATTGTTGTGAGCTTACTGGGCAAGAATTTTGGCTCGATATATTTTTTTATTCAAACTTAGAATATTTATTAATCGCTAATATTTTATATTAATCTGTCTCTTCTCTTGACCGAGTAATTATTTTGAATATTTTATACTTGGTTAGGAAAAACAGTTCAAATGTACAAGCAACATACCTTAATGTTTCTTATCCAGAATTATTTCTCTCTATTTGAATACTCATCTTTAGTGTGAACTATATGTTGAAATAGTATCAGTGAAATTTTGAATTTCCGGACTGTCTCGAAATGTCAGAAGTTAAGTAAAAATTACCAAATAAAATAATTCGACTATGGCATGCAGTTGGCATTACGCATTACATCCAAAGTTCCTTATTGAAAGCAAATCTATATTATATTACCTAATGGAGGCCATTTTGATACATAATTGATTATGCATTTGATAAACTTCGCAGTTTATATCTGGGAATTAAAATATTTATATGCAATTTGTGTATGCTTTTATGTCTTTTGAAATTGAAATTTCTTCATATTTGTCACTTGAAGTCTGAATGATGAAGTTGAATAAAAACTTCTTCTTCTTCTTCCAAATTCAATTCCAAAAACAAATAATCAATTTATAAAAAATTATTGTTAATCTATTTTGTCATTGATTTGCGAATGCCGTTATAATTTGAGTGTTCAAAGTAGCCAGAAATGATCGAAAAGTAATTACAACTAAGTTTCATAAGTACTAAGAGAGCAACACATTTTTACTATACTCAGGTAGTAGCCGTAAATAGTTTATTAGATTAACAATAAGTGTAAAAACATTTCCAAATATATGCAATAGTTCATGTGTAATTTTCTGTAGTTTTTCAGTATCTGAAAATATATTTGAGACAATTATGATATGACTTTGGAGGAAATAGTTGACAGTAAAGTTTTTTGCTGATGATGAAGTAATTGGAAGGAAGTAAGAACTACTTCTTGGTTTTTATAATTTGAATTATCTACTGCTAATATCAATCTCCCTCATTAAAATATACCAAGTTGATTTTTTTTAACAGACAGAAATGTTGCTTTGTTACATTAAAGCCGTCATGTTGAAAATGTTGAATGACATAAAAAAGCTTGGTATTTTACATGAAATTATTGTCAATAATATAGTAATGTGTTGGTCCTCGAAACTTAATTCCAAACAAGTATTACGTCTTATACGCAGAAAAAATCATTGTTTTTCTGTAAAATATATCTAACAAAATTAAAAGTTTTGACATTTAATTTGTGTAGTCTAGTTCGAAATGTATTTGTGAGATAATATATTTTTTGGCCCTTACTATTTTTATATAATATAAATTCATAATAATATGCCAATAAATTTTGACTTACCAAATATATTTTTATGTTAGGTTCGATGTCTGAGAAACTGTCCATGAGGAGAGCTATAGAAAAACGTGAACAGTATAGATACCTAAAAGCTCATGTACGTAAAGAGGATGGACGGCTACATGCATATGGTTGGAGTTTACCTGGAAGAATAACACCGGCTACAAAGGGCTCTACTTCAGGAGTACCAGTTCCTGTGCCGGTGTATTGTAGACCGTTAGCGGAATCTAGTCCTGGGATGAACATCTGGTGTGCTGCTGGCGTCACATCAGTAGATGGTAATTTCAAAGACTATTCCATCATTGGCAATGGGGGACTAGATGCTGCAAAAGAAGCTGAAGATGAAAATAGTTATGAGAAAAACAATGTGGATAGACAAAATTTATCTCTATCTTCACAAGTATGGATATGTAGTTTCACACATAACGCTAGTATAGTGACCATTATTGATGCCAATAATCCAGCAGAAATATTGGACAATTTTGGAGTTTGCACATCACGAATTTTGTGTATTGCCAGTATTCCTGCTGCATCATCAACAGACAACATAAATAATACACCTCTGAGTTGCAGTAACTTGAATTCTCCAAGTGATGAAATTAGGGAAGTAATAAACGAAACTGAAGATCTCATACCAACTATTATTACTGAGGGAGCCAAACAGATTGATAAAGATGCTGAAATGCAAGAAGAACTCAAGAATGTAAGAATTATTGTTTCCTTACAATGTCCTTCAAATATTAATGCTTATTTTCAGCTTGGTAAAATATATTTCATCAAGGATAACCCTACTGCTGATGAACAAAACAAAGTTCTTCATAAAAGTTCAGAAGACGAAACGTCCAGTGAAATTTTGGAAAATATTGACTCAGAAATAAAAATTGAAGAAGAACCGAACAATGAAAATGATTCAGGAAAACAAGACACAGATGAATTAAAAGAAAAGGAAAAGGCAGTATCTAGTAAAATGGCAACAATGTGGATAGGTACCGAGAATGGTTCAGTTTACGTTCATTCGTCAATATCTAATTGCAGTAAATGTTTACATCAAGTCCGTTTACGAGATGCAGTTATGAACATTGTGTAAGTGTTATTTCCGCTTCATTGTTATTTCAATCTAAATATTCATTTAAACTCTCCGTGTCTAACCTAAAGCATCATTAAAGTTTACCTTCAAATTCAGTTTTTTTTTAAATAGTAAACTTTTAGATACTTCAATAACACTGAATTAATTGAACTACTAGACTAATGTGATGTATATTTTTAAATGGGTGAATTATACAGAAATATGTATGAAATATTAGACCTTGAAATGTATTAAAAAAAAATTCATCTTGATCTATTCAGTAGTTTTAAGCAAGGAGATCTTATCTGGCAAAAAGATGAAAAATCGGTTTAATCAAGTTTATGTATTGCTAAAAATATTAAACATAATAGATATTACATGCAAAACTTGACACTGAGCCTATGTCCTCAAGTTGTGTGATAGTGAAAAATATACCACTCTTGAAAAAGAGTGATTATATATTAATCAAAAAAAAGCATATACTATTTTTAGTTTTTTAATGAAGAAACAAATTATTTCCTGAAAACAAATTTTACCGATCTTTTTGCTTATCATCAGAGTTTTAATTTGAGGTTTTTATTTTTATTTATGCCACCTTCAGTTTCGATTGAAAAAATTCCTTTACAGCCACATCAATGGCCAGGTTATAGTAGCATTAGCTTGTGGAATGATGGCAGTCTTTAGGAGAAAGGAGGATGGAGAATGGGATCTTTCGCAATATTACTTACTGCAATTAGGATTGCCCACGCAAGCTGTAAGATGTTTAACAGTTGTTGAAGATACTGTATGGTGTGGATATAGAAATAAAGTACATGTACTCCAACCAGCCGACCTGAAAATTATTTATACGCTGGAGGCGCATCCCCGAATGGAGAGTCCTGTAAGATTTAATTTATATATGACTTTCTATATTTATCGATTTTATTTCTTTGAAAATATTTTTACTTACATATTTCCTATTGAAAAAGAAATCATTACATTCCTGCTCTAGAACAAGTAATATTTGGACATATATATATATATATATATATATATATATATATATATATATATATATATATATATATATATATAAAAATATATATATTAATAATTATATATATATATATATATATATATATATATATATATATATATATATACATATATATAAATATATATATATATATATATAACCGTTCTCCCTCCTTCTCGCGCAAAACTAGTTTATGTTACTGTATGAATTATTCAAGGTGATTTCCACCAATCCCACTATTGAGAAACAAGCGACGTTGAATACTCGAGAAAATCACTATCTACAAGTTAAAACAAAACTTGGCCGAACTATTCGGGATTCTAGATCGTCAGTGTAAGGGAAAATGTCACGCCTGAGTGCCGTTCGGGGAAAACTGTCAAGTGGTGATCTCTGATTTGTTGGATTCGTCTCCGTCCCGAATAGCCGAATAACTATTAAAATATCGGAAAGATTCACGTAAAAACAATACTCGAATAATATAACAGAATTTTAGAGAATAATGACAACTGTCAAATCGATAATCAATAAATACATCGATATCAAATACATATAAAATACTCGAATCGAAATGTAAAAAAAATATAGAGAACAAATGACAACAACTGTCAAATCAGTTGGTCTCAATCATTCCATTGAGTTCCACCAGAGGAACATTGAGAAAAATTTTTGTTGCTGTTGCGTGTTTCCAAAAATGTTCCCAAATGTTCCTTAAAATTTCTTTATGTTTCGCCAACAAATATTGACTGTTTCTACTTGTCACCCTTCAAGCTACGATTCCACCGAAGGAACATTTTTGTTGCTGTTGCGTGTTTCCGTAAATGTTCCTGAATGTTCCTTAAAATTTCTTTATTTTTCGACAACAAATGACTGTTCCTACTTTGTTTGTTTTATGTTTTATGTGATATGTTTTGAGTATATAAGCTGTAAATCGCGAGAGAGTGAATTTTGTATGTTTTATGTGATTTGTTTCGAAAAAAAGCATATAAGGGTTATTCCTTCGATGTGCCTCGCTTACCACCGCACAATTTACAACTTGAGGTAGTCATCATGCTTCGAAATCTAAACCAACAAAAAGTATTCAATAAAACGCGTTTGGTGATAAGAAAACTGATGATCAATGTGATTCACGCGACGATACATAAAGGAAAAGTTAAAGGTGAGGAAGTTCATATTCCGAGGATTCTGACGATCTCAACCGATATTCCCATTGAGTTTAAACGAATTCAATTTCTAAGAAAATGCATGTTTTTATTCATAGACAACTGTACGTGGCATGTTCACGTGCCGGCAAACCGTCCTCTTTATTTGTTCTTGCACCTGCAAACAAACAAAAAATATGTCGTATATCGCAAGGTGCTCCACTGAAGAGAATCAACCCAACTGTAACCCATGCAGCAGAATACATAACTTCATTATAGCAAATGTTTTGCCGACACGCCATTGAAAGACTTGATTTTTGCATATTTATTGAATTTTTATTTTCTTTATATACTTATATTACCCTAATGAACTATTGAAATTAATACATTTTTTGAGTTTTTTATTAGGTTGATTAAAATCATATATTCAGTTTAGTTAAAAGGTATCACTACATTCATTGACTGTTAAGCGGTTCAAAGTTTGCCGGGTCAGCTATTCATAAATATATACTCGTATTTCAGATATTTGAAGGAAGGAATTAAACTAATAATAAATTATTACATATTATATAATCATAGATTAAATCTTTCAACCTATCAATTAAATCACTGTATCACTAAGTTATATTGTTGTTTGAGTTAGCTTTGGTGTCTTTTTCCTATACTATTGTGGGAATGCAGGAATTCTATATTTTTAAACTGTTTTTGAAGTGTATTTTATATATACTTTTTCGAGATGAAATATGATCTTGACATATAATTTTAATATCACCGAAGGAAAAATTATTTCTTTGACTGAAACTCTGAGGTAGGTGGTATTTCAGTTCCAGAACTGATCTTGTTATGATATGTAATCATCAATATTCAGACTTGACCACTTCTTTGTGTGTTTTTCTGTCTTGAGTGAAAGATGGCTAGGAAGGTGCGTTTCTTCTTGAACAGTTTGACTCGCTGAAGTAGGGAAACGGTCTTTGATTTTAGGAATATTGATATTTCTCTTAGATTATCAAGTAGGGGACCAGAAAGAAATATACTATTTATACTTTGAAGGTTCGGCAGATGGCTTGGCTAGGTGTTGGAGTTTGGATATCTATTCGTTTGGATTCTACGCTAAGACTTTATCATGCTCATACTTATCAACATTTGCAAGACGTGGATATTGAACCCTACGTTAGTAAAATGCTTGGTAAGTACAATTAATTTCTGTTCTACTAATTTTTGTTCTCTTATTTTTCAACATGTTTTCACTCCAATCATGATAAAGCGTTCAGTGATTATGGATAAAGAAAAGATTAACGATAAAAGATTTTTTTCAAGACTATGAGGTTCAAATCAGACCAGCCCTTCTACATATATAGTTCTGAAACAATATATTTACATCGTATACTATACGTCATTTATTATTTTTCTTATATTTTTCGATATATGTATGTTTTCATTCTGAGTGAACTGTATGAACTAGGCAAGCCTGGCAGATATCGTTGGGATATGTTTTAACATACTATGACATTCCGTCTAAAAATTGTCAAGTATTAGACGTTTGTAGTCGTATTTTCCCTGAAAATAATAGACTATTGCATTGTAGCGAAAGTGCGGGAGTGGTTTTATATTATATTATATATATATATATATATATATATATATATATATATATATATATATATATATATATATATATATATATATATATATATATATATATATATATATATATATATATATATATATATATATATATATATATATATATATATATATATATATATATATATATATATATATATATATATATATATATATATATATATATATATATATATATATATATATATATATATATATATATATATATATATAGGTATACAGGGTGTCCCGAAATTAGACGTCAATATTTCAACCACGTATTCTACTTTTAAAAATGAAGGTAAAAGTTCATATAAACTAGGGTCCCCAACTTCTTCATTTTTAGGATACAGGGTGTTAAAGTTGAAGCTGTGATGGTGGTTTTTTGTAAGTATTTTCGAAACCCCTGGAAGTAATTGGATGAAATTTGTTACAGTTACGAAACTTTTTACGCTCTATTTAATGTAATAAAAGGTAGTATTGTAATATTTTCAGGAGTGCGTAGTGCAGGGGGTATTAGCGAAAAATTTGGCCCAAATTTTTTGGTGGTTAATTTTTAATAATTTTGACTTCACAGTTTGAAAATATGAAGCTTTCTGTACAAATAAGGTACTTCTATCATACTTCGCTAGGAAGCCGCATTTTCGAGAAAGATGCAATTGAATATTTCTTGACGAATTGATTTTTTGCTTTTCATTGTGCAAATCGAAGAGGAATAAGCAGCAGATTTGGAAACAAATGACGTTTTTTGATTGGCTAGGTAAAGAAATGCCTGTCAATTATTAATCGCCCAGTTTTTAATTGTGCTGCTTGTTGCCGGAGAAAAAGCTATTCAGTAGTAATGCAGAGGTTTTCAAATAGAGAATTATCAGATATCCACTTTGTATGTAGTTTATGCAATGGCAGAGCACGACGGTGAGCCAGCTCAGTATGGTGTGAATATTAGGAATTGACTAGACGAGTAATTTCCGTATATTCCGTGTTTACCCCGATCGCCGGATTTAAATCCACTAGACTACTATATTTGAGGCCGTATAAAAGATATAGTATACGCAATAGAAGTAGACAACGATGAGGAGTTGTGTGAAAGAATACGTGTGGCAAGGAATCAAATAAGTCAAAACCATTTTGAAGTTTCGCAGGCTTCACATGCGATTACCCGTATAGCCTAAATATGCCATCGTGAGCAGGGTAACCTTTTCGAGCATTTTTTCTTAATGTTTAGTTCAGTGGTTCCCTAACTGGAGGGAAGGGCATTGGGAGGTGGGAGAGCCTACAAATTCTGGGCTTTAAAATGACAAATTTCATATTTGACAAATTCTAATGAAAGAGGAAAATATTGGTTGCGCACTTTCAAAGATATCACCAAGAATTGCCGACATTGTTGAGAAAATGCAGCACCACACTACCCATTAGACTAGAATAGTGATTTCAAATATGATATTTATAAAAAACCGTTATCAGGTCTTCACCTTTAGAACGAATAAGTTGTGGATCCTAGTTTATATGAACTTTTATATCTATTTTTGGATGTAGAATACGTGGTTATAATATTGACGTCTAATTTCGGGACAACAATCAAGACGTAAAGAAATATTCAAATGCATTTTTCTCGAAAATGATGCTTCCTAGCGAAGTATGAGAAGTGTACCTTATTTGTACAAAAAGCTTCATATTTTCAAATTTTGAAGTCATATATATATATATGTATATATATATATATATATATATATATATATATAAATATATATATATATATATATATATATATATATATATATATATATATATATATTTATATATATATATATATATATTTTTATATATATATTTTTATATATATATATATATATATATATATATATATATATATATATATATATATATATATATATATATATATATATATATATATTTACTTTTCTTTTCTTTTCTTAGCAATAATATAATTTGTGACTTTCTTGAAACTCATGAGAAAGTTACAAATTTGATGACGAACATTAGCTGTTTGAATAGCCTGTTATTGCTAAGAAAAGATAAGTAAAGAACGATACATTACTGGCAAGAATAATTAAGAGTAAGGTATCATTCACAAATTTATAATTGTTCGGATGAAAAATCTGAACAAAATCCTAGGAAGTTAGATTTACATATGAATTAGTTATCGAAAAATCTTGGTTTCTTATATACTTTTAATTACATCCTTTTTTTATAACGATTTCTTTATCGTTTCATAGTTACATAATTTTTTATAGCTGAAATGGGTTGAATAAATTTGAAAAAGTTTTGGCTTTGGTTTGCTGTTAAAATTCTGTTACTAAGAAATGGCGATCGCTTCTTTCAATTTTCAAATTCATTGAAATAGAGAACTGCAGCCATCAGTCGCAAATGAGAAATGTTGCCGTTGTGCCTTTTAAATATTATCTGAAGTACGAGTGTTTTCTTTGCTTACTGTGAAAGCCGAAAAGAATTGAAAAAACTTCACGCAAATTACATTTCTAAATGAAAATTATGCAAATTTTAATTGCATTCAAATCTTTGCATAGTTAATAAAAAAACATAAAGTATATCTTCCATTACATTTCCCATATTTTACATCAATTTTTTTGTATCAAATTATGTTCAATCATGCTATGAAAAATTACTAATGGCACAGAACAGACGTATTTACAAAACAGCATAATCATAATGTGGAAAATGGATATTCAAAATGTGAGAAATATCTGTTTATATTCGTTTTTGAGTTTCTTTATTTTCATTCGTTAGTGACATCCAATTGCAAGAATTGAAATGTTCATCTCCTATATTACTTCTTTGCAGGAACCGGCAAATTAGGCTTCACATTTGTCCGAATTACTTGTTTGATGGTATCATCTTATAGACTTTGGATAGGCACTGGTAATGGTGTCGTTATATCAGTTCCTTTATCGGAAGATGGTTCTAATGACGGTAAAATAGTCCAGTCTACTAATTTAGGAGCAGCAAACACTGAATGTCAGTTGCCTACGGCTCCTGAAGGATTTATACCTTATTGCTCAATGGCTCATGCACAGCTAAGTTTTCATGGGCATAAAGCGAATGTGAAGTTTTTTGTAGCTGTTCCAGGAAACGGAGGTACTATTTCACCGTATAAATTGCTGTTTTTCTTTATTCCCACTCTAATTTGAACATTTAAGGTACAAGTCCATCTTCGAAAGCTAGTTCTCCAACAAATTCTCCTGTTTCTTCAAAGCATTCAAATACAATGCTGGTGATGTCGGGAGGTGAAGGATATATAGACTTTCGGATAGGTGAGTAGTTAAGTTTTTAGTTTTTATACATTAGAGAGACTTTATGTATAAACTCACGACGTTTTGAGTCCTTTGTGTTAAAATCGGTTGTTTGCAACAGCATAATAAAGTTTTGAACAATAATTATTCTGTTTTTTCCGTTCAGAGTTCGTATTGATTATGAAGTTAACAACTCTCATGATTGAATGCTTTTAATCCGAAAATATTCTGAAAATTAAACTTTTTATAATATTTCCATTTATTTCAATTCAATAGGCAATATGAAATGTTTCTTAAATTGCACGACTTATTTGATACATATATAAAATACAGATATAAAATCTAAATCTGAAACAAATGCGATATTTGAGAAATTGAACGTATTAATCTATAAATGAGAAGGAATGAACCTACAAATTGAAAGAGAAAAAATACACAATTTGAAAAAATAATAACAAAATTAAAAAATTCACAAATGTCAATATTTTAATCTAAATTTTTTCGCATTAAATTTGTATATGCTTTTTTACTGTTAGTTTGTTCCATATTCAAGTTCTCAATTTTCTAGTTTGTTTTAGATTTAATAGATGTCCGCCAATCGTCGAATTTTCATTTATTATCAGTAAACGAGGTCGTTTGATGAAATCATCGCTTCATGAAAAATTTGCAATTCTGAATAATTCATAACATCTTACAATCAACTTGAGAAGGTAACTGTATAAACTATAATATCGAAAGAAGGCAAGAAAGCAGTACATTTTCATTATGTATTTCGCTAATTCATGAATATTAGTTTATATACTACATATTTCAATTAATCCTGAACTTAGACTAGTAGTAATGGTAAATTATTTTACCAACTCCAAGTATGGTTTTTTTTATGGAAAACAAGAACCTGCGTTTATTAAAATAAATATGAACTGGTAATTTTTTGAAACGATTCACTTAAACAAATGGAAAACTCAGATATCATCTGACGAATGTATTGTGGAAAGATTTCCTTCCAGAAGGAGAGAAATGGAAGGGCACACATACAATCTATTTTTCATTTTGACACCCCATTTTTGTGAATTTGATATTTTTGTTTGTTGTAAAAGATATACATTTTTATCAAGTTGCGAAAAATATATATTTTTGATGTTTTATATTTTCCATTTTTCACTATTTTAATTGAGTCATCATTTGGAAAGATGTGCGGATAATGTATGCGTTATTGTGATCTCTCTCGTTGTATTGATATAACACTTCCATTTATTTTCGTTTATTTGCGTAATATCGCTCATAATATATCTAATTGTTCGGTTAATGTTGAAGAAGTAGCGAAAAAAATCCAATTAATGCCGGAAAGGAGTGATGAGGGGCCTGATGGTATATCTGCTATATTTCTGAAACGGTGCAATGAAGGCTTGGCGATCCCCTTGTGCAGTTTATTTAATCTTTCCATGAAGTCAGGTATATATCCTGCTCAGTGGAAATTGAGTTTCATAATACCTATTTTCAAATCAGGTGACAAAAGTGACATAAAAAATTATAGATCAATAAGCAAAAATGCATGCATTCCTAAGTTATTTGACACTTTGATTGTAAATAGAATTGCTCCGTTGTTCAATCATGTATTCTTAGATGAACAACATGGCTTTATTCCGAGGAGATCTGTAACGACCAACTTGTTAACATACTCTGATGTGATATTGGAATCTATGAAAGCAGGAAAGCAGGTCGATACTATTTACACAGATTTCAAAAAAGCTTTTGACTCTGTGGCTCACTGGTTACTAGTAGCTAAATTAAAAGCATTGGGTCATTGATTGGTTAGCAGACCGTATTAGCGATATGAGATTAAAGATTTCGATATGTGGTGTATTCTCCAACGAATTCATAATGAAATCTGGTGTCCTTCAGGGTTCACCTCTGTCATCACTTTTGTTCCTCTTGTTTATCAACGACATAGGAGATGTCATAAGGTTCAGTTCATTCTTACTTTTCGCAGATGATTTAAAAATATTTAGACAAATATCTGAGGTCGACGATTGTGAACTTCTTCAACTCGATCTCAATGCAATAATGAACTGGTGCTCAGACAATGAAATGGAGTTAAACATAGAGAAGTGCCAAGTGATGAGGTTCGGAAGAGTGAAGTCACCATATTCTTTCCATTACCATTTGAACCAACGAATTTTGAGGGACGCGAGTGTTATTAGGGACTTAGGGGTGTACTTCGACCCGAAACTGGATTTTATTGCTCACATACAATTCATTACTAATAAAGCTTTTAAGATGCTTGGTTTCATAAAAAGATCGATGTGTCATTTCAACAATTTGGATGCAATTAAGTCAGTTTATTGCGCAAATGTTAGAAGTGTGTGTGAGTACGCATCCGTGGTATGGTCACCGGTTTACTATGTTCATAAACATAATATCGAGAGAGTTGAGAGAAAATTCTTGAAATGGGTTGCATTCAAGCAAGGATTTCCAACCTCGTTTCAAAACTATTATTTGATCCAAGAGCAAATGAGTTTGGGGTCTTTGGAATCACGGAGGGAAAACTTTGACGTGATGCTAATTTTCAAGTTGATAAACAACTTTACTGACAGTAAATATTTGTTAGCTAAAATAAGCCTTAATTGCAGGTCCGCATTATTGAGATCTAGAGAAATTTTTAACTTAAGTTTTGCTCCAACTAATTATTTTATGAACAGCCCCTTAATTAGATCTCAAAGACTTGCGAATGAATGCGAAGTTGATCTTTTTGCAGTCTCAATTTTTTCCCTTAAGAAATATTTCGAGTCGCAACCGATAAGCAGATAGTTAGGAGCAGGCTCGTTTTTGCAGGTGCTTATGAAGTTGTCGGTTTAATTTATAAAGAAGTTTGATTATGAATGTTGTTTCATGTTTTTTTTGTATTGTTAAATTGAAATTTGAAATATTATTTTTTTCATCTTTGAATTTACTAAGTTTAATAATGTAAAATGGCATGTCCGTTTGATTAAATAAATAAATAAATAATCTGTTTTAGGTGATGAAGAAGCTGAAAATCTTAATAAAGAGACTTCTGATACAAACACAACATTAGATGAAATGTCATCTATAATTAGTCATTTGATTGTATGGCAGGTTACTTCTCCTGAATTTTAAGACATAGGATATGGCGACGGTAATTTTTACATAAACTCTTGCAGCTCTCTGGCCAAAGAATTCATTAATTTATTTTCAAGCAACGAATTTTTATTTAAGAGCGCAATTTCAGCTTAGTATGTTGTAAATGGAATTATAATGGAAGATGAGCTTCTATATATAACTCTCTTTGTATATAAAGAGATGGAAGAATTTCCAAAGGTAATATTCACTTATATCATATTTTCAAAGATCAGAAAATATCTGGATATTTGCTATACCGTTTAGCCTTGTGAAATTCGAAAAACATTTTAACTTTTGAAACAACTGATGAAACTTTTCCAAAACTTTATGAGGAATCAGCTAATTATAATGATAATTAATAATAACATTGAATTAATGGCGATATTATGATAATATTATATAGGAAACTCCTCAAATTGTTAAAGTTTTCAATAAGTGCAGTGAGTTGTGAATGAATTTTGTTTAGGTTGTTGAGTTACCCAAAAAAAAAACAAAATATGATTGTGATTTCTTGTTTATATTTATAATTTTTTGCTTTATATATGTGTGTAGATATATGTAATTCTTAGGGATATCATGTTTTATTTGAAATTCAATAGAATAGTATCAAAAGAGTGTTTCGAACAAGCGGTTGTACTAGCCAGTAGAAATAATTTTGAATGAAAAAACATTTCGATCTCAACATGTAGAAATAATTATTCCTTCAAAATGGTTAAAGTTACAAACTGCCAGACTGCCATTAGAACAGATTCAATGGTGAATGTGTTTATTCACATAAACAGATGCTGCTGAAAACATCTACTCTTCATGGTTGGAAGTTAATGATTCATTTATTTGTGAAATGTAATTGTTGGCAGATGTTTGCGAATTTATGAATCAGAATGAGAGTTACCTAAACCTTGTATATATGTATATATATGTATATATATATATATATATATATATATATATATATATATATATATATATATATATATATATATATATATATTATCTGGGTTTTTGGATTGGCAGTGTAGTTGCAAATAAATATACAAAACTTGATAATGATAAATGTAATCATAAACGTTTCGGAGATGTGTCTCCTTCTTCAGTATGTTTAGAGCCTAATAATCTGTAAATAAAATTTTGACAATGAGTAACATTGTCAATTCTGAAATTCACGTTTGAAAAAGAATCTCAGAATGCACTAGATTTCTTGGACATGACGCTCATAAGGATGAACAACAAAATACTCACAAGGTGGCACAGAAAAAAGCAGAGCACTAATCACATTGTGAATTACAAGTTTAACCATCACATAAACCAGAAAAAAGGCACAATAATGGGCTACATCGACCGAGCCCTCAAGCTGACATCACCTGAACTAAGACCACATATTATAAAAGATTTAAAGGAATAATTGACAAATAATAACTATCCTACAAAAATGGTAACATCTCTAATACGCCAAAGAGTTCATAGAATGTATAACACAGATACAACGACAATGAAGCAGAAACATGATTTAAACAAAACTAGGATATCTATACCTTATACAGGAAATTTGTCACACAAAATTGGTAAAATAATGAGACAACACAATATAGAAACGGTCCACAAGCCACGCAACCAAATTAAACAGGTTTTCAGTAGACTTAAAGCTTTGACTCCAAAAATAAAAAAATCAAACATTGTATACAGCATACCATGCAGGGACTGGGACAAACAATACATTGGACAGACATCACAAAGACTACAAGACAGACTCAACGCACACAAATACACTAAAACTGCATCAACAGCACTTAACAAACATAAACACTTGAAGGACATAATTAGGCTCTAAAAATACTGAAGAAGGAGACATCTCCGCAACGTTTACGATTACATTTATTATTATCAAGTTTTGTATATTTATTTACACCTACACTGCCAATCCAAAAACCCAGATAATATAAATAAGTAGGTACTAAGGATAAACCCAATATATATATATATATATATATATATATATATATATATATATATATATATATATATATATATATATATATATATATATATATATATATATATATATATATGTATATACAGTGCCTCCATTTTATTACGTTTGATTTTATGTAAATTTAAGAAAAAACAAAAGGCACTTCAAATATTATGTGAAGGGTATGGGGTTTAAAAATCTTATTCTTTTATACATAATTTTTTCATCATTACCTATGTGACTCAATTCTCTTATTCATCAATAATTCACTTCTTGAATCTTCTTTGATGAAAAATAAGTGATTCTATATTAAGTAGATTTTATTCAGTGAGTTTACTACACATTAGTTAACATTGAATAATTAATATACAATAATGTTTATAGAGACCGTACAATTAAACTGAACTAACAAATATATAAATTATTGCTTTCGTCATGACATTATAAATTTAACTAATTGTCTGTTTTCAAGGATTACTTCTAAGTCACGTATTTACTCTCAGCAACCTCCTCGCTTTCTCTTCCACTGTGGCATGGTCTATGTGGGATATGGTATAATACGTTCTGGGCAAACTTGAAACTTCAAATTCTCACAAATACCGCCTAGCTACCTCATTGTGGAGAAGGTACATTATTGTCCGTACCGCTACATAATACCGCTATATAAATAATATCGAAGTCGATACTGAACTTTATCGTTCCTAATTAACACTTATCACTTATGCGTTGGCTTACTCTTCTACCGGTAGTACACATATTTTTGTTACAGCTCGCTCTATAGGTCTTCTTGCTGTCTGTATGGACACGACCCTGGGGACTCCATCGCTGCGTAGGTGTCGCTCAATAATACGTCCAAGGGGCCACTATATTGGCCGTACATTGTCCTCTTTGATGAGAACCATCGTACTGAGCTTCACTGCGCCTTGTCCCGATTCCACTTTTTCTTGGGCGCGTTTAATTCACATATTCAATTGACATATTCACAATCTCATCCCCAGCATTAATTGAATTCTTAGCATCGTCAACATATAGAGCGGAGTTCCTTAAACAATCTGTATAAAGGGTTTTCTTTTTCCCAACTAGCCCCACCTAAAGAAATGCAGGTTGAATGTATACCATATTTATACATTGGGTACATGCCGTTAAACAAGGAAACTGAAACAACCAAAATGCCGTTCCCATTTCCTATTATTATGTTCATTTCTTTGTATATGTTTTTTCGTCTGATAATCGATATAAATATTTAAAGATCCTTCCATCTACTGGATAATGATTTATGATTGCCCGTTATGATTCCGGTTTTTTCTGTACAATGAATGAAGTCTGATAATCACGTTCAACTGGAAAAGTTCCGAATAAAGCTTCACTATAATGTACGAAGGAAAAATCATCTATTGACCTATAAAACCGGTATCATCGAAAAGGTCAGAATGATTCTCATCAGCACCAGTTTCTTTTTCTGAGATACTTTGTACAATGAACTGTCAACTCTTCTGAGGGGTTTGATTGCATTTTCTAATGAAACCACACTTTTGTAGTTATACAATCTCTTTTACGCGGCATCTAAAATGGAAATGAAAATATCTAAAACTAGAATTGTAATAGAAATATCTAAACCCAGAAATTTATTAAAAATACACTGAGAACTTTCAAGAGGTTACGAAATCAATGAGGGGTAATGTGAGGCATGTAGGCTCCCAGTACCGGTATTCCACCACATTGATAGTTAATAACAAAAATGTTATATTCGATCGCAATTTAATGAATGTCACGATAAAGAGGAGATATTTAGGTATTTAATTAGCATAAATGTAATACAATTAGCACATCATATATCTTCATGCTTAACTGAAGGCTGATAATTCGTATTTTTTTAATAAGCGCTGAGCGAGAAGTCGATGATAGTTAATTTTGAGTCAATGCGGACCACTTATGATTCGCGAGCGTAATGCTCCGATGTTTGATAAACGCACCAGAGTGTCCAAACGCCCGCGAAGAAGCATAGGTTTCGTCTAATAGTGGCCTCTTCAATTGATTCTGAACCTGATAATAAGTAATCTACGTAAACATCCCTTTCAAAATTAGCTACTGGTTCTGTATAACCTTCTGGCTAAAAATAGAGCGAATACAGTACCGTAAGTCACATTGTTCAATTGGTACGTTTTAATCGGCATATTAGTGCCCGGTCTCCATAAAATTGGACTTCATGCAGGTGGAATATAATTTATCTTGAATTATAGCTAGTTTGCTAAGAAAACAATATTGTGATGTAGAAAACTAAGTAATATTGAAATTAAATCGTCTTGTATGATCGATCCAATTTCTTGTACGTCATTTAGTCTTAGGTCTGCATGTTGCTTTAGTTGAACCTTGAAAAACAACCCGTGATTTCGTCATTGTGCATGATTCATCTTTAATTATGCTATGATGGGATAGATAATAAAAAGGCTTAGTAGGTACGTACTGTTTGTGTCATACAACCTAGGTTTTCGTATTCTGTCATGAAATCAATATATGTACTTTCTCTTGGTGGCTTCATCCTTTTTTCAGTGAAAGAAAACGCGTTATTTCCTCAGAGAATTCAAGAAGTAAAAATGTTTAGTCTATAAAAGGTATTCTACTAATAATTTGTCTGTCTTGCGTTCGTTAGTTTATTTAAAAAGTCTTTCCCCGAATTCGTTGTTTGTTTTTCGAGTACATTTGTCGATATAGCAATCTTCAATCTTCCAGAATTTTAAAATTGAGTTCTGAATTAGCGTAGTTAAAATCCCAAGTACCGAATTTCAACTTCAAAATTTTTAAATGGCCACAAAAAAGTCACAATCGATATTCATGAAGTCCGTGTGTAAAGTAAGTTCTGAATTGCTCCTAAACAACCCCTACCTTATGATTTGTAAAATTAAAACACAAGAGGAATCATCTAAACAAATTTATGGCATAGATAGCAATATAGTGAAAACATAATTATATCAGTATTTGAAACCAATTCAATCACCATGTTCTTGAATTTATTTACAAAAGTTGTTCAAAGTGGGCTGTTATCAATAACATAAGTCATTCTCAAATTAATTTCTAATTTTCTGCAACGATTTCCTGTCAATTTGTCTTCATTCTTCAATTATCCTAGTTTTTAGATATTATTTATATAGGAGAAGGTGGGGGAATTCTACGCACATAAACAAAACTACCTGTATTGTTTATAAAGATTAAATATGTTCAAATTGATACAGTAAACAGTTGATATCTAATCCTAAACGTCTATAACACACAGGCAGTCAAACCGTAAATACACATTATGAAATTACCACTTTCAGCTTTTGGGTTGGTACTTAAAATTACCCAACCCATGTCACATATATATTCCTTCGAACCTTCTCTCTCAGTGCATTCGACATGAACTCAATCCAAACAATACATACATTGATACTACAATTCTTTAACCTTCCCGAATTCGTCACAAATCAGGCAGATTTTCTCTGTGTTAATTGGATCAATATCGTCCAGTTCATCATCATCACATGTCTTTCTCGTCATATTCCGATTCATCCGTTTCACTATCTTGAAATTTAATCCCTTTTACACATTCTCGTCTCCCTTTGGTTTATTCATCTTTTTGTAGGCAGCAGCAACTTTGTACACTTCCTTGTAAGATCATCTAGGTATTTGGTAGAGGTAATAAATACGAAAAAGAAATGATGGCTTTTGATGTTCCAGTTCCAGGTATAGGAACTATTTCCGAATTTACTTGTTGTGTTGCTTTTTGATGTTGCAATTTTTATTAGTAACCTGATCTTTCAGTAGCTATGTGTTCTATCTATTTCATTTTCTATGTTGACTAGACGAAACTCTGGAGCTGGCAAAAAATCATCATCAGTAAATTTATCTGGTCGAAGGGATAAACTCCAGCAGATCTAAAACCAGCAATTCCATTTTCCATTGTAGCGACTTTCAAATAGGCTCTGTTGAAAATCTCAATTAACTGGAAGTTAGTTATTCTCTGATGCGTACGTGCTAAGAGAAATATTATAGGCTTCTTTGAGTGGGCTAAACAATGTCAGATATGGATACGAGATGAATTGAATGAGCTTAATTTACAGAATGAATATATCTCCTGTGAAATGTGACTGGTATGGTTATCAAGTATTAGTAAAACAGGTGACTCTTGATTGGGATGGACATGATATTTAAAGAGTTTTAACTACTCATAAACTAGCTCATTATTTATCCAGCCATAATCGGAGCAGTAATATACACCTACGGGACCATTATTTTGGACTTTAGCATTCATACGCTTTTTGGGGAAGATGAACATTGGTGCAATATACTCTCCAGCCTAACTCATTGCACAAACTATTGTGATGGTCTTTCCTTTTTCCAAAGATATCGAAGAACCTATTTGGTTTTGTCCCTTCATACCCAAAATTCTTAAGGGTCTTTGTACCGTTGAACAACGTTGTACATCCGATCTGCCTGAAATTCTAATTATTCCAACACTGAAGCAATATTGGAATAAAATCGCTTGACCTCGGTTTTATGGAAGGCGATTATTCGATTGATACTTGTGCCCTCCGGTTTCCTCAGACTTGGCTTAATTTCAAGAACAGACTTACCCAGTCTTATCCGCAAGTTGAGTCTCTTTACAAACATTGTGTCTACTTCCATTTATCTCAAATATTTATCAACAAATTGTCCAAACAAAACGATTGTCCAAAAAAAAACAGAACAGATGTTTTTTTTTAATGTAAATGGATTCATAGGTTTTTGAACCTCAATCCTCATTTGAATGTAATAATAATAATAAACTCTCCAATAGTGATTCCATACTACATTGTAGCCAACTCTAGGATATGTTAAGTTAACTCTTTCTCCTGTTCTTCGGTGAATATACTATCTCGACCCAGTTTAGGAATTGATCTCTGATTCATTTTTATTGTGTATCGAAGAGTCGCATCAGGGAAATTGAAATGACTTAGAAATTTTCTGCCTGAGGCAATGGCATGAAGAGCTGTTTTAAGGGCCTCATTTGTAATATTGCCACGAGTTGGCACTTTTCGAACATATATTCTAGGCATCTGCAATCAAATAAACATTAGGTATATCTTTAGATTTGTTTTCCTTGTGGTAGCAAGACAAGACTAATAATTTGACACGTTGCATCGGGTAATTTTACGCAGCGTGAAATTAACTTCTTCTCAGCACGACCCCAATACGATAGTAACAACTTGGATGTTACTTGGATACTATTCTAATCAACATAAAATTAACATAAAAATTACCAGTAAGAATCAATTTTCATTTGATAATATTAAAAAAGTCGAATATGGAATATTAACGCTTACATTTTTTGTTGCACTTTGTTGGGCTATTTTTTATAAGAATCTAGATTTTATACCTATTCTCAATGATGGCTTGAAATGAACTGAAAATTTTAGGTACATGTGAGAATCTCTCTTCCCTTAACTGGTACACTATGTTAGATATTTTGACTTGTGCACATCGCATCAGTGAGAGCGGTTACATTGGAATCGACTCTGCGTAGAATTACCCACCGCGTAGAATTCCCCCGCCCACCCCTATACGGGACGAATTTTACAAGAAAATGTTAAATAGACCACTGAAAAATTCAAGTCACGTTTCAGATCTGGAGATCTTGGGGTCATTCTATGAAACTTTTTTTATCACTGGATCTACCTAGCGGGAAGTGGCGTATGTGGTATATATATATATATATATATATATATATATATATATATATATATATATATATATATATATATATATATATATATATATATATATATATATATATATATATATATATATATATATATATATATATATATATATATATATATATATATATATATATATATATATATATATATATATATTATATATCAGGCGCGGATCCAGGCCCGACTTTTGGGGGGGGGGGACTTTTATATATACATAAGCAAAAAGGTACTGGTATTTTGGGCAATGGTAAATCGAGTAGCTCCCAATCAAAACAATTAGGTGGGGCCCAGGCCATTTGGGGTGGGGGGCGTTCCCCCAGTTCCCCCCTTTGGATTCGCGCCTGATATATATATATATAATAGTTAAATGTAATTTCACCGTGTTATCTATGAAAAAAATTGACAGAACAGATTTTTTTCCAATGGTAGGTTATAATTTGATGTATCGCGAAATAGGGGTTACCATTTGATATTTGCAAGAAGGGTTGGGTGGCGCTGTAAATGGTTTACGTGTAAACACAGGAATAATATTTATGAACTTTCCATTAATATATAATTTGACGTGTTTTCTGTTTGTCTTAAAGTTTTTCTGAAATATAAAATTTTGGGAGTGTCCAGTTTTGCAATCAAGGTACTGTATTTATACATTATTTAATACTTAATCGTTTATATCTGTACAAATACTAGTTGAATAATTCTAGTGTACATATTTTTAGAAAAATTGTTAAATTATGGGAATTCATCAGAAATTGCAATTTTTGGTCTGTTGAAATTTGCAGCAATTTCATATGTTAATTACGTAATCAAGATTTCAATGTTTTTTTGATTTCGAAATGTTTCCCATATACATATAATATCATTGGTTTCATGAAACTGATGAAAGTTACCTTCTCATTTATTTATTCAAATTGGTAATGTAAGCCACGAACTCAATGTTACGAGCCTTGTAGATTTGATTTGTAGTAGGGGAGACTAGGGAGGCTTGATACACTTAACACTCCATCTAAAATAATTTAAAAAATATTCATCGTGCAAATTCTTTAATTAGCTTCCCTCACAACTGAATAAATTGCAGTCAATTTCGGATACTTTACAGATGTCAGTTTAGAATGTGCAATAAGTTATTAACTGTTTTACCAAAATATGCAAAGTGTATCAGTCCCCCCATAGTAAGGGAGCTTTGATACAATATATGGGAGCCTTGATACATGACTAGGTTTTCACAATTATTCTAAACATTATTTAGATATAAACTTATTATTTACTTATTTGTATCTAAATATTTTTTATATTGTGAAACATAAGCCAAGTGTTTTTATTTTAAAGTTTATACTTTATTCTTTATGATGTTTCACCAAGTGATGTGCGAGAATTCAATCTCAATTCTAAACATTAGTTTATTTAGAGAAGCTTTTACCTCTAAAACTTTTAAATTTTAAATAATCTAAATTATCTAGCACTTCTAATCGTTGTGGGTAGGTAAGGGTAACTCTAAGTAAACCCGACAAATTATTTACAAAACATTTATTATTCTTGAAAACATTACAAACTACTATTCAAAACTTTCACAGAACATTATTATATTTTGAAAAATTAATGGGAAATCTCAACTTTTTTGAAGATCTGGCAGTTCCGCCTACAAAACTCGGTGGTGGTAGTTTAATGACATCTTCCTCGGGCACAAAAAATTCATCCTTTACATCAGGATATACAAAATGGAAAGCAGGTTTTTTGCGACGCATAAAATTTATAAAATATTCATTCTCACCTTTTTGTAAGACTTGGCCGATGTAGTGCGCTATTGTCTTTTTTGTGGCAAATCGTACTAGCACGTAATCATTTACATCTACTACTCCTGTAACGAAATTGTCTTCTTGTATTTCCTTCTCAATTTGTTCATCTATATCAGTGAGCTCATCAGATGATACGTCGAAAGTCGGCTCCTCCGATGTGTCAAAATCTTCGTCAACAATATTCTTTTGTTTCTTTTTCATTTTACCTTTGTTTTTTGTCTTATTTACTGCATCGTCCATAATTTTTCTTTTAACGCTCTTTTTATTTTGCGCTCCCTGTTTCTTTTCCTGCCTTTTTTCATGCTCACTTTTAATTTCCTCCATGTTAGGTGTGTCAGTCAGAATTTTTGTTTTTGTTGGATTCCTGCGTGAGCTGTACTTTTTTCTTGGCGGGGCCTGAGGAAGTGGTCTTATGTCCTCAAGTGTCTTCTCATGTGTAATCTGTCCAAAATCAGATTCCAGTGTATGGTTTGTATGATCTGAAGTTGATGGTATTGACTCTGGTGTGTGATGTTCAACAGGTGCTGCTTCTACTTCTGGTGTACATTCCCTCTGGGTATGCTCTTCAGTAAGTGAAGGAGCTATTACTGTTTCTGGTGTAGGATCTAGCTGTGCAGGATCTGGTCTATCAGTTACCTTTGCAGTAAGGTAGTCAGAGTCGGTAAATACTTGAGAGTTGTATGGGTAAATTCCAGTTTTAGCAAATCCTTTGGTGATGCTTAATGGTGAGAAAGCTCGTGGATATGCCTTACCTGTAAGTTTCGCAATATCTTTTAGAGTGATAGTTTGACCCGCATTTTGCACCATAAAATCATCGCACGCTTCATTATAGTATGATTTAAATGGTCCAAAGACAGCAACATCTAAGGGCTGTAATCGGTGGCTTGTATGCGGAGGTATAGTCAATAAAACTACACCATTTTCCTTGCACATATCCAGACCCATCGGCGACATGTGGCTACTATGATTATCCATAATCAACAGAGCTTTTTTCTCTTTGCTACATTTTGAAAATTGTATGAAGTGTGATAAATATATTTCAAAATTTTCCACTGTCATCCAGCCAGTTGGGTGAGCCGAAGCCTTAGATCCCGGTGGGGCTCCATCTGTCATATAATCTTGTATGCGAACCCGCGGAAAAACATAAAATGGGGGAATAGTATTTCCTATTGCATTAATTGTACACAGAACCGTTACTGTCTGTCCTCGTTCACCTGAGGTTGCTTTACATACTTGTTTTTGTCCTTTTTTCGAAATAATTTTGCAGGGTTTGTGGACAGTTTGAATCCCAGTCTCATCACAATTATAAATAGACTCAGGTCCAAAATGGTCTCGATTTAACACCCCTTTCAATAACTTGAAAAATTCTCCCACCGTGTGTCGGTTGAAAGCTGTTCCACGAGAAAGACTTGTTGGTTCAGGTTTCCGCAGTGATAAGTCATTGTTTCGGTTCATGAATCCCCGAAGCCACTCATACGAGGCTCTTTCATTTTTTGTCCAATTTGGGGGAAATTTCTTTTTAAATTCTACAGCATATAAATATGCAAACTTTCTGGTTTCTTTTGAAGTCAACCCGTAGTTCATATTAGCAGCAGTTACTAAATATGCTGATAGATTTTTCTCTTCTTCTGAATTAAAAATTTGCGAAGTTGCAAAATTCGGAATAAATTTTGTCCCATCGCCGATTTCCTTATATTTCAGTACATATCTTCGCAGGGTCATCTTGTCTATGCCATATTTTGTAGCCGTAGTTCTGAGTGGACATCCATCTGCAACTTCTTTCACCGCCCTTTTCATTCTTTCAGGCGATGTAACTGTTCTGTTTGTTTTCTTTTTCCATTTAAATGGCATCTGAAATGATAAGGAATATTATTGTTTTTAAATGCCACTATTAAGGGAGGCATGATACATGTATCAGGTCTCCCCCACATAACATGTATCAAGCCTCCTTCATGTGGAACATTTTACAAAACTTCGTATTAGAAAAACTCTACATTATATTGAGAATCTAAATTATGTGATAAGTTATAGCTAAATCTATATATTATAACATATATATTCAATAAACATGATATTCTGAAACAGTTGTCTGCAAAAGATTTACACTTACCTTCATAAAATGTACAAATTATTCACCCAATTACGATTTTTTGTCACCGACAAGTTATCTTTGCGCCTAACGAACACAAACTAATATAGGTCTAACGGCCACGTGCAAGGACTCAGCTGTTGCCAAATCTAGTAATGGCAAAATATTATAGGCGGTTAATTTAAACGTGTATCATACCTCCCACAGTATCAAGCCTCCCTAGTCTCCCCTACTGTATATTTTGCTGTTTTTTGATGTTAATGTATTCTATAAATAATCTTTAGAAGTAACTGATATTTATTACGATTTGTATACAAATTGAGAATGTATAGATAAAATGTGTGTAAATATTGTGAATTGAACACAATGTTAATAAATATGAAGTGATAAGCAAATGATTTAATTGAAATTGTTATGTTATTGGTCATCTATGGATTGGAAGATTTAAAAATGAAAATATTTTTGTTCCTACCCTTTCACATACCCAAATCTACACTCAAATCATTCAAAATTTCACATTGGTTTTAGAAAATTGAACAATTTAAATATATATTTACTATATAAGGAAAATACACAAAATGAATATTTTTTCCCGTTTGACCGTTTTTTATAACTAAATATATTTTTCTTCTAAATATGTTACACGAGCTTAAGAAAATGAAAAATTTCATAATCCATTTCATCAATTATTTTTCTTATTTACAGAGAACTGCAAAAACGATTTTTTTCTGTAAATATTTTAAAAACTGATATTCAAAATAAAATTGTCATGCAGTATCTACAAAATAATGTTTTTCATGTGTAGTCTCTAAACGTGTTCAGTATAGGTACACCTTGAGGCACATAAATACTCAAAACCCTGGAATATTATTTAAATGATGATCTTTTTCTCTTTAAGCCATACCATAAAGTCTGCAGAACTCGCAGATAAAATCTATTGTTCGTTCATCCGCTAGAAACTCAGCTGATATGTTCAATACGTGTTACCTTAAAAAACTATCGCAGCGAGCTGCATTGGAAGAGCAGGTTTTCGTAACGTATCCAGTTTGAAAATATTTTCATTAAATTATGATTTTTTTCCAAATTAAAAAAAAATGCGCCCTCTAATGTGTAAACAATATTTATTTCCTCTCCGGGGATCAACCTGCCATCCCACTCGTACCAAAACCAATCACATCAAAGGTATTATACGAAACTTGCGCCTTTTATAGTGTAAACAAGATTTATTTCCTCCTCCGGGGGGTCAACCCTCGAACCAATAAAATAAATAGCATCCAATATATCGTACGAAACTACCTACCTACAAAGTTGAAACCTTATGGTACCAAAATTGCGCCTTCTATCGTGTAAACAAAATTTATTTCCCTGGGGGTCAACCCCACAACTAATTCGCATTAAAACCTATCTCATTCAATACATCATACTAAACTACCTACTCACAAACTTTCAATCCTATTGCTCAAAAATTACGCCCCCTATCATGTAAACAAGATTTATTTCTTCCCCCAGGGGGTCAACCCCCCAACCAATTCGAACCAAAACCAATCCCATTCTAGATATCATACAAAACTACCTATATACAACCTTTCAACGGGGACTATTGCTACAAAATTGCGCCTTCTGTCGTGTAAACAAGATTTATTTTCCCCCAGGGGGTCAACCCCTCAACCAATTCGAACCAAAAACAATTCCATTCAAGATATTATGCGAAACTACCTATTTACAAACTTTCAGCCCTATTGCTTCAAAATTGCCCCTTATCGTGTAAACAACGCTAAAATACATAAGCACTTACATACAAACATATATATATATATATATATATATAAATATTTATATATATATATATATATATATATATATATATATATATATATATATATATATATATATATATATATATATATATATATATATATATATATATATATATATATATATATATATATATATATATATATATATATATATATATATATATATATATATATATATATATATATATATATATATATATATATATATATATATATATATATAGATATATATATATATATATATATATATATATATATAATGTTTGTAGATTGTCCATAGGTGGGTAGTAAGATGAATTTAATAAATGAAACTTTTTTGTCTTCAAACTCCCAAAATTATATAAATCAATGTACAACCGGTTTCGTTGTTTCAGAACAACATCTTCAGGTACATTATACTGAAAAATAAATAAAGAGTAGCTGATAACTATAAGAAAAAACATAACACCTTCAATTTCAACACTTTCTACACTAATGAGAGATAGTCTAAAATACAAAGAATTTCAATTAAAAGATGTAATTCCTTACCAATGTTGACTGAAATATATATATATATATATATATATATATATATATATATATATATATATATATATATATATATATATATATATATATATATATAGATATAGATATATGAAATTGAGTTTTTGGTGTCAAGCATCATAAAAAGTCATGAAACGAAAAACTATTTTGGTCCTAGGTCCAACTTTGCTAATCGCACTCATTTTAATAAGCAGGTTTTCACTTTAAAAATTAGCCTACTCGTCCATAGCTCTAGAGTCACCACAAACTCGTCCCATTATACGCACCAATTTTTTTGATGGCACGTCAGAAAATCGACTGAAAATGTATTGCCGCCGTTAAGCTCCAGAGTGCGGCCTGACTCAGGCGCGTCTCGCAATATTTATACGCACCTTTAGTTTTCAACTTCCTATTTTTTAACTGATTTTAAGAATCGGAGTTTTTCTTTTATTAAAATAAGTTTTTGGAACGAAGTTCCTCATGGCAGGCTTGGAGGAGATATGGATTTCGCTGCGGGACCAAACGGATACATATGCGAGAGTTTCTTTCCATTTTCTCATCTCTTTTTCTGATTCCACTCCGCCACGTCAATCGCCAATGCATTATATGTACTCATTCTACTTATGAATTCATGTACAAGCAACTCGAAAACGTCAGATGTGAAACATCGAAATAATTTTGTATGAGTTATATGCATAAAAGAACAGATTACGATAAAAATTAGATATGGCATAATGAAAAGATATAGCTTTACAAATTTGTTTCATAAAATAATGACTACTTATTGTTGGTTTATATTCTATTATATAGCGTGGCGATATTATCCTCTCGTTATATACTCTTGCATCTATATTATACATTGCGTTGACGACCGAGTGGTCTGAGTACTGAACCCTGGTGTGTCGTATTTCTGGGTTCGAAACCCAGAGGTTACTTCTGGCTTTTTAAATTTTTTTATTTACAATCTCGTAATAGTTCTTAGCCCCACATTTCAATATTAATTATTTCAACTTGGATTAGTATAAGTTATCACTTCTGTCGTGCGCCCCGACACGTACATGTTCCGTTTTCACAAACTGTGGTCCTTCTATATTATCCGAAGGAACTTCGTTCCTACCTGGTGTCCCATGACACCGTTTCTTTTTTATTCTTATGAAACATTGACGGTCCATTGTTTGTGAGGGCGGAATACTAGTATTTGATATCAACTTTCATGGGAATTAAAAAAAAATTATGTGTAATGAAATTCGAGATAGATGCTAAAAAGAAAATTTATACTTTTGGACTTTTTTAAACTGAAAAATATAAACATTAACATCCATTGAGTATGTCATATACCTACCTATTTTTAATAGTTTGCGATTCAAGTATTTCGTTTCTTCTCATTTTCACCCTAGTTTTCATTACACTAACGAGAACGAGACTACCAAAATAAATTGGCCATAATAGAACAAAAATAAAGGCATTGTCTATAATCTAATATCTATTAAGCAAATAAAAATAGTTCATTTTATCGTGTTTAGTAAAGTATGAAAATAAAATAATTATAAATTGTCCTAAAAATTAATGAATTGATATTATTTATATACTGGGCGAGGCGGAAAAAAAATTGTCTTTACGGAGCGAAGTACCCTATAATGTATGATGGGTCGATCTGATGCTAGTAGTATCAAGTAAGCAGACGTGAATTAGCTAACTCATGTGATACCTAAATTCCAATCTACCGCTAATCGCAAAACGAGAAAATACAAATATCATATGAAATTACACCAGGAACATTACCTTGATTTTGAATGAGTGAACTTTTGTATTATCATAAATGATGCTATAGAAGCTTACTAGGATTTTTATCCAAAATAGTGTTTTCTGATAATGCAGTGATGGACCAGTTAACCGCCATAATATGCATTATTATTTAACAGTTATACTATTCTCGGCCCGATAAGTTTAATACCAAAACCATTCGTCTCTTAATGTTTGGTGTTGAATCAAAAATTTTCGGATTATTGATCCATATTTTTTCCACGGTTCACTTAAAATACCTAGATATTTGAACTTTTTGCAAAATCAATCAACACAGCTTCTTGGAGAAGTTAATAACATTGAAGAGGATACAAATGTGGATGACGGAGCACCTGCTCATTACCATCGGTTCGGTAATTTTTAAGCAATCATTACCTACAAAATAGGGGTCGCTAGGAATGGATTCATTGGGTGGCCCTCTCAGTCATGTGACTTAACACCATTAGATTTTTTTTTGTTGGGCTAGATTAAATATCGTGTTTCTGTGACCCCCCCCCTACAGCACCAGAAGACATGGAAAACAGGATACAGGATGCCTGCAAGACAAAAACACATTTTATGTTGAGAAACGTGCATGAAAATATAGTAAAAACACGTGTATTCAAGTAAACCGGCAAATTTTTGACAATTTATTACTTCTTACTAATTCAATGAAAATTTAAAAAAAAACGCAAACTATTAAAAGTAGATATATGACATACCTACTTGAAGATAGTTTTTGTGAAATGTAGGAAAAATAATAGTATACGGGGTGCGTCATTCAAAAAGTTTATTTTCTTCAATTTAATTAGTCCAAAAGTATAAATTCATTTTGAACTAACTCAGATTTCTTTAAATACACATAATTTTTTTGCTATGCCTATAAAACATTATTACTTGATATGAGTACCTATTCACAAAAAATGGAGGATCTGTCCATTTTTTATGAAAATAAAATTTTATGATTTGAAAAAAAATTTAAATTGTAGAAAAAAAATAATATCTAGGTGAATAACATGAATATTTCCCAACTCTCGAAATGATTTAATGATCTTTACTCAATCGTTGACTCACCCGGTACTGTCCTTGCGAATCGCTCCCGAGTCACGCCAACAACGAGCCAAATTCGCCAGATTAAGGTATACGGAGCTCCATTGTTGAATCATTCCGTACAAATATATAACATATATATATATATATATATATATATATATATATATATATATATATATATATATATATATATATATATATATATATATATATATATATATATATATATATATATATATATATATATATATATATATATATATATATATATATATATATATATATATATATATATATATATATATATATATATATATATATATATATATATAGGTATATACCTATATATATATATATATATATATATATATATATATATATATATATATATACCTATATATACCTATATACCTATATATATACCTATATATATATATATATATACATATACATATATATATATATATATATATATATATATATATATATATATATATATATATATATATATATATATATATATATATATATATATATATATATATAAATATATATATATATATATATATATATATATATATATATATATATATATATATATATATATATATATATATATATATTTATATTATAGTACCTTCTTTGTCCTACTTCATTTAGTCTTTGTGAATGAATAAATAGATCCGCAAGAAACGAATGCTACAAAGTAATGAACTGAGTTACTCTGATCTGATCTGGTAATGGCACAGAGCACTGAAACATGCCATACGATTATTGAGTTTAGAGAAAATTTAATATACTCAATGTACTCTCCAATTACCAAATTAACTGAATAAAAATCAAAATCTGAAAGACAGAATACTAAACAGCAATATTATGCACTGAATGAAACTTTCATTGAAATCAAATCAAATATGCTTTATTGTCTTCAAAATTGTACAATTTATCGACAAAGCGTAAAACTGAATAATGTGAAATATAGAAACAAAAACAGAAATACATCAAGCAAAAAAATCTATGAACTAAACAATTTAAACTGAGAGATAAAAACACATCAAACCACATTTTCATACAAAATATATATAAATTTTTGATTATCAACTATAGATCCGCTACTGGGTTGTAAAATTTTTAAAACTTTTTTAAATTGAGGCTGATGACTGTGCTATTCAATTTTTGTTCTTTTCCGAAAATTGGAAAAGGAAGTTGAAGATTCATCTGGAAGGCGATTGTAAATCTTTTTACCATTGTAAATGATTTTTTGTTAATTCAGAGGAAGCAATAGGAAGGTGAACATGTTGTCCCGCAAATCTATTGGGATACCCGTTCTGTGGCACCAAGGGTACTGCATGAAAATACTTATGATTCAAGTAAATATAAAGCAGGAAGCGTTAAAATTCTATTTTTCTTGAAATAAGGTTTGCAATGAGCCCTAACTTTCAGAATATATATGTAAAGAATTGCTCTCTTCGGCAATTTGAGAATAGTGTCAAGTTGTGAAGAATTACATGAACCCTAGAAGGGAAGACCATAACGGAGATGAGATTCGAACAATGCAAAATAGGCAATTCTTGTAAATACCGTATCTAATTCACTTGAGATGGATTTAACGGCAAAACAGGCCGATGATAATATTTTAGCTAAGACATGCATATGCTGTGAAAATCTGAAATCATTGTCGATACGGAGGCCTAAAAATCTGACAGAATCAACTATTTTTATGGCATGATTTTGCAAAAATAGTTCCCGGGAGTTATCTTTATCTTTATAAAACAAGGTGACGGTTTTATCAACATTGAAGCAAAGTAAATTTGCAGATTTGATCAATCCAAAATCAATTGTCATTTCAGAGTTCAGCGTCGCAGAATTATGATTGCTCCAAGTAATACTCGTATCATCCGCGAAAGGCGTAATTTCTCCACTAACCCTCAGATATGTAATATCATTTATAAATAATAAGAAGAGGACGAGACCTGAAACAGAACCTTGAGGGACACCGCTCGTGATAAATTCACAAGCAGAATTGGAGTTATTTATCCTTATAAATTGTTTTCTACTTCCAAGATAAGACTCGAACCAGTATAGTGGAATACCTCGGACACCATAAAACTCCTGTTTCCGTCATAAAATTTGGTGACTAAAGTAGTCAAATGCTTTAGCATAATCACAGAAAACCGTAGCTGCGTGGTGCTTGTTATTGAAGGATGAATAGATATTGCTCTGGATAGAAAACATAACATCAGTAGTATTTTTTTGGGTTGGAACCCAAATTGATGTGACGAGATAATTTTATAATGTTCGAGAAAGATCAGAAGGCGGATTTTCATTAGTTTTTCTATTATCTTGGATAAAACAGATGAAAGCGCTATGGGTCTGTAATTGGATGTGTTAAATCTGTTTCCTACTTTATGAAGTGGAAGAATTATGGCAGTCTTTAGACAATCAGGAAAAATACCAATTTCAAAAGAATCATTAACGAATGAAACTAAAGTAATCAAAACAATGTCTGGAAGATTCAGAAATACTCTCAAGGACAGACCATCCGTGCCACGAGAGGACTTATTTTGTATTTTATTTATTGTTTGTAAGAGTTCATACGTATCAACAGGCCTCAAGAAAAAGCTGGAAGCGGAATTGGCATAGGGAGGAAGGAAAGGGGATCATGGACTGGTGCTAATTTTGCGGTAACTGTATTGCATACGTTGACGAAATAACCATTTAACTCTTTATGATTAGGTAAGTCGTCAACTGGAGATATAGACTTATTTCTTGAATCATTTATAATAGACCATGTTTCCTTGGAAGCGTTTTTGGAGTTGGCTCGACGATCAAAATAATTTGCGTTCTTTGCTGATTTTATCACTTTTAAGTAGCTTCGTCTAAACTTAGAGATGTAGTCCAATACTTGAAAGTTATCGAAAAAAAATTGTATATAAAGAAGTGAACGCATATTCTTAGCCACAATCGTTATACCGATAGACGATCAAGGTTTGTGCCGTTTGGGCTTAATAGGTCGAAGCGAAAAAGCAAAGTTGAAGTTTGAAATGATTTTATCTAGAAAAATCCTGAAGTTCGAATGCCCATTTCCAGGAATGATACTCCACTCCGAAGAAAGACAGAGTGTCTGGAATTTTATGAAGTTGCCTTTTGAGTAAATTCTACCCCAACGACGAATTTTCCCTGCGCGGCTTCTGGGAACTGTAAATTCCGTTAATATCGCGTCATGATCCGAGAGACCTGCACTGATGACATTTCTTTTTTAGAACCAAAAGAAAAATTGGAAACAACGTAATCAATAGTGGTTGATGAAGATTTTGTTAACCTAGTTGGAGAATTGACATGCATGGAAAGGTCAAAGGTTCCAAAAATAGATATTAGAGACCTTAGAGCATCGCAGACATCAGCAAAGTCAATATTGAAGTCACCACACAAAATTATCCTGCTCTTAATTGGCAATAACTCTAACAAATTTAACAGGTGTTTTAAAATTTTTTTGAATATCAGAGCTAGGGGATCTGTAAATACATATGAGATAAAGGTCAATGATCTTACCATACATAATAGTGAATTCAAACAAAATTTCGGCTAAAAGATAATTAAAATTATCTACCTTGATGAAGACACTATCTTTCGCTAGAATTAATGATCCGTCATGAGGAGAGTTGGCTCTATTAATACAGGTAAGTATAAATATAGGTACACCCTAATATCTTAATCACTAATTCTATGGGTCATAAAAATGTGTGTATGTGTGTTCTTGTGTGTGTGCGCGCGTGTTTGTGTTTCACGGTCGATGGTACCTTAGACGTTTACGAAAAAAAAACAGCTTTGCCTATTATACCAAAACTTGGCTAGAACTTTGATATTTCAAATGAGAGTCCCTCTCGGAGTCCCTGTATATTATATCATTTCTCGCTGCGCTACTGTTTTCCGAATAAATTTGTATAATTCTATACTTATTTTCGACAGCTTCCGAGAAATTCATTAAATTCCTTTTATTATTACTGCAGTATTTGGATTCGAGGAAAGATGAAATTTTGAAAGTAGTTAAGTCCATTTTTTCAAATGTAATATCTCTTTATATTAATGAATATTCTTTATGACAATGAAACTTTTTACAAAATCGGATATATTTGTTGTATTTATATAAGGCAGTCATAAAACATGTTATTTGAAACATTTGACGATAAATGCGTTAAAAATGAAAAGTTCGCCAGTTAAATAGCGAGAGAAATAGTTATTTATGTACCAAGTGCGTTATAATGATCCTAACGCCCGATGGGCGTTAGCATCAGTAACGCACGTGGTGCATACAAGATTTTATTTTTCACGAAAAAATTAGTTTCTTATAATGAAATATCGATTTTAAAATCGGTTCATTGCTCCTATACTTTCCATTTTCCTTCTCATAGAAGGCATGTCTTTTGTTGATATTTTGACAGTTGTGATTATTTTTGTCATCATATTTAGTGAATGCCATTGCTGCTTTCTTTGTGCAGTCTTATATAAATAATGGAAATGAAAATGAATTTACCCAAGAATATCATAGAAAATGCAGCCAAAGCTGTGAATAATTCATTGCCGTAGAAATCCAGAGTGGTATACGACAAGAATTATGAAGTTTTTAATCAAGGAAGTTGCTTCAGTTGTCCTCTTACAATGAGCGGGCGTTATGATCCATAATGCCTGCTCTTAACGCCCTAGGGCATAATAAGTATTTATAGCAACCGTATCTAAGATAAAATCAACAAATAATATACAAGTGAAAAATAAAATTTAATCTAACTTTCAAGATTATAGCAAGAACAATCAGAAAGTTATAAAATGATTAAGAGTTTTTTCCGCAAACTTCAAAAAATGACGACTTTTTTAACCTTAGTTCTCAATGTAGAAGTTTGATTTCACAGACGTCCTTTTGTTTTTACTTTTTTGTCTAGCCGTGACCGTACAAAAAAGTACACTTTTTTGTACTCTCACGGCAATATCAAGGACGTTGGGCGGCGTACAGTTGGGTTCCGAATTCGACATAATGTAACCTGTAAGAAACATTTTATATATTTTAATACAACAAGTCATTTCTTAATACTCGGATACTATTATGCGTAGATAAGTGACTTTAAATGTTTCTGACAATTATTTTTTATTTTTCACTTGTATATTATATGTTTATTTCACCTTGGATACGGTTGCTATAAACACACTCATTGTGCCCTAGGCCATTACGCCCGCATTTGCGGGCATAATGGATCTAAACGCCCGCTTATTGTACTAGGAGAAATGAACCAAATTTCATTGATTAAATACTCCATAATCCTTGTCGTATACGACTCTGGATTTCTCCGGCAATTGATTATTCGCAGCTTTGGCTGCATTTTCTATGATATTCTTGGGTATATTCATTTTCATTTCCATTATTTCTATAAGACTACACAAAGAAAGCAGCAATGACATTCACTGAATATGATGACAAAAATATTCACAAACTTCAAAATATCAACAAATGACATGCCTACTATGAGAAGGAAAATGGATAGAAGCAATGAAACGATTTTAAAATTGCTTTTTCATCATAATATAATAATTTTTTCGTGAAAAATAAATTCTTGTATGCACCGCGTGCGTTACTAGATCCTTACGCCCATCGGGCAACATTCATCCCTCGGACCAGAGGCCCTCGGGCCGAAAGTTTCCCTCAGGGCGCAAGGTTCTATATAACGCACTTGGTACATAAATAACTAGTTGAATTGTCAAATTTGTGTTGCCTTGACATCTACAAAACCAGTAAGCAAAGCAATGTTGTTTTACGTTTCTTCACATCTAATCCTTTTTAAAAATATAATCTTGATTCTATCGTTTGAACATCGTTTGCGGAAAATATAAAATATATAATATATATAATATATATATATATATATATATATATATATATATATATGTATGTTTTATTCGGAGAAAACAGCTTTTTGTGGCTCGACTAAAATTGTCGGCCTCACTGCGTTCAGCCGACAAACATTTAGTCTCGCCTCAAAAAATATTACTTTTAATTCTAATAAAACAATATACTATTTGTTATTTGACATATTGAAAATATAATTTTTTTTCAGTTTTGATCCCTCATTAATTTATGAGGAAACCTTTCATAGGCTTTCTCCATGTAGTTGTTTTAATTCCATAGAAAGTTGCTTCTTTTTCGAAAACCTGACTATTTAGGTATACGAATATGACATATCATTTCAAAGGAATTTTCATTATCTTCCAGAAAATTTAATTATATACCTAGAGGCTGTTTCATTCGAAAAAAATCAAAGTTCTTGCTACTCTTTGGTAAAAACGGCGATGTCACAGCACTTTTTCAGAATGATCCTATGTCTCGTTTCTATAAACATAAGAGGTAGGTACCTACCATCTACCGTGAATAACCCAGTATATAATATATCTGATATATAAAATTCTCTTGTCACGGTGTTAGAAGTTAAACTCCTCCGAAATGGCTCGACCGATTCTCATGAAATTTTGTGTGCATATTGGGTAGGTCTGAGAATCGGCTAACATCTATTTTTCATCCCCCTAAATGTTGAGGGTGATTCACCACTCAATTTGATTTTTTTATTTTTCAGACATAATTTTCTGCTCTATTTTTTTCATGATACAGCATTCAGAAATACATACAACCCTGAATCTTCACCCGATCTACGATCAACCCCTATTTTTTATTTGTTAAATTCCTTCGAAATGGCTCGACCGATTCTCATGAAATTTTGTGTGCATATCGGTTAGGTCTGAGAATCGGAAATCTATTTTCATCCCCCTGAATGTTGAGAGTGCTCCGAGGGGTGGTCCACCCCTTAATTTTTATTATTCAGACATTTTCTGTTCTGTTTTTTCATTATACAACATTCAAAAATACATACAACCCTACATTTTCACCCCTCTACGATCAACCCCTATTTTTTATTTGTTAAACTCCTCCAAAATGGCTAGACCGA
>JARQZK010000742.1:442500-495000 GCA_030704885.1 Cynegetis impunctata
TTTTGAAATCTGAAGAAAGATTCGAAAAGAAGAGGAAATTTCTCAAAAGAAAGACTCAACTACTGGAACTGTAGGATCAATATTCATAATTTTCTCAGATAGGTAAAAATATGGCCGAAAACGGGTAATTTGGTTTGGGCAATTCACGCCCATTTTATTTAGGACACTTCAACAATTATTTTTCCATATTAAATATGAAAATTAAGGAATGAAAAAATTCAGACAGTTACTAAATCGGTGAATGAGCAATAATCCGGCGATAATAGCGATTTTACAATTAGTTATGCAATAGTTAATTTACAAGTTTTTGGTACTTGAACATGAAAATTGTAAGTGTGACAACTGTTTACTATAGATTTAAAATTATTTTTCATTCTTGGAGCTATTATTATAAGGCTTCAGAGTAAATCCCTATTGAAAAAATATCAATTTTTCAGTTGTTTATTGACAACTTACATAGGTATAGTTTTGCAAAATGAAAATGGATTTTTTTAAATAATTTTAATGATCGGTTTTTTATTATCGGAAGCTACTTACAAATGGCTCTTTCAATATTCATCCCCTACTGTTTAAAAAATTGTTATAAACAAATGCGTTATTCATAAGAGAATCAAAAAAAAAGTTATGATTAATTAAAGTGCGTAAATTGTTAATAAAAAACTGAAAAATTAAATTTTTATTAACAGGGATCTATTCTGCATTTTTTCGAAACTAGCTCCAAGAGAGGAAAAAAGTATCAGATCTATAGTTTAACAGTTATTATATTTGCAATGTTCTTGTTCAAGCAGCAAAAAACTAATGCATAACCAATTGAAAAATCGCGATAAAAATGTCACTGGATTATTGTTCAATAGAAAATTTCTTTTTTTTGTATATGTATTTAGATATCAAAAATATCAATTAGTTTTTGAAATAATGGTTTTTTGCAGTGAATTGATTATAACTTTTACAATTTTCGCGAACGGAACTTAAATTTTTTCAAAAAATATCTTCTTGCTCTTTCGAATCGAATGACACCTTGTTCATGTTATTCCGAGACTCATGAAAAAAAATTGAACAAAAAGGCACTTGTTGACTAGACTATATTCTCATGATTAGTAAATCTTCCTCCATGTCCAGAAATGGATTGAACGCCATCACAGAAAATTTTTATTAACTTCAAAATGTTATGGAGTAATTGAATTTTTAAAGCCAAAAGTTACTCATATGTATTTTGATACCTACTATGCCTCAAAAAATATTCGAAATATTAAATATTGATTGAAAATATTCTATGAGCAGAAGTCACGCTCCTCGAATGTAAACAGGAATTTAATCGGTCACTAGGAACAAAAAAGGTGTGACACATTGAAAATTTTATTCACCAAGGAAGAAGTCAATCAAAACCTCTTCGCACTTCTTTTCTTTCTAAATTTTGTACTACCTACCTATACTATTAAACAAAACTGCTCGTGCTTTAGATATAATGCTACACCGTTAAACAAAAGCTCGAGCAGGTTTGTCTAATAGTAAATACAGTAAACAATTTTATAAAGAGAAGAAGTGCGAGGTGATTTTGGTTGACTTCTTCCTTTCGAAATGAAAATTTTCTATTATACCCTTTTGAACTTTTTTAAACACGTTTTTTCTCATTGTGACCGATTAAACTTACTAATTGAACATTGAATAGAATATGCTCAAAACTACTAGTTACTTCACCCAAAATTAGAAAAACGATTCAATTTCTTGAATTATTATAATGTTGAAATTATAAGAAGATATTGCACACACAATTGCACAGTAGTCACGAAAACATATCTAGATGATTTTTATATAATCGCACATACATAATACCAAAAGAGGTGCTAGTGCTTAATAAATTTCATGTATACTTAAATACGTAAATACGAAGAATTTTATTCAATTCTATTATAATTGTCGTAGGCTCATGGGGGGGGATTGATCCCCTTGATCCCCCCTCTATCTACGCCACTGCTCACAAGAGCGCGCTCCTTAAATACTGTTGCGATATTCGCAATATTCAACAATTAAATCATGAAAAGTATACTATAAATAGCTCCTTGGAAAACAACTGTTTGAAAATTTTTTAAATATTGAAGAATTTTCCTTGTTTCTTTTACGTAATATATTATATTGACCAACTTGTTTATTTGTCATGATTTAATTATTTAAACTGAATTTATTTATTTTCTTACTTTCGAATTTTCACAAGGTCGGATAATAATTGAGCTAATCCTGAAGGAGGTGTTGCGTTGCTGGGGAAGAAGTCGCGAAGCAATTCCAAATTATTGACTACATCATTACGACATGATCGATTGAAAACAGATAATACATTTCCGTTACGCTTGCGCTAACTATTTTTCAGTGTTGAGTATGCAGGATAAAGCTCATTTATGGAAATGGATTAAATATTCGTCGAATCCTTGAAGGTAATTAGTTGCAACGTTCAACGACGACATCGCCATTTCAAGGAGCAACAGGTTGACTCGAATATCGATGACACCCCTGGTGACTTCTTGAAGAGTAAACGAAAATGTCAGGAATAATGTGTTGGGACATTATTAAGTTTTTTCAGTATCATGTTTTATTGTTGTCACAAGAGAGGCTTTATATGGCATTCGGTGAAAGGCGTTCGTGTTGTTGCTATTTATACAATGTGCAGTGAGCTATTATTATTGGACTTAAATTTGGACACGTTAAAATTATTGGTTGATTCAAGTAAGTATAGAAAGATTAGTTTATATATCTATGAACTAGAATATTTTTATGCGATATTGATAACGAATACGAAATAATTGTTATTCCTAGATTTAAAAAGAATAATCGTCACAAGAAATGTAAAAAATTAAAAAATAAGTACATGTTGAATCATAACTTTTGCGACGGTAAAATGATTTGAATGTAAAAACTTTGTTTCAAAGAAATTGAATTTTTGAGAATCACTAAGGCATAGGTACTTCTTTTGTGTAAGTTTTCGGTTGTATTATTTCAACGTCCACTAATTTAAATCCAGATTCATATGTGTGAAATGTTTTAAAACGGAATATCTAGGACAATGTGAACTTCAATATGTGAACAAAAAATTTATTATTGGATCTGATTAATAAGACTATTATCTAATTCATTAGATACAACCTATATAATTCTAGTTTTGAACCTTTATATGTGCTCAACTTCTAGTGGGTACTGTTGAGATAAATATTCAATATGAAAATGGTATCAATATTCACCTAACCCGATGACATTTGTAGTGCTATTGTTTTCGATATAGCTTCGATGTGTCTCATTTAAAAAAATTATTACTGAATCTGATCAATAAGACTTTCAGAAAATTCATCAGATACTATCTATATCATTCACATTTTCATACTTTCATATGTGCTCAATGTCTTGTAGGTAGTGTTGAGGGGAATATTCAATAACAAAATAGTATCAGTATTCACCGAACCCGATGACATTTGAAGTGTTATTGTTTTCGATGTAGCTTCGGCGTGTCTCCAATCAAAACAATTATTACTGGATCTGATCAATAAAACTTTCTAAAAATGCATCAGATACTACCTATAGCATTCACATTTTTATACCTTCATATGTGCTCCATGTCTCGTACTGTTGAAGGAAATATTCAATAACAAAATGGTATCAACATGCACAGAACTCGATGACATTTGAAGTGTTATTGTTTTCGATTAAGCTTCGTTGGTCTCCATTCGAAAAAAATTTTTACTGGATCTATCATAGTTTTATATCTTTACCTGTATGTGCTCAATGTCTTGTACCTACTGTTGAGGGAAATATTCAATAATAAAATGGTATCAATATGCACTGAACCCGATGACATTTGTATTGTTATTGTTTTCTATTTAGCTTCGGCGTGTCTCCAATTAAAAAAATTATTACTGGATCTGATCAATAATACTTTCAAAAATTCATCAGATATACCTATATCATTGAAAGTTTTATATCTTTATATGTGCTCAATGTATTTTCCTGTTGAGGGAAATATTCAATAACAAAATGGAATCAATATTTACCGAACCCGATGACATTTGTAGTGTTATTGTTTTCGATTCAGCTTCAAAGTGTTTCCATTTAAAAAAAATATGGATCTGATCAACTGAATCTGAAGACTTTCAGAAAATCCATCAGATAGTACGTATATCCTTCATAGTTTTAAATCTTTATATGTAGGGGAGCGCAGGGTAATGGGAGCCTACTAAGGAAAAACTTTCATTAAAATCATATTTATTGACTATTTTATAATTTTTAATTAGGAACTCTTAGAACAATCGTATAGGTATGTTTTAATCACAGTTTGGTTTAATTACAGCCATATATTGAGGTACAATAACGATTTTGCAGAAAAAAGTCAATCGCTCTCATTACCCGACACGTGGAGTAATGGGAGCCCATTTCACGTTCATATGGGAAATGGGAGCAATAATATTGAGTATTGCGCAAAAGTTAAACTAAACATACTCTAAATGTGATCTTAATTAGTTACTACGAACTTTACATTGTAACATAAATAATATAATGTACATTTTAAACAAAAACAAGAAAAATAAAGACAAAATTATTGAAAAAGAACATATGACCCAGATCTTACGGATCCAAACCCGTGTCTAAACAAATTGCACATTTTCTAATGTATCAACTATCCAAGAAGCTTTTATGGTTTTCCGAGTTTTTTTACGTGGCATCTAAAATAAAAAGAAAAAAAATGTAAATAAAATGGTGGAAAAAAATATTGTAAAGGCTAATAGGGTAATGGGAGCTATGTCGGGTAGTGACAGCCATCCTAGGCTCCCATTTCTCGCTGACTACCATTTTGAAAAGTAATAATATTAATAATGTAACTCTAATTTCAATCGCAATTGAACAAATTGCATCTCAAAATTCTCTATGAAAATGGTTGCTATGATTTTTTTCCCAAGAGTTACCATTCCTGAGATATCGCGATTCTAAGAGTCACATTATACATGATATGCACATATAAGCCACGTATATACATAATCAGGCACTGAAGGCAAGTATAAATACATATTTGCGTCACTTTTATTTATATTATACTATTCTGTAAACAGTTATTCAAAAAACAGTCAGTCCCTAACTACTTACTGCTAGGACTCCAATAGATAAAATTATTTATTTTCTGAAACCTGCGAACAGCGAACAGAAATATATTCTTCAAAAAGTTTATCTGCTTCTCCCAAATGCCAAAACTATATTTTATTTTTACATGCGATATCCGGCTGCGACACTTCGTCAGCAATGAACAGAAGGGGCAAAACGTCAGTATTTAAATTATTCGAAAAAAAAGATTTTACTGTATTTACAGAAATTGATTCCACACCTCAAACAATAATTACGGAGGGAATTCGCTTTCTTCTTGCGGTTTCTGGAGCTCCAAAAAAAATTACTTCCATGATAAATACCGATACTTACCTTTTGTAAAAAATACGGAAACAAGAAACAAGTACAACTATCATGTCTTACTCCAACATCGTCATCTGCTATTCAACACTTGTATCGAGTATACTATCAAGTTCAAACATGGCTAGGCAATCAACTGAACCTAGAAAACTGGGGTTGGAAATTGATAGATAATACTCTGGAACCGATTCAAACTTTACTCCCATCTGCTCCAGAGAAACTCATCAACACTATTTTTTGCAATTGCAAAAAAGGTTGTAGTGACAAATGTGGCTGTAAAAAAGTCAGGTTGCTGTGTTCTCTAGCGTGTACCAATTGCCAAGGTCAGTCTTGCTCAAATATCCAGTTGAGTGCAATAGAGGAAGATTCCTTTGATTTTAATGAAGATACCAATGACTCAGCCACATTCAAACAATTTATGAACATCCAGCAAGAGGAATAGGAAGAAGAAACCGAAGAAGACATTACTGTTGAAGTAGACTTTCAAGAGTATGAATCTGATCAAAACAATAATAAATAGCAATATCAATAATCAGTATAAATAATAAGGTAATGTCTAGAACTTGACGGGTATTGTTCTCTTAAATTATCCTAAAATTGTCATGACATTTAATGGAGTAGGTCTACAGGGGAAAATACTGTAAAAAATAATGCGCCGAGTACGCTACCATCGCAATATCTCAGGAATGGTAACTCTTAGAAAAAAAATTATAAAGACCATTTTTGTAGAAAATTTTAAGATCTACAACTTTGGTTTGAAGTCTTTTTTCGATGAAACTTACCGCTTTCGAGAAAAATCCAAAAAACCTCAAATTTTGACCTTTGACCCCAAATAACTTTTTTAGCACACATAGGATCGATGGGGACTTTTGAAACGTTATTTGTAATGGTGAACCCCAGCTCTCCACCAATATTTGGCTCTCTGGGAATTTTTGTTATTTCAAATGTCTATATTGACCGGGCTAAAATACACACGATTCCTATGTTGCGAGAACATATCAGGCGGTAGTTTCTTGATTTTTTCTGTTCAGACATGAATAATGCCTGGAGCGCTATAAAAGCGATGCATCGCCAAAGGCGTTTTTAAACTGGTTAGTTCACTGGACCGTGCAACAAGTTAACAACAAGTTAAAAACAAGTAATCCTATTGATTTTTACATTTAAAATTATTTTTATTTTGTCAAGTGTTGTGTTGTATAATATTTTGCTTACTACTTTTTTTTCTAAAAAATTAAATGCTGAATACCTGCTGACTGCAATTTCAAAGGTTTGATTTTTTATAAAATGGTAAGTGTTCCCTACTTTACTTTATACTATCAACATAACCCTTTATACTATACTGAATATAATTTATTATATATACTGAATATAATTAATTTTTTATAAGGTACCTCCATAAATTATTTTGCCAAACACCTAAAGAAATATAATCAAATATATAATCAATTTTTCTACACAAATATCTTTTTATTGGGTGTGAACAAGAATTATATTTTAATTTATTTTATTATGATTTTATTCTGTTTGTTTCATTTTGATATTTTAGTCTACAAATAAATATGACTTCTAAAGTTTTTCTTATTTCAAGCACCTACCTACCTACCTACCTTCAAAAAAATAAATAAAAAAACATGATCCAAAATGCCTTAAGGGGCGCCAAAATCCTTTTTTGCACACAGGCGCCAGTAGCCCTTACGGGGGCCCTGATGTCTACATTCCGTTCAATCACCATAGCTCCCATTTCCCGACCGCTCCCATTACCCTGCGCTCCCCTACCTACTCAATGTCTGTTGAGGTGAATATTCAATATCAAAATGGTATCAATATGCACCGAACCCGATGACATTTGTAGTGTTATGGTTTTTGATTTAGCTTCAGCCTGTCTCCAATTAATAAATGTAGGAGAATGAAAAATTCCGAGAAGCATCATTTATTTTCAATCTGATAAACTAAAAATTAAGCAATATTATTTTCGATTTAGTGAGTCAATTGGATCATCTAAGACAAATAAATGTTTAGGTATTCTATATCCAATAAATGTTTTATATTATTTCGTTGATTCAAAAAAAATTGCACCAGGAAATGTGAAACGAATATTATGTGAAACGAATATTATGTGAACTTTAAATGCTACTGCGTCATATTTCACCATACAGAAGTACAGACCATAAAATGTTATCAAAATTACAGAGCTCATGATTCAACATCATTTACCAAAGTTATGCAGATTTGAAATATCTGAATAAATATTATCCAGAACCTGAAGTGCATCTTCTACAAAAAAATCTAAACAATCTAGTCCTCCATTTACCTCGACCTCGCCATCTTTCACGGTACTTTGAAGTTTATACATTGAACAGACAATTTTGTTCGAAGATTCTTCCTCGAAAAATGTGGTAATTGGTTAAATTTATATAATGCGAATTAGCAATATTCAAGAAGGATCATGTTTAGAAATGTTCGTTTCTTATTTATATGAATAATTTATTCAAAGACGACTGTAGACTTTTATCCAAGTGGAAATATTCCCCTTTAAAAAAATGTTAATTCCATATTTCATGGATTATATTCTTGAAAATTATTTATCATTTTAACTAAAAAGTCAAAAAATAATCGCAATAAGCAATGACTTACCCCTCATAAATTTTCGGTTCCTTTTCTGTAGGTATCTATAGTTGCTTTGATAGTACGAAATACTTGGTTTATGTCTTTGATGTGAATACTAATACAACATTCAAAACAGCGGCTGTAAAGCTTGACCAAAGCATTTTGGAAAACTATTATGGCAGTTCCTAGCCATTTGCGCGCACGGTGGAGTGTGAGATTAGTCATAGTTGAAGTTTATATACGAATATATATATATATATATATATATATATATATATATATATATATTTGTATATATATATATAATATATATATATATATATATATATATATATATATATATATATATATATATATATATATAAATATATATATATTATATATATATATATATATATAATTATATATATATATATATATATATATATATATATATATTATATTTATGAACATAATCTAGTGTTCTAAAATCAATTCTCTGATTTACGTTCATTAGGTTTAAGACTTCAAGCATCATTTAATGGGTGTTCTTCTATTGCACTTCAAAACAATATGGATACAACTATATTGGATTTTCTGGATACTATCCTTGCAGCGCAAACAATACTGATGAGCAATATTCTACATGTGGCATTATCATTGTTATCAACAATAAGAGTCGTATATTCATGATAACTCTATTGCTGATTCTAGCAAGGAAGTATACTTTTCTTGACATTTTGTTGCATATATATATATATATATATATATATATATATATATATATATATATATATATATATATATATATATATATATATATATATATTCACTATGTGATTTAAAATTCAAATGTTCGTCCAAAATAATTCCTAAATATTTGATTTGGCGTACTCTCTCTAAGCTATTTTTATCTATTTCAAATGTTAGGTTGTCGATATTACTCTGCATTAGCCTGTACCTACTCCCCATTAACATTTTTTCAGATTTACTTATATTCACTTTGAGGTGGTTGTCACATAAATATTAAAAAAGTATATTTAGATCCTGATTAAACGAATCAAACATCTGATCAACATTATCACCCGTGATGTATAATATGGTGTCATCTGCAAACAGAGATAAATCACAATTGCTTATATAATTCCCCATCATTTATATATAAATTGAACAAAAACGGTCCGAGGACTGTTCCCTGTGGCACCCCATGTATCGTCATCTTTGGGGATGAAACGCTATTTCCATATTCACTTTTTGGTATTAATTATTCAAATAGGAGCAGAACCATCGATACACTATGCCATTCAATCCAATTTTTCTCAATTTACATAAGAGCAGTTGTCTATAAATCGTTTCAAAGGCTCTTTGAAAGTCCAAGAATACTACAGGAATCATCTTACTTTGATCCATCTCAGAAAGGCACCTGTGATAGAGATTCAATAACCTGCCCTCACAAGAATGCATAAGACGAAAATCAGATTGTTTCTTCGAAAGAACTATATTTGAGTCACAAAATTTTATGAGTTGGCGTTTAACTACTTTTTCCAATATTTTCTCATGACCTGGCATTCTGTTAATTCCGCTGTACTCTTCACATCATATAGATTAGGACACTTTTTGAATTGGTATCACGATAGATGTTTTCCATTGTTCAGGAAACGCACCATATTCAATGGATGTGTTAATTACATCCAAAAGTCAATTTCCCGCGACTTCGAACGCTTCCATCAGAACACTAGTTGAAATTCCATCATCCGTACCCTTCGTATTCTTGAGATGATTAATGATTTCTTTTAATTCATGAAGAGTAGTTCTTTCAAATTTAATGAATTCACCAAAGGTTTCTATATTGTCTAAATAAAGATCATAATCACTAAATCTCTTTATTTTCTAAACTAGTATTCCGGCGCTATCGACGAAAAAATTATTAAAATGTTCAGCTACTATATATATATATATATATATATATATATATATATATATATATATATATATATATATATATATAATATATATATATATATATATATATATATATATTATATATATATATATATATATATATATATATATATATATGAATATATGTATAAATAGTTATGTATAGATATACATATATACATGACATGTCCCTAAAGCAAAGTAGATAATATTTCCTGAAAAGACCGTTTCAACACTTGCGAAATATAATAATATTGAAATATTCTTTATTTTTTATTCAATAAAATGGAATTTTCATTGAATGCAACCTATGAAGTAAAGTCTCAAGAATTTTAAATTGCCACAGATAGTGGTGTATTCTCAACATCATAAATATATATATATATATGTTGTATCGTATGTTTTCTCGGATGGTAGAATGAATCAGAGAAAGATTCCGGGGTTCAATCCGATTTCGGAAGTTTTGTTGGCGCTGAGAAGCACCGTTTGTTTCACGACGTTTCGCCAAAATCTCATTTGGCATTTTCAAGTGCTGCTGTACGTCTGGTGACTCGACGGCAACTACTGTTCGCCTCTGCTTGTGTCTGGGTTTTATTGGCATTGGCTGGTCTCGTTTCCTGATTGGCCGGTTCGCTGCATAGGCTCCGCCCCTCACTTCTTGACTTTCTTCCTCGATGTTTGTTTTTACGTCTTGTGTTGTTTTATGCGTTTTCGTGTTTTTTAAAATTATTTTCCAAGTCAGTGGAATATTTAGAGCATCGTCTCGTTTGTTTAGGTGTCCTGATTTTTCTATTTCTAGAGCTTCTCTTATGGTACGGACCCTGTAGTTTTCTATGTATGCTATTTCTCTTGATCGGTCAAAATCGATTCTGTGGCCTGTTGCTTGATGATGTTGAAACAGGGCTGATGTTGTTTGTTTGTTTCTGACGCTATTTTTATGTTCTTGTATTCTTGCCGATATTTTTCTGTTCGTTTGTCCTATGTATGTTTGGCCGCAGTCTGCACACGGTATGCTGTAGACGCTATGGTTTTCTAATCCGATTTTATCTTTCGGGTTTCCAAGTATATTGGCTATTGTTTTCTGCGGTTTAAATATTGGTGTTATATTATTTTTCCTCAAGACTCTTCCAATTTTATCTGTAATTCCTTTTACGTATGGAAGTACTGCTTTTTGTCTGGATTTTTCGGCGTTGTTTTTTGATGTTTTTATTGGATTTTCCTGTTTTTTGATGGCCTTTTTGATGTCGGTGTGTGTATATCCATTTTGTCGTAAGGCGGTTGTGATCTGTTCGATTTCTTGTCCTCTTGTTTCTGGTTCTGTTAGTCGAAAAGATCGAGAAATTAATGAGTTTACTACTGACTGTTTTTGTGAAGGATGGTGGTGGGATTGTGCGTTCAGGTATCTGTTAGTGTGTGTTGGTTTGCGATATACACTGAAGCCCAAAGTACCGTTCAGATTTCTTGTCAGGAGTAAGTCCAGAAAAGGCAGTTTTCTATTTTGTTCAATTTCTAGAGTAAACTGGATTTTTTGATGTATACTGTTGAGATACTGTAGAAAATTCTCTAGATCTTTCCGAGAGTGTGACCAGATTAAGAAAATATCATCAACATAGCGTTTCCAAAATTTGGGTTTCAGGGGAGAATTCTCCCCTGAAACCCAAATTTTGGGATGGAATGGAAAGGTTGAGTACCTACCGTATTAATTATTCATATGTGAAAATGTAGGAGGTTAAAAAATCGATGTTAACATATTGTAAGGACGAGCTTTATTTTTTTTTCGAAAACATGAGTTTACGTTACGCATTATTTTCAATATACAGGGTGTTGAATATTCTCTATTGTTAATCTGCCATTTTGCAATATACAGAGACGAGTGTTTTCTACAATGTTATAAAAACGCACTTATGTACAGGCTGTCTACATTTCTATTTATTTTTACGGGGTTCTCGGTTATTGATTGAAGATAAAAGCTTGCGGTTTGCTATAATTTTGAGTGAATAACCTGTATATACAAGGTGGCCCTGATTTGAATACACTATATGAAGATATTAAAAAGCTATATCAGATTGATTGGAAAAAATTGAATAATAGCAATTATGAACCTTTTGAAGTTGAGTTTATAAAAACGCACTTATGTACAGGCTGCCTACATTTCTATTTATTATTACTGGGTTCTCGGTTATTGATTGAAGATAAAAGCTTGCGGTTTGCTATAATTTTGAGTGAATAACCTGTATATACAAGGTGGCCCTGATTTGTATACACTAAGTATATGAAGATATGAAAAAAACTATATCAGATTGATTGAAAAAAATGGAATAAAAGCAATTATAAACCTTTTAAAGTTGAGTTTGATTTTGCTCTGATTTTTGGCATCGTTTTTACGTTAAAATTATTCAATATCATAATTACGCGGACGCCAGCAGTGAAAGCAAAAAAATTGTACAGAACATCTTAAGTAGTCTCAAGGAAACCAAGAACAATTTTCATTTTCTATAAAAAATACTGATGAAACAGTAACTGAATTAAAATATATATATAAAATCCTTTTTTGCCACTATTAAATTGACTGATGAAGGTTTGCTGAGTACTGTTTGAAAAATTACAGTGTGATTCTCTGAAATCTTTTTATAAAACAAAATTAATTTATAAAAATACATGGTGTTCTATTATACCTTAATATTTTATTTTCAAATTATCGCATATAGAAGCAAATATTTCATGTAAAACAGGTTCTTATTTTTGCCAGAGTCGATACAGACTACAGTACTTATATATTTTAATAAATATAAAGTACACTGCCGTTTTGTCGTGAAATGAATTTTATTGTTGAAATGTCTCTTCTAATTTTAGTGAATTGGTTCTCTTTTTTTGTTTCACTCAAATTTTCGAGTAAACAAAATTGATGATGTGATTGTATAGTTTAAAAAAAATAGAATTACCCACTTATCTCACCTTTGATTTCAATTTAATAAAAAATCCTAATAAAATACAGTATTTTGAAATATATATGTATATTCAATAGTTTTCGCATACTAAACTTTTGAATTTTTTTCTCCAGATATTGTACATTGGACAAAAAACATAAGAAAATCAATTTACCCAAATATTACGAAATATTATGATATTAATTTTAATTTCGTAAGGCTTAACATTTTCTTTGAAAAAATATTCACTCTTATTGCCGGAATAACTTCAATGGCAAAATTTAAAAAACTTTTTTCCGCACCATGAAATTACCAGAATACGCATAGCTAACATATCTGATATAAATGTATAAGGTGGTCTACAACATAAACTGTATCCTCAAAATTTCAACACTCTGTATATATGTACCTACATAACTAAACCTTCATATTGTAAAAAAACAATATAGATTCAATGAGTTTTAAATTTACTCGAATGTTTCTACTGGCAAAACAATGCATAAACTGAAATATCAATTTTCAAAGTGACAACATAAATCCGACAACCCCGCAGGGTGCCTTTTACCGGTATTAATAATAAATTATATATAAAGGGTGCCACATTGAAATGCATTATTTGGGTGCCACAAATACAATACATCAAATATACTATATACACTGGGTGCAGCATAGACATTGATTATAGAGGGTGGCAGTTAATACAAAACATATATATATATATGTATATATTTATATATATATATATATATATATATATATATATATATATATATATATATATATATATATATATATATATATATATATATATATATATATAGATGCGTATACCATGGTTTTATTATATTCATTTCAGTGGAGTAAACGTAGAAATTATAGTAGGTAGATAGAGTAAGTAGTAGGTACAGATAAAAAACTGAAAGGGGAACGAAAAGTATCTAGTTCTGAAATTAATTTGGAATGGAAAATTATTCGGATCGATTAGAGAGGTAAGGAAATATTATGATTACATAAAAGGTTATTTCATATGAGAAGAAAATACGAAAACGGAAAATTACCGCGTAACTGCTAATTCCGCTGCTTCCAACGGATAAATGGAAAGAATAATTACTTATCGGTCGATATACGATTATCTTAAAATGTGTATACTATCAATCATGAGAAAATAATAGTTTAGGTAAACAAATCGAACACGGATATTAATACGTCTAAAGAATTTTACAATTAAATCTGCTTATGTATCTAGAATGATTAAAATTGAGAAATAATAAAACTGTAAAGAAAATTTCGAATGGGTGGGACTGGGCGAAATCAGTAGGTAAATCAATATTTTTCAAATAGTGTACAAGTAAAATTCTCTTTGAGAACGAAAATAACTAAACTAAACATGGCGTATCATCCAAAACAATCAAGTCCAAGACTTAAGTAGGGAAAACCTGGGTTGGTTGTGACAATAATGCGACTTCAAATGTTAAAACTTGCACCGACCTGGGGTTTGTTTTGACACTTATGGGGTTTATTGTGACAAAGCCTACTTCTTTATATGTCGCAGGCGCGGATCCAGAGGGGGGATCTGGGGGAACGCCCCCCCCCCAAATTGGCCCGGACCCCTCCTAATTGTTTTGATTGGGAGCTACTCGATTTACCATTGTCCAAAATAGCAGGACCTTTTGCCACCACGCCCCCCCCCCCCAAAGTAGGGCCTGAATCCGCGCCTGATATGTCGTCGCCGGAATTGCAGTGAATGCAGATGAAATATGATCTTCAATTTGTACATTCTCCATTAGCCGATTTAAAGAAATTGGTGCACTGCAGCCATTTTTCTTTCGAACAAGAGTTGGAGAAAGTTTCGTTGCAAATTAAATACTAAATTTCTTCTTCATCATCGTCAGAACTGCTAACAGCATCAATGGTTTCAGCTTTAGCATTAGTTTTACCATTACATATATTTCTCTTGGTACCAGATGGTTTAGCTTTTTTTTATTGTTTCAATTCTTTTTTTTTTGTTACTTTCCAATTCCTCCTTATTTGGAGTAAGTATCCGTCTAAAAAGCTGATCGACCAGGTTTTTGCCCTTTTCAAGTAGAGACACATTTTTCAGCCTTCCGTTCAAACCTTCTGGAGAAGGTTTTAGACCAACAAATTCTAAATCTATAGGGCGTGTTAGTAAAACTGAATCTCTCTGAGAAGACATCTTGTTTTCCAATACGTCTTTCGATGCGCGTTCAAAAACGTCCTAGGTGTTTTCCCTCGGTTAGTTTTACGTTTATATGTCCTCAGTATTAATTCTGAAATAAATTAATAAAACACGTATAATTTACGTATTTAGTACGTTGCAGATTGTGGCCGTCACACGATGCGAATGTCACAGCCAAGCCGAAAGCACATCTTTATTTTGTTCTCTTGGTTTTGCCCAAATTATAACAAATAGCTAAATAGCCTCATTTGAGTGTGAAAGAGCATATCTGAATTAGTATTTTAATACTGCAATAATATATTTATGTATATATATATATATATATATACATATATATATATATATATATATATATATATATATACATATATATATATATATATATATATATATATATATATATATATATATATATATAATATATATATATATATATATATATATATATATATATATATATATATATATATATATATGTACCGACTATTAGCAGTATAATATTACTTCAAAATAGAGGATAATATTTGTCTTTGACGATTAATGTGGAATCCTTGCTATGAACAATAGACATAGAAGGTGTTAGTTAGTAGGTGCCTGGCGAGCAGGAGCAATAGTCGTAAGTAATTGCACAAGTGCATCAAAATAACCGGATAATTTCGCATTCCACCGTGTTGTCTTTGAAAAACTGCATGAGTTCATTTTCATTTTTGGAGAATTATATGAAAATGACCGAATGCAGTTTTTCAAAGACAACACGGTGGAATGCGAAATTATCCGGTTATTTTGATGCACGAGTGTAATTTTGGGGAATATTTCCCGAGTAAACTTTCAACTTGTCAAACTGACGTTAGTAATTCATAAATTCTTAGCTTGTCATCAATAATCGTGATGAGAACTATGCTACTATGCAATTATCGGTCTACAATGCAATTTTTTTTTTTTTTTTTCAAAGAGGAGGGACGTGTGCCCTCTCACACGCCCGTCCTCCGTACAATTTGGCTTCGTCAACACTGGACATTTAGCCATCAAATACTAAATGAGGGGAACCACTAAAATCCCAGAACGCATACAAACACCCAAGAACACGGTGGGAATCGAACCCACCAACTCCGTCAACGAAGACGGTATAGCGTTACCTATACCGCTCAGCCACGGAGCCTCCGAACAGCTGGTCATCAATAACCGTGATATGAACTATGCTACCATGCAATTATCGGTCTACAATGCAATTATCGCAGGGCTCTTTCGGTATTATGAACTATGCTACTATGCAATTATCGGTCTACAATGCAATTATCGCAGGGCTCTTTCGCTTTCTACAATGCAATTATCGCTGTAATTTTCGATAATTGCATTCCATTTACAAGGGATTTTTGACAGGAGGGAAATATTCGATATATAAAGGATACCCAATTTACTTCAAGAGACCAAGCTAGTTAGTCGAGTATGTTAGGTACACTGGCTAGTATTTGGGAGGTCTCGGGTTCAAACCCCGGGGCCGACTGGTCTGCCATGAGTTTTTTTTCAGAGGTTTCCTCATGGTAATGTAAGTCACTGCTTGCAAACTTACAAGGCGAATGCTGGGCCAGTATTAATCCTCTGAACCCTACCCACACTTCCTATGTTCTATAAATATCCCGTCTCACCTATCGTTAATGCACATGTACATACAAGTGTATCCTCTGATCTGGCTGAAGGAGTTAATCCCAAACTCAAGCTGCCCGCCTCCCTGACACATACTTCAGGGAGGAATAAAATACGTGTGTTTCCTTTCCTACTTCAAGAGAAGTCTGCAACACATCCCTTAAGTGTAAAGACGTATCTCTCAAAGTAGCTTTCCAAAACGAAATAGTAAAGAAATATTATTTTAATTCAGAAGTGTAATAGTCTGTTTAATTTCACGATCCCATAACCCAAACTTCCAACATATACATATTTATATATATATATATATATATATATATATATATATATATATATATATATATATATATATATATATTTATTTATTCCCAGCAGGTTTACATCCAATTATAGAGAAAAATAAAAGAAATAGAGATACAAATACAAATATATACATAATAGACTCTTATGCTAACATGTATGAAGATTATAAGAATTCTATCAAAACAATAAGTGCCATATGCAAATAATATAATATTCATAATACATAGTACACAATAGAAATAAATTTAAAAACATCATGATACCTACGTGCGCTGTTCTAAATGGAATATCAAAATCACTGATAGCGCATCAAAATATACATCACATCGATTACAACACCTATCATAAATATTACAAATAAAATTGACAGGAGAATGTAACATAACATTTAATCTGCAGTAATGAACATAAAAAGTATTACTCCGTCTCAAACCAGCTCTTGGTACGCAGATATTAATATATCTTACTAAGAAGAAATGGCAATTCAATATTATTGTGCAAAATATTGTACAGAAACGTTAGAGCAAAACACCCACGTTTCAACTGCAACACCCCAATTCCATGACTCATGGTGAGGACAGAGTGGTCGAACCCCTCAGAAGATACTGCCCATGGCATCTGAAATACATATATTTCAAACACTTTCTCTGAACAGAATTATTGTACAGTGGAGACCAGTTTACATAGGCATATTTTCTAGCTTGCTATGAATAAAATAATAGTATAACGTTTTCATCGTGCAAAGGATAACAAAGTTGTTCCAGTTTCTGACAAAATAACCCAGCGTTTCAGAGGCTGTGATACGACTTATGTGTTCTGAAAAGGACAGCTTATAGTCAAAAACAACACCTATATCCTTAAATTCAACGCATCTCTCTAAAATCTGACCATCCAATGTATAGCAGTGGTGAATCGGAGTCAATCTACGAGAAAACGATAGAAATTTACATTTACTGACATTAAGTTTTAGTCCGTTGTTGGAACACCACAAATTGACTATATCCAAAGATACTTATAATCTAGCACAATCATGACGATCATTAATAACAGAAAATATTTTCAAATCATCAGCAAAAAGCAGATGCATACAATCAAGTTGTAGAGACAGATCGTTAATGTATATATGAAATAATAAAGGTCCTAAATTTAACCCTTGTGGCACACCGGATGAAGCACGATAGAGTGCAGATTCACAACCTCCATATTCATCATATTGATAACGATCTGAAAAATATGATTGCATCAATAATAACAACTGGGATGAAAAGCCAATAGACTAAAGTTTAGACATCAATATTATATGATCCATCTGACCACGGGCATTTAATGATTCAGACAGAGACTGAGTAATACATGACAAATTATTAACAGTTGAGCGATTCTTCTTAAACCCATGCTGATGTGATAAAATAAGTATAGGAACAGAACAATTAATATAGTTATATAGAATAATTTCAAGGATTTCAGCAAAATTGAATAAAACAGCTATCGGTCTATAGTTAGTTATTAGAGCAGGATCGCCACATTTCAAAACTGGACAAATTCTAGTAATTTTCCAAATCTTCGGAATATGCATATTCTTCAAAATAATATTAAAAATTATAGACAATGGTTCGGCAAAAGAATAAATACAGTCCTTAACCAAAAAACTAGGTACATGGTCCACGCCAGAAGTAAATTTATTTTTGAGTTTCCTATGTCATATTATGTCATTCTCAGAGATAGCCGAAAGAGAAATGGAATTGTGGTTGGGGTACCTATAGTCTATCATAATTTTCAGTAGAGAAATTCATATTAGAGGTGGTAAAGACATTGGAGAAGAAACTGGAAAATCCGTCAACAATACTCTGATAGTTATTCAGCTCAACATTCTGGTATGTCATGACACCAGAAATACGGGATTTAGAGTTCTTTGTCTGCACAAAAGGCCAGAAGTTATTCGGGTCTTCACGAATTCTGGCCTCTATGCACTGAATATAGGTTGAATAAGATGTATCTTTGTCTCGCTTAATTTGGCCTCAAAGAGTTTTTAACTCATTATAATCACAATTGCGTCTGTATTTCTTCTACAAGTCATGATAACGATTCTTGTTGTATATCAGATATATGTCACGTGTAAACCAAGGAGGATAACGGTGATCTTTAGAAGTATGAAATGGTACACAAGTATCGAAGATACTATTGAGGTTGGCATACATTACTTAAATTAAGAACTAGAGTCTGTTATTAACATTAGGAATACAGTTGCGTTGCTGAATATTCAAAAAAATCACACATATTCTCTAAAACCTCAAACTTTCGATCACCCTCCGCTGAAAGTTATATATATATATATATATATATATATATATATATATATATATATATATATGTATATATATATATATATATATATATATATATATATATATATATATATATATATATATATATATATATATATATATATATATATAAATAATATATATATATATATATATATATATATATATATATATATATATATATAACGTAATTAATTGGTCTTGAAGGACTGAGTATCTCATTCTTACCTTTTTTGTTTCAGTGATATCATGGATGACGCCTCTGATGATAAAGATACCAAAAGGTAACAATGATTAATTATAATTAGTAGGACATTTCACTTCAATAAATTGAAATTCTTCAGAAAGTCGAGAAACTTGAGCGAAAAAAAGAGACGAGATCAATTCAATACCTTGGTTACTGAACTGAATGCAATGGTTTCCCCAGGAAGGAAAATGGATAAATCCACGGTCCTCAAAACAGCAATAGCTCTTCTAAAGAAGCACAATGGCGAGTATTTATTATTGAGTATTTATTGGTGAATATTATATAACAAATGCAATTTTCCTTCAATCGGTTATTGTATTTATATCTGATGATAAATTGAAATAGAATTTTCATTGTTTTATTCATTTGTTTCATTGCATCTTAAATGTGCTTCACAGTTTCTGTATTTTATTTATTGAGGTTTTCTGCATGAACTGAATGTGAACATTTTAACGCATATGATCGAACATCTATATATATATATATATATATATATATATATATATATATATATATATATATATATATATATGTTATATATCTATATATATTATATATATATATATATATATATATATATATATATATATTTATATTAACTGTTGATAAAGTCGGTTTTCTCACTCAAGTGGCCTGTTATTGCTACGAAAAAATCAAGTAAATAACAATACAGCCCAGGCAAGAATAACTCAAATTTATATGTAGGTATATATATATATATATATACTATATATATATATATATATATTATATATATATATATATATATATATACATATATATATAATATATATATATATATATATATATATATATATATATATATATATATATATATATATATATATATATATAAATATATACCTAAATATAAATTTGATTTATTCTTGTATGCTCTGTTTTGTTTTCTACTTTATTTTTCGTAGCAATAACAGGCCACTTGAGTAAGAAAACCGACTTTATCAACAGTTAATATAAATATATATATATATATATATATATATATATATATATATATATATATATATATATATATATATATTTATATTAACTGTTTGATAAAGTCGGTTTTCTTACTCAAGTGGCCTGTTATTGCTACGAAAAATCAAGTAAATAACAATACAGCCCAGGCAAGAATAACTCAAATTTATATGTAGGTATATATATATATATATGTTATATATATATATATATATATATATATATATATATATATATATATATATTTTATATATATATATATATATATTTATATATATATATATATATATATATATATATATATATATATATATCGTCGTTGCCGCGGTGAAACCTCCTATGTGACAAAAAATCCAAAACGTGATTTTGATATCATTGGAAACAAAAATTTTTCATTTATGTGCTAGTAGAAAGCATTCACGTGTTAAAAGAACGTAACACGGTTCAAATTGATCAAAAAGAATCTTCCCATGTGTAAGAGTTAACCGCAACGCTAAAGGTACCATACAAATCACCTATGTGACAATTCCAAGGCTCAGACGTTACATAGGTGGTTTCACAGTAGTTTATCTCTGTAGTTGAAGTTTTGTTTTTTCTGGGAAAAAGGTACTATTGAATTATTTACAAATCAGTTATTTGCTTCTCCTGTCAAATCATGTTTTTGTCACTTAGGAGGTTTCACCACGGCAACGACGATATGTTATATATATATATGTTATATATATATATATATACCTACATATAAATTTGAGTTATTCTTGCCTGGGCTGTATTGTTATTTACTTGATTTTCCGTAGCAATAACAGGCCACTTGAATAAGAAGACCGACTTTATCAAACAGTTAACGTTTCATTACGACATCGTAACTTTCTCAAAACGGTTGAAAGATTGAAATTAACTTGGCATTTATGAATTTTGAAAAAGGCGCAAAAAAGATAACTATGCTTCATAAATTTTTTTACGGCTGTGACCGTCTTCAGTTATTAGTTATGAGCTATTCAGTGTAACAATATCAGCAGTCAGATCTGTGTTGAGGCCCAGAGAGTGCTAAAAATCCGAAGAGCCTAAACCACTTCTACTCATATGAACCAATAATGCCGCATCTAACGACATATCTGCCGAACAATATTCAGTTAGTTGAAGACCTTAAAACTTAAAAATTGCAATAATCATTAGATGGGGCGTCATTGCAAACAACGAAATAAGACGGATAAACGACGACCAATTGGAATTTAATTTAGGAAATCTCCTCTATAACCAAGGAGCACCAATAGGTAGAATTAGTGGTGTAGATTTACTTCTTGAAGGAGTTAAAAATTATGAAAAAATGAGAATTATATGGAAATTACAAAATTTTGGCCAATTTGGCTAAAATATGCATAGAGAAAAATATGGAATCTCCTAGCAGAAATCACAAACTGTGTGAAATCGCAAATAATCCCAAATTACTGAACGTTATCCTCAAGAAAGTTAGTAAGAAATATATCAAAAACTATAGACCTATAATTCTGCTACTTGTCATGTATAAAGTATTCACAAAGATCATATTATTAACTGATTAAATTATTCATTTTCTATTTATTTGAGTGGAAAAATTAGAATTACAGATCGAGATTGTTTTTGATGTTGCCGATGGAAATGTAGAAAGCTTTAAAAATGTATATATAGGTTCTCAAATCTTAGGGTACCAAATGGAAAAATCTTTAATCGAATGTTCACAAGATACCTACCGTTATTTGCTATAGAAGATCTACTGAAACTGGACTTCGCACGTTTCTCTTGAAAACTGAAGAAGTTGTTCTTCAAGAAATTGAAGCTAATATGGCAATAAGCACTGGAATATAAATCTAAGTCAAGCTATAGTCTGGAGGATATTAGAAAGCGAGATGTTATGTCGTTATCTCATTCATTGAGTAGGTACACGCGCATTCACTAGTAGATTTTACATGGAAATTCGCTTTGGGGCAATGGTTCCTGGAAAAAAATGCACAAAATCCCCGCTTCTTTGGATAAGTTAAATCACAAACGAGGATTTTTTCAACCATTTTTGTTATTTTATTGTCATTTTTCAGTTATATAGAATAACATTTGACCAAAACTAAATTTTTTGTGTGAAAATATTGGAGATTTGTAATAGTTTTATATGACGAACAAAACTAAATTTGAATTTACTACGTTTATTATCACAAAATATTTTGATAAATATAACACTGGGATTGCAATTTCGGTCACTAGACCATCATCGGGCAGATTGAGTTAAGAACTGAATACAGAATTATAGATTTGCGCTTACGGGTGGGAAGAATTATTGCAGGTACAAAAATAGACAAGAGGAACATATTTCAAGAAGGGCTAATCGAGTGAATTTCCCAAATTGGTACAATACAATGTTCTTAGAAAAGTCGTTATTGTTTGAATACACTAAATATAGGAGAAGATATCAAGTCAATCTGGTCGTTCAGCAAGATATCTTTTGCATTATGATTGAGTTTAAAAATTTCTAGTGATTCTAAGTAAGTGAGTTTGGTTCCTTTCGGTCATTTGTGCATGATTTGAAAATTGTCTATTTGTGGAAATGGGTGGTGGTTTTCACGGCAATGATTTGAAAACGTTGAATCCGTTTTATTTTTCAAAAAAGATTGTTGGTGTTCTTTAAATCTTGTCTTGAACGATCAACCAGTCTAACCTATATATACTCCATTACATACAGGACAAATCAACTTATAAACTCCTGAACTTTCAAATTTTGAAGTGATATCTTTGGATTTAATAAAAATCCTGAGAGTTTTGTCTTAGGTTTGAAAGCAATTTTAATATTACATTTAGGTATGACATTAGCAACTTTTTCTGTTAGAGGACCAAAATATGTTAAAGATGTGAATTTTTCCGATTTTTCTACTTTGAATTGAGGATATATGCTGTTTTACGCTAGTTTACTACGTTTCTTGTTTATCATTTTATCTATCAAACTTGTATGAAAACCATTATTTGAAGCAATTATTTTTATAGTCGAAATTTATTTTGCTAAATTCCCTCCTTTAAATTCGTAAGTGTTTATTAATGCCTATACCAGCATCTTTTTTTTTGAAATTCTATAATGTATTCTTGTTCAACTAGTCTTTAGTCGAGTTTGCTGTACCAAAGGGGCATACGAGGATTTTTGTTTCACAAAAGGGATTTTGTGAAAATAAATCAACTTCGAACTTCAATGTTGAAAAAACAATCAAGAGTATCATTTACTTTAAAAAATTTCTTTACGTAATAATCTTTCTAACGGTATGCTACACAATGATAAAAAAAAAACATTTCTACTTTCAAATCACAGATATTCCGTCAGAAGGGCGGAAATAGTTCGAAATTCTTGAAAAAAATTATTTTATTTTTATTAATGATTTCGTTCGTTCGTTTGAACAAAAGTTAAACTACCTTAAGAGCGTTACTCCTACTTCACGTTTTATCAATTTTTAGGTCTATTGTTCATTCACCTAATATTGGAGTGTAACGTGCGAAAATGATTTTTGATATATATTTCTTACTTCACCATGAGAAAATATGAATAATATAAAAATCCTCTGCTTCAGAAATGACAATTAAATCCCGAGTAAGTGAAATTGAGGAAAGTTGGAAACCAACATTTCTAACGAATGAGGAATTTATATATCTATTACTTGAGGCGATAGATGGGTTCATTATAATTTTCTCTACTTCTGGTCAGATTTTTTACATTTCTGAAAGTGTTATTTCTCTTCTTGGTCACATGCCGGTAAGTACGTTTACATAACATACTTTCATAAATTGAAAATAATTATTATTCGAAACACGTTTTTATTGGTACACAATAATTCAAAGGATTTATTTACTCTGTGCTAATGTACCACCTGTTCATAGTTTTAGTTTTCAATATTCAGTTAGTAGTCCAGTCAATGATGACGGTAAAAAAAAAGTGTAAACTGTGTATTTATCCCATACAGCACCGATTTGTATGAAAATTTGGATTTAGGTTCCACTTACCATCTATTTCAACTATATATATACCATGTGCCGGGGGTTACTTTTTCCATGGGGGTGGATGCCACCCCTTCTTGGGGGTGAAAAATTTGTCTATTAAAATAAGTGCGGAAATCGATAAATTGACTAATTATAAGCAACTTTCGTTCCATGCAGTTTTTTCTGAGAGTCAATACTTTTCGTCTTATTCGCGAGTGAAATTGTCGGTTTTCAATCAAACAAAACCACGTTTTCAGATTCCTTTTCGCGAATAACTGAAAAAATATGCATTTAATCGAAAAACTTAAAGAAAAAAAATCATAGCTTATAAAAAAAAAAGAAAATCTTGTATTTATGCAATAAAATATTGACTGGACTATAGATGGAAATAGAATCTTTGAGTTTCTTCTCCTGAATCAAACGTTTGTTTCAATGGTCGATTATATTCGTTCATGCATGTGTATTTCGTAGAGCATATGTAGTGCCACAAAAATGGAAGTCTGAGTAAAAAGATTTCATTTTTTACAGGATAATCTAGTAAAGATGACAATATTCGAAATTGCACATGAAGCCGAAAGAAGCAATCTCTATAATATATTAATGAATCCGCCTACTGAAGAAGAGCAAGTTTCATTTTCTTGTTATATTAGAAGGAGAGGGCCTGACTTAAATAGATCTTCTTACGAATTAGTCAATTTTATTGGAAATTTTCGTAAGTAGTTCGCCGGAATTTTATCGTAGGTGCACGATATGGGCCCCATTGATCATTTGTTATGAAATATTTTTAGGTTCTGTTGAATTATTATATAAAAAAATCTGACAAAAAATCTGACAAAAGAAGTATTAGTTCAATTTTTTTATTCATATTAATTTAATACGAAAATATCAATTAGTTTAATGTTATTAAAAATAAAATGCTGTTAAAAAACACTGACATCGTTAGCATAGTAGTACACATTAAAACCAAAATATTTGTGCAGCATAACGTTTAACTTTGAATACCTCAGAAAATAAGAATACATCACGGTACGTAGAAGAAGTAAACTATTTACATGGAAAGTACTAGAGAATTCAAAAATCATACAAAAAAAAAACAATTCGTCTAGTGGCGTGGAATTCAGAAAGGAACAACCTTTCCCTTAAATTGTAGTGAGCCTTTGCAAGTAGCCAGAAATTTTTATTTAACATATTCAGTACGGTGTATAGTGCCTACCCTTTCTGTTAAGTGTAGTGGAGATGCGACAAATAGTTTTAAAGTAAAGAGATTAAAAACTTACAAGTTTTCAAGAAGTTACCCTGTAAGTCAGCAATATGCCTCATTTTTCATACTTCTATCCCGAGATTGTGCTGTAAAAATATTTTTAACTATTAATGAGACACTCTTTATATACATATATATTTATATATATATATATATATATATATATATATATATATATATATATATATATATATATATATATATATATATATATATATATACAGTGGCGTAGATAGCTTTTTTTCGATGGGGGGGGATATGACTGAGTGCAAAATTTCATAATTTTTTCAACTAAAGTTCTATTTTTGTTGATAAAAATAATCTGTCATGTAGGTAGTACAAAATAAGCAGAAAATTTGAATTAAATTGCAAAAAATTCAAATTATTTGAATTGGAAAAAATTAATTAAAGGTCAGTGAAAAATTGAATTATATTTAATTGGATATATACAGCATTGAAAATTCTCTTGGAAAAATCAGAGCAGAAAATCTAGTTTTCGGTGTTTTTTGACAATCCATTTATGACTTCGTCAGCGATGAATTGCTAGAGCAGCCAAACCTTTCAATAACAAAAAATTGGACAAACATGAGTTTTTAATTTGAAATGACTTTTATATATTCAGAAGGGTCATTACAAGTCCATTTCTTTTATCGTGCTCCTTTGAATAGTTTTATTCGCTTCAAACGTCGATACCGGCAACATAGTTAATATTCTGAGCAACATGATATTCGAAAAAAAATTCTAGGCAACCAGCTAGCTCTCTTATTGAATTTTTAGGCTTAACATCGCCTCTATGAATTAAATATTTCTTTCACACTTTCAACTAACGAGAAAAAACAGGTGTGGCAATAAGAAATTTTTGATAAAACTCGTCAGTTTTGATGATTTATCAGCTGCTTGTCAATTTCGTATAAATCATGCTTGAAAAACACCGAAAATCTTTCTAATACATTTAGTCTAGTCAACAAATGCTTTTTTGTTCAACTTTTTTCGCAAGTCTCGGAAAAATACGAGCAAAACATGTCACTCGATTCGGAGTGGCATGTAGATGTTTTTTGAGAAAAATAAAAATTCGCTCGCGAAAATTGTGAAAGTTATAAACATAATCCTGAAAAAAAGGAGTTTGATTTTTTGCCAATATGTCAAAAGTTAATTTTTTTCTGAAGAAAGATTCGAAAAGAAGAGGAAATTTTCCAAAAGAAAGACTCAACTTCCGGAAAAAATACGGCCGAAAACAGGTTATTTGATTGGGCAAGTCAGGAGCATTAAGGACACTTCAACAATAATAAACATTATTCAACCATAATAAATATGAAAATTAAGGAATGAAAAAATTCAGACAGTTACTAAATGGGTGAATGAGCAGTAATCTGGCGATAATAGCGATTTTTCAAATAGTTATTCAATAGTTAATTAACAAGTTTTTAGTACTTGAACATGAAAATTGTGAGATTGACAACTGTTCACTATAGATCTGAGATTTTTTTTCATTCTTGGAGCTATTATTATAAGGCTTCAGAGTAAATCAACGTTGAAAATATAAAAAAACTTCAATTTTTCACTTGTTTATTATTAGTTTACGTAGTTTTGCAACATCAAAATGAAATTATTTTCATAATTTTAATGATCCGTTTTTTATTATCGGAAGCTACAAGGAAATGGTTTTTTTTAATATTCATCTCCTATTGTTTAAAAATTTGTTATAAACGAATGCGTTGTTTATAAGAGAATTAAGAAAAAAACTTATGTTTAATTAAAGTGTTCATTTTTGCAACTAAGAAAATTGTTAGTAAAAAACTAACTATTCTGCAGTCTTTCGAAACTAGCTCCAAGAAAGAAAAAAATATCAGATGTATAGTTTAACAGTTATCACACTTGCAATGTTCTTGTTCAAGCAGCAAAAAAACTATTGCATAACTGAAACTGAAAAATCGCGATAAAAATGTTTTGTGGCTGGATTATTGTTCATACCTATCCAGTAAGAACCTGAAATTTTTCATTCCTTAATTTAATATTTAATAAACTTAGTTAACTAATGTTTATTGTTAAAGTGTCTGAAATGGGCGTTACTTTCGCAAGCCAGATTATCTGTTTTCGGCCGTATATTTACCCCTCTGAGAAAATTATAAATATTAATCCTACAGTTCCGAGAGACTTTCTTTTAGAAAGTATCCTCTTCTATTTGTATCTTTATTTAGATATCAAAAATATCAATAAGTTTTTGAGATAATTTTTTCTTTCAGTAAATTGACTATAACTTTTACAATTTTCTTAAACGGAACTTAACTTTTTTCGAAAAATATCTACACGCTCTTCCGAATCGAATGACACCTTGTTCATATTCTTCCGAGAATCATGAAAAAAGTTGAACAAACAAAGCACTTGTTGACTGGACTATATTCTCATGATTAGTAAATCTTTCTCCAAGATCCATGATGTATAAGTCCAGAAATGGATTGAACGCCATCACAAGAAAACTTTTACTAACTCGACAAGTTTTATTAACTTCAAAATATTATGGAGTAATTAAATTGGCAATCAAAGCCGAAAGTTCGTCATATTTTGATACCTACTCTACCTCAAAAAAAAAATCGAGATATTAAATATTGATTGAAAATCTTTTAAAAGCAGAAGTCACGCTCCTCGAATGTAAACAGGAATTTAATCGGCCTCTAGAGCCAAAAAACGTATGTGAAATGGAAAATTTTATTTACGAAGTAAGAAGTCAAAGTTTTGAGCATATTTTATACATTGTATAATTAGTAGTTTAATCGGTTACTATGAGCAAAAAATGTGTTTAAAAAAGTTCAAATGGCTCTAATGGAAAATTTTTATTTCGAAAGAAAGTCAACCAAAACCTCCTCGCACTTCTTCTCTTTCAAAATTTTATACTACCTATACTATTGACGAAACTGCTCGTGCTTTAGATATAATACTAGGTATACTATTAAACAAAAGCTCGAGCAGTTTTTTTTGAAAGTAAGTAAGTACAGTATACAATTTAGAAAGAGAAGAAGTGCGAGGAGATGTTGGTTGATTTCTTTCTTTCGAAATAAAAATTTTCCATTAGAGCCATTTGAGCTTTGAACACGTTTTTTGCTCATAGTGACCGATTAAACTACTAATTGAACATTGAATAAAATATGCTCAAAACTACTAGCTACTTTACCCAAAATTAGAAAAACGATTCAATCTCTTGATTTTGATGATGAAAAGATTTTTACTCTGCATATGCTTAATCTGTCCATAATTATAGCGAGCTACCATTTCGTGGCTCCTGATTAGTCGGCCTGCTCGGCGCGCGGAAATTATACAATACTCAGATGATTTTTATATAATTGCACATACATAATATCAAAAGAGGTGCTAGTGCTTAGTGAATTTCATGTATACTCAAATTCGTAGGTGCGAAGACTTTTATTCAATTCAACTATAATTTTTGTTAGCTCATGGGGGGGGGATTGATCCCCTTGATCCTCCCCCCCCTATCTACGCCTCTGTATATATATACTTTCATAAAACTTCTAGCTGAAGAAAAAATGAATATATTGATTATTATTGTAATAATAAAAAATTGTATATTCAATTCGGCACTGTAGCAGATTGACTATCTCGGCTGAAATCCTATAAACTATTTACTTCGGCAATTAATTAACTATTTTGCTGCATAATTAAATAAGAAACTATTGTGGCGAAAGACAAAGTTTAAACAACAGATTTTCATTCCTAATAGGTACCTTCATTGTATAGAGAATAAACTTTTGAGGAACATACAATTACCTAAATCGTTTTCTTCCTTTATCTGTAGAATTCGGATAGTCATCACGAAACGAGTAGCTCAAAATTTTTGCAAAAATTGAATATACCTTTCGATCGAAACTCTTCCTCACTGTCCGATATTCTGATTCCGATTTCAGCACTTCGTTCACTTTTGGCCTATTTAAATGACTTTAGGTCCAACATTCCGACTTCAGAACTTCACTCCATATTGGCTAGTTTAGATGACATAATGCTGCAATATATGCCAATATTACTAAATAACGCCGGAAACACCACATGCTCGAGTTCAATATTATTTAAAATCTTCCCTATTATCGCGATTTTATCATATCAACTGTGTTTCCTTCAGGCTATAAGGATGAATTTCATTGAAGTTTGATTATTCTGTAAATATTAAGAAACCATAACAACTGAATGAAATGTTACTTTTTTAATGTAATTTCGATATATGAAACTAAAGTCTCTAATTCATATACATCCTTCTATTCATTCTAAACTTCTAAAAATATTTTATTCATTAAAATTCTTTTCAAGGCGCCGAGAAAAATAGGATTCCAAAAGATAATGGTTTCAAGGAATTTCCTTGCGAAAACAATCTGAGGTGAGTTACATTTATGCTTATCTTTTAAAACTGCATAAAGACAATTTTACTTGCTATTCACATCCTTTTCGGTTTGTTGATATACCGGTCCAATCAATTAGTTATTTAGGTGTATATATATATATATATATATATATATATATATATATATATATATATATATATATATATATATATATATATATATATATATATATATATATATACTATATATATATATAATAAAGTATAAACTTTAAAATAAAAACACTTGGCTTATGTTTCACAATATAAAAAATCTTTAGATACTGTACTTAGCAGTAATAAAAAGTCGACATGTTTCGAGCTATGAACTCATTATCAAGACTGACAACAGGAGAGTATTGCATCGTAATTTATAAAACAGACAAAAGCAAAGGTGATACCTGAAAATCAATTTGTTCGTTTACAAGGGGTAATTGACTATTATGGGCGGAACTTATTTCGATAATTTCGAGAAGGTCAAGACGTTTACCCTTGTTACCTGAATGTATTGTAACAATTTGGTTTTGTTGAAATCCAGGAAGTGATTGAATTTTATACAATGTTCAGAGAAGCCAGTGGTATTTTTGTGTTTTATAAAATTGACTTTTTATGTTCTTCAACACGAATATTTATATTCCTTCCTGTCTGTCCAATATAGAAAGCAGGACATTCGTCGCAAAATATTTTTGTAAATACCACTGTTTTTCTCCGATGTTAGATTTTTCTTTATTATTGACCAAGAGTGACTTCAAGTTTCTTTTATTTGTACAAATTGTTTTAACGTTATTTTTCGATAGTCTGTTACAAATTTTGCTACTCAAATTAGGCACATAATTTATTGGGAAGTATTTTTGTTCTTCATTAATAGTTTGCGTGGGGTATATTGAATGCAACAGATACTTTCTTCGTTTTTTCCCAATGAGCTTGTCGATAAGACTTTCATTGTAACCGTTATTGATGGCTAATAATTTAATTGTATTAACTTCAGTTTGAAAATTTGTTTCCGATAATGGAATCGTGAACAACCTATGTATGAACGAATGAAAAGCACTGAGTTTTATTTTAATGTGTTGGTTACTGTCGCTGTGAATTAAAGTATCTGTGAAGGTTGGTTTTCTATAAATGTTGAAAGTAAGAGAATTCAAATTCCTAGCAATCTGAACGTCTAAGAAATTCAAGGTACCGTTTTCGTTTTCTATTTCTTTTGTAAATTGAATCGAGTTGTAGAAAGTATTTATATATTTAAGGAAATTATCTAACTGCCTATCTGTACCGGTCCAAATACAAAATATTAAACATTTAGCCGTCAGCACTGAATTAGCTTTAAATTCGTCTTTAATTAAGAATTTGAATTTTGAAAAAACTATATGCGCGGAAGTCATAAATAAATATAAATGCAGAAATAACAATAATTTAGAATTAAAAACTATAAAACAGTTGAGATCAAAAATTCAGGATAATAATTTGGTTATATGCAAAGCGGACAAAGGAAATACTGTAACTATCATAGATAAAAATACCTACATTGAAAAATCTGAAATCCTATTTAATACAGATAAATTCTCAAAACTTAAAATAGATCCCACTAAAAAATTCCAAAACGAAATAAAATCATTCATCAAGAATAGTAAAATCTTATTTTCAGATATTAACACTTTTTTCTTAACTTCCATGAACCCACGCACCCCGGTTTTATATACTTTACCAAAAATACATAAAATTGATTGCCCGATGCGTCCAATAGTATCTTATATTAACGCTCCTGCGTATAAATTATGTCAGTATTTGAATAAGAAATTACCCACCTTAATTCAATTCAATCCGGCGTATAGCATTAAAAATTCTATTCAGTTAGTTAATCATCTTAAGAATATCAAAATTCCTTCAAATGCTAAATTAATTTCATTTGACGTTATCAACTTATTTCCTTCTACGCCAACTCAAGAAGTTAAAAATATTGTTAAGCGATATCTAGAGATGAACCCAAATGTAACAACTCAAGCAGTCAACGAAACAATGTCTGCCTTAAACTTATGTTTGAAACAGAGTTATTTCAAATTTAATAATATAATATACAAACAAGAAGACGGATTGCCCATGGGCTCACCGTTATCGCCTTTGTTGAGTGAAATTTTCATGAATAACTTAGAAGAAAAAAAAAAAATTTTCAATACTGATAATAATTTAATTACTAACGTTTTATTATGGAGACGTTATGTAGATGATATTTTTTGTATTTGGACCGGTACAGATAGGCAGTTAGATAATTTCCTTAAATATATAAATACTTTCTACAACTCGATTCAATTTACAAAAGAAATAGAAAACGAAAACGGTACCTTGAATTTCTTAGACGTTCAGATTGCTAGGAATTTGAATTCTCTTACTTTCAACATTTATAGAAAACCAACCTTCACAGATACTTTAATTCACAGCGACAGTAACCAACACATTAAAATAAAACTCAGTGCTTTTCATTCGTTCATACATAGGTTGTTCACGATTCCATTATCGGAAACAAATTTTCAAACTGAAGTTAATACAATTAAATTATTAGCCATCAATAACGGTTACAATGAAAGTCTTATCGACAAGCTCATTGGGAAAAAACGAAGAAAGTATCTGTTGCATTCAATATACCCCACGCAAACTATTAATGAAGAACAAAAATACTTCCCAATAAATTATGTGCCTAATTTGAGTAGCAAAAATTTTTCGATAGTCTGTAACAGACTATCGAAAAATAACGTTAAAACAATTTGTACAAGTAAAGAAACTTGAAGTCACTCTTGGTCAATAATAAAGAAAAATCTAACATCGGAGAAAACAGTGGTATTTACAAAATATTTTGCGACGAATGTCCTGCTTTCTATATTGGACAGACAGGAAGGAATATAAATATTCGTGTTGAAGAACATAAAAAGTCAATTTTACAAAACAAAAATACCACTGGCTTCTCTGAACATTGTATAAAATTCAATCACTTCCTGGATTTCAACAAAACCAAATTGTTACATTCAGGTAACAAGGGTAAACGTCTTGACCTTCCCGAAATTATCGAAATAAATTCCGCCCATAATAGTCAAATACCCATTGTAAACGAACACTTTGATTGTCAGGTTTCGCATTTGCTTTTGTCGTTTTTATAAATTACGATGCAATACTCTCCTGTTGTCAGTCTTGATAATGAGTTCATAGCTCGAAACATGTCGACTTTTTATTACTGCTAAGTACAGTATCTAAAGATTTTTTATATTGTGAAACATAAGCCAAGTGTTTTTATTTTAAAGTTTATACTTTATTCTTTATGATGTTTCACCAAGTGATGTGCGAGAATTCAATCTCAGTTATATATATATATATATATATATATATATATATATATATATATATATATATATATATATATATATATATATATATATATAAATTTTTGATAATTATTAGACATAACAAGCTTGGTGAATCTCAAAAAAATCGATTTTATTAAAACGTTAACGTTTCGCCACGACATTCGTGGCTTTTTCAAAACTTTTGATTCACCGAGCCTGTTATTGCTAATAATTATCAAAAAGTTAAAATAGTTCACAGGCAATAACAATTCAAATAAATAATTATATATATATATATATATATATATATATATATATATAAGTATATATATATATATATATATATATATATATATATATATATATATATATATATATATATATATATATATATATTTATATATATATATATATATAAGTATATATAAATATATATATACCTATATATATATATATATATATATATACATATATATATATATATATATATATATATAAATATTGTTCAGTCTTTTTTTTAACGCTTGAATTAAAGTAATAATTTTTAAATTGTCGTGTCAGTAAGGAATATTATACAGGAATCGAATAGGTATTGTATTATTATTTTACAACATCCATACTAGAACTTATTAAAAAAAAAATCGTTGATAAGTGAATGTAGATTTCATATTTAGATTCAGCCACCGAACTAACTTAAATCAATTCTTAAATTCCACGTTCTATGATAAATTGATGATTATAATCCTTAATTGAATCGTATTTTTACTGAATACCATATATTAGAATATGATCAACTTTTTGTTTTTTATCTTTTACAAACACCTGAAATTTTTGTCCCACGTTGTTAAATTATTTTGACTTCCACTATAAAAACAACATATAATAAGATCATTTCGCATAAACTATGGATATGGACAGTGAATGAGTTGTTTACTACATTTTTTATTGAGATACCCGCAACGAGTACTCTTTTGTGTACTGAAATATGTGCACTGAGGGAGATATCAATTATTTTGAAAGCATCTCCTTCAGTACACATACTGCAGATTTTAAAGAAAAATACCAGTACGTAGATAACTAATGAAAAGGGATAGTGGTTAAATACACAATTTGGTTATAAGTATGTACTAAATATAGGGTTATTTAGGGGGTATCTCGCAAGTCTCTAGTCTGTAGTTCGAATAAATTTCCATTATGTAATCCAAGTTCCCTCTATTTGATATCGGAATACTTTTGAATGTTCACTTGAGTCAATTTCAGGTTAATCTTCATGGGAACAGGTCGCATTCAAACACCACAACTGATTCGAGAAACAGCTCTTGTAGATACGTCCAAAGCAGAGTTTATATCAAGACATAGCCTGGAATGGAAGTTTCTTTTTTTAGATCATAGAGCTCCCCCTATTATAGGCTATCTACCTTTCGAATTGTTGGGTACTTCCGGTTATGATTACTACCATGTGGACGACTTGGATGAGGTGATGAAGTGCCATGAAATACTCATGCAGAGGGGAGAAGGAACTTCGTGTTTCTACAGGTTTTTGACGAAAGGTCAACAGTGGATATGGCTACAGACAAGATTTTACATAACCTACCACCAATGGAATTCTAAACCCGAATTTATCGTTTGTTCGCATAAGGTTGTAGGGTGAGTTCGAGAGATATATTGTTTAAGACTTCCGATGACTTGAAAATTAATCCTGAAATATTTGTGAAAAATGTCCGTATATTTTGATATAATAATAATAATAATAATATTTATTCACACACCAGTATGGTACAAATACAAGTAAATAAAAAACAAAGATCAGTTGTGAATAAATAAAAACTCGATAAGTGTAAACACTTGTTTGGAGAAGTAATAGAAACAAACAATGAAAAAACAAAGAGATCACCAAAAACACACAAGCATGAAAATTCCACTGAATGATTCAACTATAAATTCGATTATAAAATGTAGAACATAGAATCATACATCCATACATCTGAATATACGCGCATACACACATAATATACACATGAATTATATAAAAATTAGAAACTTATATTACACCATAGAAAAGGATAAAAAGTATTTTTTTTATTTTTTAAATTTAGTTTTTTGACCTTGGTTTATCAACCATTCAGTCATCATCATATTGATTTTTCTCAAAATTAATTTATTCGCCTTGTGGTCCACTCATTTTAACCATTTAAATTTAAAATTCAGTATTGGTAACTACTCAAGTTTGTAATGCTTCGTCAGAGTGTTTTTCCGCAGTTCATCATGAATTTAAATAAGGTTTCGTAAATTCTGATATCGTTAAGACATACTATTCCAATCAAATTAATTATACAACATTATTTTTCTTTCATTATTAAACAGTGGACAATCCAAAAAAATATGTTCTAATGTCTCGATATCTCCACATTCACAAAATGGTGATATTTTTAAACCCATTTTATGCATGTGTTTTGCGTAAATGCCATGTGTAGAACGCAGTCTTCCTATCAATACTATGAATTGACGTTGCTTGTTGAGATCATGAAACCACGGTTTCTTCAGCGGATTATTTCCAACTACGACTTTATATGATAATCCTTTTTTATCATTTTGAAATATTTGTTTCCATTCATCGTAACATTTGTTTTTAAATCCTTTTGAATATTCATACTTAGGGCATTTAATGTCAGTATTTATGTCTACCATTGATGTTGCTTTCTTGGCTAGCATATCTACTACTGTATTACCAGGAATACCTTTGTGTGATCGAATCCAAAGAAAATTGATATTTTTACCAGTATTTTGAAGGCAAAAAAGTTCTCTTCTCAGCTCTATAATCAAATGTGTATTCTTTGATGAAATACTGAAATTTGAAATCCCCTGTAGAACACTTTTCGAGTCAGATATAATGACAATATTCTTATCTTCTATAGTATGACAGTACTTCAGAGCTTCGATGATAGCAATTAATTCACACGAAAAAATAGAAAATACAGGTATGAGATGTATCATTTTTTCATATTCACATTCGGGATCGTATATTGCACAGGCCGATTTCCCTTTTATTATTGAACCATCTGTGTATATTTTTCGACTATTTGAGAATTTTTCTGATAAATATATGAAAAATTCAGCTCTGATTGAATGATCTTCGCATTGGTTGAATGATGCGTCTAGTATAACTTTTATTTCTGGGAATAACGAACTATAGTCGTGTTGAAAGTTCGGATGGATGGAATGCGAATAGATGTCTTTCCAAACGTTTGAATTGTTGGTGAGGTCTTCTACCATTGGAAGACATTTCTTGTTTCTCCAATATGGGAGAGTTAAATTGAAGATTCCTAAATTGTATATATTGTCGTATATTGGACTTTCTTTGCTTCTTAGGTGTACGAGAAATTTATTGGATAGAATTTTTGAACGAATGGATAATGGTAATTCTCCTGATTCCGATAAAAGTATTGATATTGGAGTTGAACGCAACGCACCTAAACATTGCCTTATACATTTATACTGGAATAGATCCAATTTTTTGAGATTTGATTTAGATGACATTCTATATAAGTATGATCCATAATCCATGATGGATCTGATAAACGCTCTATAGAATATAAGACATATAGAGGGATGAGCACCCCATTTTGTTCTTCCAATAGATCTAAGTATGTTGAGTCCTTTTTCTGCCTTTTGAAGTATATACGTGATATGATTTTTGAAGTTCAATTTTTCATCTAGATGTATGCCAAGAAATTTTGTATCGTATTTATGGGGAATCTCTATCCCTCCAAGATTTAAAGTAGAAGGAATGTTTAGTTTATGCCGGTGAAAAATCATAACTGAAGATTTTGACGGTGAGATGTCCAGATTTTTTGATTTTAGAAATGTCACCATTGAATGAAGACTTACAGTTAACTCTGTGCACGCCTCCGCAAATGATTCCGCTGTTGAGTATATACAAATATCGTCCGCATATTGGATCAATTTAGTTGAGTTAGTTATAGTTTGCTCTAATTTTGAGGTATAAAGTAAGTATAGAATGGGCGAAAGGATATTCCCTTGGGGAATACCAAAAGAAGTAGAATACGATTTAGATAGACAACCATGAATTCTCAAGGATAAATTTCTATTTGAAAATAATTTTATAATGTTTGATACTATTATTGGAGGAATTTGCAATGAGATGAGGTCACGGTATAATATAAAAAGTATCAGTCATCAAAGTATATAAAATATCAAGATAACAGAATTAACAAAAACAAGTAAAGATGAGAAAAAAAAACATCTAAAAAAGTTCAATTCTCTTACTTCGAAGTATGTGCCTCCTCAGTTCTAGTTTGAAGCGATTAATATTTTCTATCGATTTTAATCTTTGAGGTATACTATTATAAAGTTTTGGAGCAAAGTACGAGTATGATCTTTGAGACGCGACCCTAATCATATGATATGATTATGTGAAATTAAATACTGTTATTGCAACGAGCGTTGAAATAACATAATCAGCCTTGAAGATCATTTAGTCAGCTTAAGTCATCTACGATATCACTTGAAAATGTCACAAAGCGAGAATCACATGTTAGTACAATAAACTGAAATATCATCTATAAACTTGGAATTGGTTTATCGCTGAATATTTCCCTCCTGTCTAAAATCCCTTGTAAATGGAATGCAATTATCGAAAATTACAGCGATAATTGCATTGTAGAAAGCAAAAGAGCCCTGCGATAATTGCATTGTAGACCGATAATTGCATAGTAGCATAGTTCATAATACCGAAAGAGCCCTGCGATAATTGCATTGTAGACCGATAATTGCATGGTAGCATAGTTCATTTCACGGTTATTGATGACCAGCTGACAATTTATGAATTACTAACGTCAGTTTGACAAGTTGAAAGTTTACTCGGGAAATATTCCCCAAAATTGCACTCGTGCATCAAAATAACCGGATAATTTCGCACTCCACCTTCGGTGTCGGGCTTTTTCTCCAAAAATGAAAATGAACTCATGCAGTTTTTTGACAACACGCTGTCATGCAAAATTATCGGTAATTTTGATGCACTTGTGTAATTACTTACGATAATTTCCCTCAATTTTCAAACCTTTATTATCACGTATTCATTTGTTAGATGAAATCAAATGAAGTAGAGAAAATAGTGAATAGAATATGAAACCATTTGTTTTACAGCATATTAGCTGTTCAGAACCGGCGCCAAATAAACTGTAGATCTCTTGAAATGAAAAAAATTTGTTCGACAATTGACAATAATCAAATTTATTCCAAGAAAACTGATTACAAGTTACCTGAAATTCCGAATTTTTACAAATCGAAATTATGAATACCTAATTCAAATATGGCATATCCATAGCAGATTTATACAAATCCTTTGGTTCACCATATTTAGTTAACCCATCTGATTTGCCATTCTCAGATTCATTTAGGATGTTATTAGTCGATAAGGTATTCAAATAAGCATTATCTAGTTCTGATTTTGATATTTCAGAAAGATCAGTTCCGCTTATGGTGTTTCTATTTCGCCCTTCAGGTTTCATACTTGGCCAAGACACTGATTAATTTGTCTCATCTACGATAACGTCCCTATTTATTTATTTATTTATTCAATTTGGGGTTATGTTGCACAGTGGCCTTATGGTCTACTGCAGTGATGGGGAAACTACGGCCCGCGGGCAAGTCCGGACCGCGGTAAGGTTTAATCCGGCCCGTTTAAGAGTGACGTCGTGACAATGTTTGAAAGCGTTCTTACTTCGTAATGTGACGACCCGCATAAAAACTACCTGCGGCAATTTTATCACGAAAAATATAAAAGTTGACCATGGTCAATTTAATATATTACATAAGGTAAACAAGGAAATTTCCTCAATAATATAAAAAAATATCAAACAACTTCCCAAGGGAGCTGGTTATATGTATTCCGAGCTGCGAATTCTACTTCCACAATCCAACGGTGCATTATAGAAAACATCATAATTCCCGTTGAATTGTGAATGTAGAATTCGCAGCTCGGAATACATATAACCAGCTCCCTTGGGAAGTTGTTTGATATTTTTTTAAATTATTGAGGAAATTTCCTTGTTTACCTTATGTAATATATTAAATTGACCATGGTCAACTTTTATATCTTTCGTGATAAGAGTGCCGATTGTTGATAGTTTGAAAATTATTGCCGTTTTCATGTATTTTCTAAAAATCTCAGTAGATAATTAACAGCTAGGATATCATTATTCAATTGCTCGCTATTTGTGGCGAGTGTGGTTCTGAGCAAATTTTTGCTATTAGTAAAGAGAAACCCTACTACCTTTTGTGATCATTTTTGTGGTTTTTTTTTTAGTCTTATTTTATCCCATAAAATACATACTATAGCAGTGTATCGAAGGAAAGCAGTCAGGTGCGGGAGAGGTTTTTTTTATCCGTTTAAGATCTCCTAGGCCAGAATTGTCCAAAAGTTTTCCATGTCTTACATATATGTTGGCATCTTTAGCGGCTCACATCGACTCAGATGAGCTGAAATGAGGCCTGAAATGAGCCAACAATTTTTTTCATTTTTTTAATTTTTTTCGTTGTTGATAATAAAGTATCAACATTTGGGTAAATTTCTGCAACCGCATACTGGCATCTCCAGCGGATCGTATCACACCTAATGAGCCGAAATTTTGTATTTGAAATGTTTTCCGAGGCAGAACTAAACTATTAAAATTTGGTAAAATTTTTCCAACGGCCGCTATTTTGCGTAATTTAAGTCCAGATAAATTCCAAAATCTAATTACTCATGCAATGAAGATAATGACAATGTTCGGCTCATCTTATATATGCGAACAAATCTTTTCAACAATGAAGCTTAGGAAAACTTCTTTAAGAAACAGAATTACCGATGAGCACCTCTCATCAGTTTAAGCTTCGCAAATGGAACCGGACTATGATGAAATTTTGATGAAACATTCTCAATTTCATTTTTCTCATGCACCATCAACCAGTAACGACGCCAGAAAATAAAGTGATAATACTTCACATCAAGAACTACACTAAATTCATTTTATATTTTGTGCTTATAATTTTCATACCTTTTGCTTTTTTACTATTAAAATAATAAGTGTATGTAATAATATATGTATATGTCTATAGAACACATACATTTTTTAACGATTAAGCATTATTCTTTGGCCCGCTACGATTGTCTAGTTATTACAAATGGCCCGTCTTAAAAAAAGTTTCCCCACCACTGGTCTACTGTAATCCCCCATCAGAGCTGTTTTCTGTACTACGCCATCTGCCTATAGCGGGCGTTCTAGTTCCAGAGTGTTAATAAACTCCAACTTGGGAAGGCTTCTAGGATGTTATGTCCTCACTCTTACAAGTTTCTCGACCAAAGCATTCCTTTCGTTGTCTTGCAACGGCGAGGCATTTTGTAGTCAGGTGAATAGGAGTTTCCTCCTCCTCCCATCAGAATCTACACTCGTCAGTTTCTGATGAACCTATTCTCATCAGATGCTTCGTGAGGCGGCAGTGTCCTGTAAGGAATCCAGTGAGGAGTATTCTTACTGAGATCCAGATATCCTTTGGATCTTGCAGTTTTAAAGTTCCGGAGGAACTTTTTGGAGTGATCCATCCCTGGAAGATTCCGCCAGAATGTTGCTCTTTCGGTTTCCTCCTTCTCCTGAATCTCTCTTATAGGTGTATTTTCCTATACCACAGAAAGGTTCTGGGCCAGTAAATGGCATTTGTACTCCTTTTCTGGCGAGTAAATCGGCCTCTCCATTTCCCTTGATTCCCGAATGACCGGGAACCCAGACTAAAGAGCCCTATTATTCTTAGCAATTTCATTGAGTTTCCTTTGGCATACCCATATCAACTTTGAATCAATTACACGGAAGCTCAGTGTTTTTATAGCCGATTGACTATTAGAATAGATAGCTATGTTACATTTTGGATAGTTTCTTTCTAGGTTCATATTTACACATCTTTCGATTGCCAGCATTTCTGCCTGAAAGACGCTCCAACAGGAGCCAAGCGACAGTGTGCACTTGGTGCCTGCCCCATATACAGCGCCAGCTCCTGTAGTGGTTTTTGAACCATCTGTGTACCATTTTATGGTATTGTCTTTGAAACTTTGGGTGCTGGATTCCCTTTCCCACTCTCCGTTTTTACTTTGCATCGTAGTAAAGTTTTTCTCAATGCTTACTTTCTTTACCATTACATCACTAGGAAGGTTCGCTGATGAGATGTAATTGGTCAGAGAGGACGAAGCTCTCTGACTTTTAATCCTCTCACTATCTGTGCCCTCCTTAGATATTCTAAGGATGGCCTCATGGGCTAACCTGTCGATCACTAGATATAGAGATGATAGCTCCCGTGATACACACACAGGCCAGCCTTTGCATTGTCGAGCATTTTCGTTGTACTTGTCTGACCTGCTTTGGCATGCCAGACTACTACCCCATAAGTAATTATTGGTCTCACGATCATGACGTACATCCTTCGAAGTGTTTTAGGGTTATAGCCCCAATTCTTACCAGATAGTCTTCTACACGCCATCAGAGCCCTTGTTACTTTACTAGCAACGATATCAATATGTTCATTCCACGGAAGCTTGCTGTCTAGGGATATTCCCAGATATTAAACTTCAGACTTCTTTTCTATGGTATCTCCATTTAATAGGAAGGATTTCATGGCCGAAAGTTTTCTTTTCCGGATGGAAGGAATTACTGTGGTCTTGATTGGGTTGATATTCAGCCCCACTGACAAGCACCACTCCTTAATGATTCTGAGGCCCTCCTGCAATAAATCACATAGGGTGCCCTCATATTTACCTCTAACTGTTAAGATTATTTCATCAGTGCATTGGAAGCCATGCTCCGTTATCCTATGTAGTAGTTCATCCACTACTAGGCTCCATAGAAGGGGAGATATTACTACACCCACCGGTGTCTCAGCTGTCCTCGTCGTCAGCACTTCATACATCCATCGTACAATGGTAACATTTACCCCTCTACTTCTGAGTGCTTCTCTGACAGACACAACTGTTTGTCAAAAGCCCAAGATATATCCAGGAAAGCACACATTGCGATTTCAGTCAGCTGATATAGAGCAGTCTCTGTTGATCGTCCCGCCCGGTAGGCATGCTGACATTTGCGAAGTAGTATACTCTCCAGATTCTCCGTTTTGATGTAGTTATCCACTACTTTTTGCATCGTTTTATGTGAAAACGATGCTAAGCAGATGGGTCTGAACGATCTTGAGCCAGTTCCGTTTTTTTTCCCTTTTTTTGGAATGAAGGTTACTCTTGCCCTTCTCTATTCTTCAGGTGTTTGACCCAATGCCAAACCGCTTCTTGTTGTCTTCAGCAGATGAGGAAGAATATCTTTCATCTCTTTCTGCCGGAGTACCGGAAAAATTCCATCCACTCCTGGGGATTTATACGGCTGAAAGGTGGTTATTGCCCATTTAAGCCGTTGCCTTGTAAATAATTTCCTAGCAACATGCCAGTCCTCCTTTCGGGAGTTCTTGGTGTTCTTGGTTCTGTTTAAAAACTGCTTACGAGTTCACTACATGGAAAGTGTGTTTTGAGAAGAAGAATCGATCTCCTCTTCTCCTTCAGTGTATGATTCGTCTGGCTTTTTGAACGACAATGTTGGGTTAGCTCCCCCTCTTACCATGATTTTCTGTGGTCTGTGGAAGTGACATTCTCACAAAAGGCTTGAAAATTAAGCCTCTTTGCCTTCCTGATCTCCTTATTGTACTGAGTGAGTTTCTCAGTGTACCCCTGCCAGTTGTCGTCTCGTTTAGCCCTGTCGAAGAGCCGACGAACCTCCTTTCTGAGGTTTGACAGGTTCTCGTTCCACCCGTGAGCTTCTTTTCTCGATCGGGCCTTGGTCAATGGGCAACTGGAGTGAAAAGCCCCTATACTTTCTCCACTGCTCGACTCTTTGCTCCAGATCGTAATGAGGGTGCTTTGCCCCAGTTGTTTCGATCAGTTCTAGATTATCCAACAGATTATCTGTAAAGAAGATCTGTAAAGAGACCAATCCGTCTTTCTAGGATTCCGAATTGGGGGTGACGAGGTGGTATCTCCCTTGAACTTGATTAAACTGTGATCAGAGAGTGATAGTTCGTCCGTCATCAGAGAGTGATAGTTCGTTCGTCACACTCCATGAAGTGACTTTTTTCCTTGCAGTAACATAAGCGATTGTTACGTTCAGGACCTCTTCTCTTGGTCTCGTGACAAAAGTGGGCGTTCTGTCCACATTTAGGGTCTCGAGGTTGTTAGCTGAGAGATATTCAAGTAAGCACTCACCTCTGGTGTTGTTGTTCGTGCTTCCCCAAACAATATAATGTGCGATGGTATCACAGCCAATTATGATTGGCAGTCATTTGCTGTTGCAGTATTGCACTAGTTTCTGCACTTCCTCTGGCGGTGTTATCGACCCATCTCCAGCGAAGTATGCAGATGCAATTACAATGTCTCGGTCAACGCCCTGAACATTGAGATGTACCATGATTAGGATCAGGTCCCGAGACATTTAATCTGAAACACAAATATATTTCATGTTGTTTCTTATGAGTACACAGGCACGTGGAGACACGTACCTATGTTCGTAAATCACCGGGGCACAGAGGAAGTCTCCGCCTTTCCAGGTATCCCAGCAAAGCCGGAGCGGATCTCAGGCTGACTCACACTAGATCTTTCGTCCCCTTCCTGCACTTCGGATTCTAGAGATGTGAAAGGCATCTACAAGTCCCTCGAACTCTCCGCAGGGCTGTCCTTCTTTCTTAGCCCCGAGACAGAGATGCGCCCGAACCGAAAGTTCAGTTGACATCCCTCTGACTTCAGAGCTTTCTCCGATTGGTGCTCAATCCCAATCGTGAGGTTTTTCCCTTTCCTTTTTTTTTCTGGAGCTCAGAATTTTGGCTCTTCCACTAGTGTGTTTTCTAGGGAGGTGTGTTTTCCTACTTCCTGGACAGCCCTAGGGAAGTCCTTAGCCACTATTTCCACCCTAGTGGCCTTCCCTGCCTTAACAGTTGCTACATAACCAGTGGCCAGCCCGGTTTTTGCTGCAGCTGTTTTTTGTTTTTTCGGTGGAGGCCGCTGAAAAGGTGTTAAATGCTCCGGTCCTCTCTTACCGTGCGATCTCCCCGTAGGTGACTCATTCGGGGCTAAGCGCTGAATAGCCTGCTCCCTAGCCTCCTCAGGTTTTAGCCCTTCATGGAGGAGTGTCAAGTACTTAAGCGCCCCTGCTCCAGTCCTTTCCTCAGTGGATCATCTCTGCCGCCAGGTTGTCCCAATTTGGAATGATCAAACGGCAGTTGCTTTCTCTTAGGTCGTCTGACCTTATTCCACTCTGAAAGGTGCTGGTGTGAGCAAGTTGAGACTTTCTCCACTCCTCCTCCAGTGGTTTTTCTTTCTCTACTTTCTATATATTATGGTCTCACGAGTAGCTAAGGTAGAACGGTCCACCTCTGCAGAGCCCCGCATGAAGAGGTAAGGGGTTTGATATAATGGAGTTCCCCTCGGTGCTTCAAGGTCGAAACCAGTTGAGACTAGTCTTCTTTCTAGCCACGCATCCCTCGGCCTCGTTTCCCGCCATGGATTTTTGATGAGTTTATTTCCTCTCGCTTCAGACAGTCAAGCCAAGACCCCTCTGTCCATTGGCCCGCGAGACTTGACCACATACAGCCCCAGAGCGTTGGTATAACAGGATGGTTTCGAGGTTGGATCGAAATACCACCTGGCATCGTGATCCTGAGTGCAATCCCTTAGTAACGATACTACAGCTGGAACAGGTGAAGTTGGCCCGCGGCAAGGTATTTAAGGGCTACCAGTTGAGAGGCACTCTCCTATCCGCCACCTGGAGACGCGCCGGGTTGGTACTTCACTCCGTCCGGTAACGTCCCTAAGAACTACATACTTTTATAACTTCCCATACTTTGTAAACATTTGATTCATAGCCTACCAAAATTTCTATCCGCGATTCTTCATCGAATGTTGTTTTTCTAGATTCACTATGAACCAAATAGTTTTAAATATTTTTTGTTATTTCACAGATCATTTGATGCTTCAACAATTTTATGGTTCAACTCGGAATGTTATTCATTAAATTAATATGTTGCAGTATGGTCTGCATCACCAAGAATACTTTGTCTAATTTTGGATCATGGACCGAGCTTCTTCTGTTATGGTCCGAACCATTAGCTCCTTTCCATAAGTTAGCGGAAGGGTTGTGGAATCATTAAACAATAGCTTTTAACTTCTTCTTTCATAAAACAAATATAGCATTAGTTATGCTAACATATTTTTCACTACATTTTGTAATAAAAAAAGTTGCAGCTCTTTTAATTACCTTTAAAATGGTTTTTTCATGAGTTGTGATAGCTTCAAAATTGAAGGAGTTATTACCCAAAAAGTAATCATATTTTTTTCTACTTAGTAAACTAAACATTAGTAAACTGAAAATTCCGAATTTTCAATTGCCAATAACTTGAAAAGTATTGGGTTTCTGAAAAAACTTTATAACACATTTTTTGCTTAAAATTAGGTCCTCTATCGATATCCGAGGTTATTTGATTTCCACCACCGAAAAGGGGTGGAAACCACCCCCAGGGTGAAAACGGAGTTCGGGTCAGTATTACTTTTGAAGTTAAGGGTAAAATAAGCCTAATTCCAAAAACCTATTTCACGCTTCAATCACTACACTAATTGGTGTATATGAACTTGTGATTGAATGTCGAGAATGAAGAATTACATTCGGATATCATCCGGAACTCCTGGAAAACAACCTGATGAGACAATATTCGAAAGTACCAAAAATTATTCGAATAACATTCGAATAAAGGTATGAGCAGCAGAGCTCCATCACAAAGGTCTTATTTTTCGCGCGAAATGCATCGAGTCGAGATGTGCTTCCAACAGATCGAATTATATTTTGAAAAATCACGCCTGAATAGCAAACCGAATTGAAAAAAAAATTATTTGTTTTATAAAAAAAACTGCATCGTGGTTGAAGAAAAGCGTTGAAACCACCGAATGAACGTACCTCGACATCAACATAATCCACGTACCAAAATTTTAGCCCTCTATTGTGAAAGAAAACTCGCGAAGTACATCGCGTACTGATGGCAGATCGTGATGCAATTCGAACGAAATGTACGCGGTTAAGAAAAAGAGTTGAAACGAAAGAAGGGTTTCAAGTCAACATAAACTCGAAGCTGTGGAATTCGGCAATTTTTCAAAATCACAGAAAAAGAAATATGTACGCAAAGATGGCGGCGGTTGGAAAAATTTAACAAAATTTTGATAGTTTCGTTCTGCAATGAAAACAATCCCAGGTACCAAATTTCATTTAGCTCGATAGAAAAACTACTACCGCACCTGACTGCTTTCCTTCGATACACTGCAACAGTATGTATTTTATAGGAAAATACGCCTAATTACTGATTTATAGGCATAACTGGAAGGTCCCCCATCAGCGTTTGCATAAATTTTCTTATAAATTCATAACCAATGATTATCTTACTGTGATCAAATATTGTAATATTCTAAAGAACTGTACAAAACTTTTCGTAGGCACCTCGAGGGGAAAGTACATTATTATACTTGGCTCATAAGCTTTAAGGTCTTAGTCTCCGTCGTAGTCCTACAAGTATTACTATCTGATTTTAGCACATAAAACACTTTTTATCGATTTCATTTGGTATGTAAAAATGGTTGCTTTTCAGATATCTCGATGTAATGAATTCCAACAACAAAGAAGAGGAAGGTAATACTGATGATGGTTTCTCGTCGTTGCCTTGGTCAACTAAAAGTAGTAAAATAAGTTTACGTAAAGGAGCACTTTCAGATTGTACGTCTATGTCAATTGATTCTCCTGGATCGCGACATTCGGCAGCAACTCAGCATTCATTGGTAAGTATGTTAGTTTTTGCGAGAGCTAAGTACGGATTTAATATCGAAGTACACTAATATACGTTGAGTTCAATGTAAAAAGTTATTAAATTTCAATAAGTAATGCACTACATATTTATCAATATTTTATAATCCAAATCGAGGATAGTTTATATTCGTTCATAATTTTTATTTAATGCGAAATATGAAATTCACTAAATTTTAATTTTTTGTCTGAGATCAGTAAACGTTCATGATGCTAAAACTATATTTTTCTTTCTGTGACGTATGAGAACATATATATATATATATATATATATATATATATATATATATATATATATATATATAATAAATATATATATATATATATATATATATATATATATATATATATATATATATATATATATATATATATTATCGTTCTAATTGCTTTATATGGGAGATTGGGGCAGAACGGGATACTTAAGATTAAAAACATCATTCAAAGAAAATGAAACTCTTTATTTAAAAAATATCAACTCAGAAAGCCACTTTCATTATCAAACTTCATTTAATCAACTTGACATAATGGGAAATGATACGGGGCAAAATGAGAACATATTTTATTGATGCTTGTAACGTTTACAAATATGAACATCGTGTTCTTCTTCTTCAACTCCACCACAACAATTATGTGCCCAAACGGGCACACACAACATATTACCCATACTTCTTCTATTGACTGCGAGTATAAGTACCCACAGTGGATGCAGGCACAATCGTCACCATCTTCTTCTTTTGATGAATCTGTGTCTGTTTCGTTTTCTTCTTTGGGTTTCCTAGTTTCAGTTTCATTAGTTTTGTTGCATTTTTCCTTCTTCTCATGTATCTTACTTTCAGTTGCAGTTTTCTTAGGAAGTTTATTTTTTAGTGTTTTGTTCGATATCCTTCTTTATTTTATTTTCTAACTCAGTTCTTTTTTATAAGGAGCAGCCATGAGTATTGTACTCATACTTCATTTTCTAGCCTTCCTTTCTTGAGTCCTAATTTCTTTTGGCATTGCTACAATTTTTTCCGGGCTGACTAAAAACGAAGATTTTGTTCTAAAGTTGATTTGGGCGCATTATAAGTGATTGAGGCTCTGAGAAATCCCATTTTCTCAGAAAAAGCGTCGATGGCTGCTCTGCTCATAATTATACTCTTGTTTTTTGTATATAATTGCGGACCATCTTAACTGAAAAAAGCTTCGAAGCGAAAAGATACAACATTTTTAGTAGAGACGGGGCAAGATGGGATAGTATCCCGTTACGACCCGAGCGTTTTACCCCAGCTGACATATTTTCAGATAAAATTAGTAATTTCTAACCTAATACATAGAAAGCGGTACACTTTTATTACTCATTATTAAAATTCAATATTACAGTTATGGTTTTTGGTTGAAAATAGTTTTGAAACTTGCTTACTCACGTAAGAGACCTTCGTTATTTGTCACAAAACAATCGATATCTTTTCACGTTTTCAAATCAAATGCACATTTTCATCTTGCAAACTGATTTTAAGAAATTTATCATTCATCAAGTCGCCTATGGCGTTTTGAGAAATCAGAATTAATTGAAATAAATTGAGATATCGATTGGAATGTATTCAGGTATTCGATAGACAATCAAATTTTACATATGTTGGTGACATGAAATACGGGGTGTCCCATTTAAGTTAAACAAGTTAGTGCCGTTTGAAGATTGCAATTATTTTACCTTTCTTTTTACACACTAAGTCTAAGTTAGTCAATATTTCTCAATTTTGACATAAAGTTTGATCCAGTTAGTAGGCCTTATCATTAATTTGGTTAAAAACAAGAAAACACCAGTTGAGAGTTTAAGCGTTAAAACTGATACTACATTTTCACAGAATACGAGATATTTCGAAAACCATAAGGTTTAGGTGAATTAATGAAACTAGCATTTGCTTTCACTGTAAAATCCAAAAATGAAATAATATACAAGGTATTCCATTTAAAAAATACCAACTTTGATACTTTTCATGTTTTTCGCACACCCTGTACAACATGGAAATATCTTTAAAGTGTAGTTCTAATAAGTCCCTATCCAACCTAAAGAAAAAACTTTAATAAAATCAAATACTTTAGCCATAACTCTTCGAGTCGATTAACGTGAATAACCCTGTATATATATATATATATATATATATATATATATATATATATATATATATATATATATATATATATATATATATATATATATATATATGTTAAATACTGGGGTAAATACACACAAATAAGAATAACTATTTAGACCAATTCCGTTTATTGCTTATTGCTCCATACGTTAACAACTTGTTCATACGTTCAAGTATACTCGACGACTCTCTGACTGTTCTTCCGTGCGCAGTAATTCCCTGCTGCTACATTGGTAAGGCGCATGTCCGCTTTCTACCACTCGTCCGTCCTGACGTAACAAATGATGGGGTGCATAGAGGGGACGTATAGGGATACCGTTAACACGGCCATCCTGTGATTAGTGCGTCCTCGCACTGTGTATATCTGTAAGCATCAAGTACGAAACAGAATTTTCGTTACGTCTAAATCAACTACATATAATTTTTTTTTTGATATCAAGTAGTATTGCCATTTCTACAACTTCATCTTATGTCAGCCAAAGTTTTCATAGAGTTTCACTATATAATATAACATTTTCAATTCATAGCCACAAATTATGTAATGTAAGTACCTACTACCTTTGAAACATACTGATATCTTCTGCATTCTTCAACTTATATCAGAGTTTTACTATATAATATAACATTTTCTATTCATTGCTGTATTGTAATGGTACCTACTACCTTTGAAACATACTGTTAGAGTTTTACTATATAATATAACATTTTCTATTCATTGCTGTAATGCAATGGTACCTACTACTTTTAAAAAATACTTTTACTACCCTTTTTAAACCTAGTGGTACTGCCACTATTTCATGTCTTGTGTGATCGCCACAAACATATAAGGCAACGTGAGATCGTCAAGTTCCTCTTTTTATTCAAGCAGAGTGGGATCGCCACCTCCTACTTATTTATAAATTATTTAATGGTCTATTTCATGTCTATGTGATCGCCATAAACATATAAGGCAACGTGAGAGCGTCACGTTCCTCCTTTCATTTAAGCAGAGTGGGATCGCCACCTCCTACTTATTTTTAATTTATTTAATGATACTTCCTTTTGTTTTTAACATAGTGGATTCACCACTAATCCATTTTTTCTTTATCTTTCACCATGCATGATATCGAAAAGAAAAGACAACAATAATAAATGTAATACTTCTGTATTACATTGCATTCAATAAACTTCAGGTTGCATTGCAATCAACACATAACTAATAAATTATTCAAAACGGCAACAATAATAAATGTAATTCATCTGTATTACATTGCATTCAATAAACTTTAGGCAGCATTGCAATCATTTACGTAACCAATAAATTATTCAAAACGAATCATCTAGCAAATCAATTCAATTCAACAAAAATCATAAAAATGTTAACATCCAAACATCACTAATCTTACTCTTTGTTTATGTTGTGGCAGGCCACGATCGTAATTACTCATGAGCAGCTACCGTCATCTGTCGACCTTGTTTATGTAGCGCATATCTATCGTTCGTTAATAGAGCACGAACAGTGTAGGGCCCTTGATATTTGTCCCTTAATTTCCCTCCGCCGGCAAACTGAGAATCTTCTGTAGCGACAAGGTCACCTGCTATAAACAAGTTGGCTCGAGGTAGTGTAGAGTCAAATTGCTGAGCTGGATGGTTTCCACTGTTTCTTGTTTTATTTCGGGCATCTGCGACATCCTTATTTGAGTCAATAATATTATTAGTTGGCAGTGTGTCACCCAAAAACAGCTGTGTAGTCGCTAGTCTAGGAATTATTCCAAACTGAAGTACTTTTGGTGAGTATTCTGTCATCGAAGTTGAAGATCATAAGCATAACACTCTCAATATGATTTATTTTAACAGGAACGCTATTCAAGTTCTTTATAGTAAACACCTTTTCAATGGCAAGCTCGTTATTATGTAGTTCAAGCCCATCGCATTTTTCTCAATTCTAAGGCAAAGTCGTCTAATCACCATAATAAGATGGATATCGCTTGGAATAACAATATCGGGAATAACCATAAAGTATATTTCTAGGGTCAGGGTCGGCAGTACAGCTATTAAATCACAACTACCAATAGTGTAAACAACAGTGTAAACAACTTGCGTTCCGAGAGCCGAAAGTGCGTGTACTTTTTTTATTGGGTTTAATCTCACTGTTTAGTTTATGTCAAACATGCTAAGAATTTCATTCCAAGCTATCATGGAATCTGCTGATGCTGAGTAATTTCTGGTTACCGAACTCGGTTAGTGACTCACGATTTCGACTTTTTAGCGTTTCTTTCTCGGGAAAAGCAACAATTAGGTCATCACTGAAAGCTTTTATCAGGGTCGAAGCTGGTTAGCTTAAATGATGTGAGCGCTATAGTCGACATCAACGGCTGCGCAGTAATTCCATCTGTTCTAGATGTGTAAGGCGTTGGCGCATAACACGTCGACGTCGCCATCTTGGACTGACGAGTCAATTCTAATAATTGTTGTTCAGGCTCGTTACCAAGTTAACTAAGGTTTCTTGCCATTGTAATTTTGTTAGTTTTGGACTTACTGAACCGATATCTTCCTCATCAGCCACAACACATTGCTCATACACTTCACTATCATGACGAATATGAGTTTCATATTCCATTTTAACTATATAATATTAGTGTTATTCATGATCTTTTATGGCCACAGGGTAGAACACGGGATAATCCCATTTCTGATGTTAAATACTGGGGTAAATACATACAAATAAAAATAACTATTTAGACCAATTCCGTTTATTGCTCCATACGTTAACAACTTGTTCGTACGTTCAAGTATACTCGACGACTCCCTGACTGTTCTTCCGTGCGCAGTAATTCCCTGCTGCTACATTGGTAAGGCGCATGTCCGCTTTCTACCACTCGTCCGTCCTGACGTAACAAATGATGGGGTGCAT
>JARQZK010000742.1:500000-572500 GCA_030704885.1 Cynegetis impunctata
CTCATATTGTTTAACACAGCTTCATATGTATGTACTAATTAGTGACATCTAAAACGACCGAAATCAAAATGAATTAGAATTTCTGTAAGAACAGTACCTATACCCTGCCTGCTATGGACCACTAAATTAAAAGTGCTTTTGCGTTGCTTCTATATTTTCCAAAATATTTCTAATCGTATTAAATCATGTTCTCTGTATAGATATATGAGAAACAATCTTAATATTATATACACCATGCGATAGATGCACTGTAACAAAACAAATTATATTGTTACTAAGCTGCGTCAGTATATTAAGGATATTTTCGAAAGCAATGCCAATTATTTATTACTTTTGATCATCAGTATTCGAGTGAAAATATTGTGATTTACTCTTGGTTTCTTTTTAGTTAGTATATTCATAAATTCGGAGGAGACTATCATTTTAATTTGTAATATAAACACGAAAATAAAGAGTAGCCGTAGTTGTTTCTGTAATTATATATATATATATATATATATATATATATATATATATATATATATATATATATATATATATATATATATATATATATATATATATATATATATATATATATATATATATATATATATATATATATATATATATATATATATATATATATATATATATATATATATATATATATATATATATATATATATATATATATATATATATATGTATATATATATAATATATATATATATATATATATATATATATATATATATATATATATATATATATAATATATATATATATATATATATATATATATATATATATATATATATATATATATATATATATACATACATATTACAGACGGCGACTCTGTATTTTCGACAAGTTTAGAGAACCGATGGTCAATTGCATTCATATATTCTAGAACTAGAACCTTCTAAAATAGATTTTTCTAAAAACAATGCTGTATATACTAGTATAAGGAGTCACAGGTTGCTACAGTTCAGTTTAGTTGCAATTAACTAGATTACCTACATGGAAAGAAGAGTCCATGGGTAATGGTTTTGAATTGTAAAACTAACAGCTACAAGTTTTTGTTGTTCTTACTATTTGTAAATAATGAATGATTCATCTATTCAAATTAGTTAATGGAGTTTATCTCTTCGAACTCGATTTCGTAATAACTGGTCTCAGAAATGTGGTATCCAATAACCAGATCTACAGCAAACATGGAGTCGTTGATGAAAACGTAGACAGTGAGAGATGAAATAATCCACATGAAGGAAGAACTAGAAGGACATTTACGTAATGTAGGAAGTCTTATAGTAACTGTGGAAAATGAATTAAAGATAGTACAAGTTAAACTCATACTCTCAAAGCTACATATTTCTGATGGGGAAACTTCCTGGCCTATATTCAAACGACAATTTGAAGCAGCAGTTTAACCTTATTTTTGGACAGATAGAGTTGAGGCAGTAGCGCTGGTTTTATCCCTTATAGGTGAAGCCGCACAAATTCTACAAAAATTATCTTCAAAGGAGCAGGAATATTATGTGACATTAATAAATCACAGAATTGAAATATTGGAACAACCTTAAAGAGATGTTGTATCAGGCCCAATTAGCAGGTAGGCATCAAGGGACGAATGAGTCACTGCAGTCATTCCATGCCAAAGTTAAGAAATATACACAGTTAGCCTACCGAACTGTTCCAGAGGACATCCTTCACCATCTGAGCAATAAATCTTTTATAAATGCGTTGAGAGGTAGTGAACAACAAATGGTCAGATTTGTTGGTAGGTACGATGAGAGAAAATTATTTCTTCATTTGAAAACAACTTTGTTTCCTTTCCTTTAAAGGTGAGTATAACTTGTGTGGGAGATGTGCGCACACTTCAGAACAGTTATAGACATTTATAATAAAAGGAACAGAGGAGGATCAGCTTCACCAGCACCAACTAGGAAAACTACCACTTGTCAGAGTAAGGAGGTAAGAGCCTTAAGGACCGTTTACATAAGAAGCATAGCAGGTGAAAGTTTATTCAATACACCAAATATATATCTATATTGTGTCGAAGTGTGGGGGCGTCTTTATTTTTTAAATTATTGTGGATATAAGATGTTGTGGAGAAAACTTACTGTCCTTGCTATTCATAAAAAACATCTTACTGTATTTTGCCTGATGAATGTACAATTCTAACGAAATAAATAAGTTTTTATGAGATTTCGCGCTTGAAGGAGCCTATTGATGAATTTTCAGGTAATATTCTGGTTTTCACTGACTGATGAGCAGGAGGTATGGCAAGTTTTTATGTCTTTTATTGAATATCATGCTACAGGTCCTGATTAACTGAGTATAGAGATGTTGCGGTTATGTTGCCCGTACATACAATCATTTCTTGTGATTGTTTCCAATTCATGTATCTTGAGTTCAGAGTTTTTTGAAGTGTGGAAAATTAGCCAAGGTTCTAAGCTTGCCAAAAACAAATAATCCAGGTCGGATGGATGATCAGAGGCTGAATTCTATCTTGTCTCCATACTCAAAAATCTTCGAGGAGATTTGTTCTACAAGAATAACACAGCACCCAAATAAATACAATACTCTACCAACAAGGCAATCTGGATTTAAAGTAGAATATAGTTTTACAGCTTGATTGGATATTAAAGATTATATTTTGTCTGATATTTATTCAGTGACGAATTGTGTGTTGATTCTTGTATTATTCCAAAGCATTTTACATTAAACAAGGATTGATCAATTGTAGGGGTTTCAGATATGCTGATGACACTCAGATTCTGCGTTCGTTTCGATCTTCTAATGTAGATGAGGTATCGATTAGGAAGAATGAGGACTTGAAACACTTATTTGAAGATTCAAAAAAACATTTGTTTAGGAAAATTGTATACTGCAAAAGAATGAATTTATTGTTATTATTGTTATTATTGTTATTACTCATATTGTGTATTTTATATTTTATATTGTATATTGTATGTTGTATGTTGTTCACATGTGTTCAAGGTCACTAGAGGATATCCCATTGAAAAGTAAGAAATATAATTGAATCGGATGTTCTCTTAGTTGACGTTGAATAATGTTCAAGTTGTGTTTAATTTTTAATAGTTTATTTATAATCACATTTCATTTATCTTAAAGCTATATTATCGCATTTGATCGTTATCTTCTTGAAGACTTGAGTGGAACAATTTCACCTCCGAAGTAGTTCTTCTTCTCAAAAGTAATGGATTGAAACGTAGTTCTCTCGAAATGCGATACTGAGTGTAACTAAGAAGGATAACTGCAACTGAAAGGACTATTATGAGTAAAAACAGGAAAATTTCTGAACTTGAACTGATCGATTGAGCTACGACTGCTTTCTCTTCTACTTGTTTGAGCGGAACTATCTTAGAATCTTTTTTTTTACTCGAAATATTGTCATTACATTTTATACTTCCATTCTTGTTTTCGAAAAGTGAGAATTTGAAATTTTCTTCATTAAAAAACTTCATCATCTCATCCTCTAGATCACAAGGCCAATTATTGTTTTGAAGACTCATGTACGATATCTTAGGCATTCGGTGTAACAAAATCACATAATTTAAATATGTTAAATTATTATTAGATAAATCCAGAGTATGTAGATCATGCAAAGGAAATATGCCATTGGTGTCGATTTCTTCGATACGATTGTGAGATAAATTCAGTGTTCTCATTCTTGGCAAACCTGCGAACCTACTTATTTGGAATATTTCTAACGAATTACCGGTCAAGTTCATGTCAATAAGACCATGTAGATTTTGGAAAGATTTTTCTGCGATATGAGCGATATTGTTATTGCCCAAATCCAATGTTTCTAACTCTTTTAGTCCTTCGAATGCATATATATCAATACGTTCTATGAAATTGTTGGATAAACCTAGAACTTCTAAATTTGTCATACAGAAAAACTCTAAGGCTGGCAGTTTTTTGATTTTATTCTTGTCCATTTTCAATTCCAACAGAGATGATAAATTTGCAAAGTCATTTCCTTTCAAATCACTTATAAAATTTTCTGATAAATCCAAATACTGAAGGGAAGTCAAATTATTGAAAATGTCTGTAACATTGTTGATACTGTTTCTGTTCAGATTCAGTACTCTCAAACTTTTCAAACCATTAAATGCATTTGCATTGATGACTGAAATTTTGTTATTACTCAGAATTAATTTTTCAAGATTAACTAATTCACTGAACCCATCATTAGCGAGCAATGCGATAGAATTATTTTCCATATTGACGAACACAATTTTTTTGACACCTGCAAAAGTACCTGGTGGAATCGTTACAATTTTATTGTTAGACAAATCCATATCTTCTAGAAATACTAATCCAACGAAAGCTCTACGTTCAAGCTCTGCAATGTTCGAGTTTTTCAAAATGAGATGTTTTATTTGATTTCCTGATATGTCAAATGTATTTCCTTCTATAACTTTCAGAGAACAATTCAGGCACTGCAGGGTTTCATCTAAGTGGTCGAATCTGTACGATGTAGATTTGAAAAAACTTGGCACGTTAACATTCATGCATGTTGCTGTAAGGGATCCTCTTTCTCCGTAACCACATTTCATACTGTCAAGATATACAAGTCTATATGTGTTGGAACACTGCAGACCGCTCATTATGAGCAGCAACCAATTTAGCCAATTTTGTACCTGAAACGAAAATTTCTTATTACAATACAAAGGAAACAAATATAATTTCAAATATTCACTATATCAATAGTATGTAAGCAAACTTAATGAAGGAATATAATGTGATTAGTAAAACGAAGATGAATTTTTTTTAACTAGCAAAAATAATAGAAATTTTTTTCCAGGGACGTAATATAAGTTTCGATTTCGCAATATCTGCATTCAAATTATAATGAAAAAATCGGGGTGACCTGGATTCAATTCCGAAGTTAACGAAAATTAGAGGGATTTTTGGGGGATGATAGAGGGTGTCTTTGCTAAGTTTTCGAACAGGAGGAATCGGTGCATTTTAGAGGGGGGTCAAAAAACACCGATCTTTTCGGTCCGTTATTGGTTTTCTTCTCATATCTTCTAAATCATATAGTTTAGCGAAAATCCGGAAACGCGTAAAAGAGCATTAAATTCAATGGTCAAATTTATTTTTTGACCGAATAATAACCAAATAATAACCAAAATAAATGCTGTCAAAAAAGGTAAAATTTCTCTAAATATGAAAAAATGCAGAAATATGATAGTTTCCCCATAATAAAATTATACTTTCACACATATCTATGTATTACTACACATATTATACATACTCCCTTTCCTACCACCTGAAACCCTTTCTTCTCTACCCCTCTTATTCATCCCCCCACTGTGGTTTGAAGTACCCTCTGTATGTGGATAATGCGACATGTTTTTTTAACCCTAGACCGGTATCGTACGTAAAATTTACGCACTCAAATTAGAAATTCAATAGCACTGCAGTTATTCGCGTGCGCTTTATCCCCTCCTTCCATCTATGCTAGCTCCAATCTGGTATTCATCGATTCAATACAGAGCCAGTACGTATTTGTCAGTGATGTAGTGACCACACATTGTTTTCCAGAACACTGCACGTAAATTTTACGCATCGATACCAATAGGTGCATTTTACACCACGATTTTTTTACGTATCAATACCAGGAAGGGTCTATAATGTCAAGGCGTGGTTTATCATTGGAAGAGCTGGAGAGAGCACTGTTAGAAAGTAGTGACAGTGAAACCGAAAATGTTGTTACTAGAGCCGAATCTGAAACGGAAAGCGAGTCTGGGGATAACGACGATGATCCAGAATGGTTGCCACATGAGGAAATGGAATCTCAGATGTTAGGTAATTTGTCAAAAATTTGGAAAAAACAGGATTTGGAAATCGAAAAGTCAAATATTCCAAAACGTCCGAAACTCATTATGAAAAGAACAGTAGAAAGGAAAACTTTGTCAGGACCCGGAAATAGATCAGAAGATGATACAATTTTACAAGAAATAACAAGTGTTCAGGTAAGTTATATTATATACGTGTGAGGTATAAGCATTTTTATTGCCTTATTATTTTTCAGACTGATCCTGCCAATGAAGAATCTAGCTTTGTGGTTACCCCAGCTAAAGACAAGTTGTATGGAAAAAATGGCTACCAGTGGTTTTCCAAACCAACCGGCACGGAGAAACGCAAGACCTCTTCGAAAAATATTATATATGTAAAACCAGGACCTTCGCCAGAATTACGAAATATACTTGATCCAGTACGCGCTTTTCAAATATTTTTCTCGGATGATACGTTGAATATAATAGTGGAATACACTAATCAAAAGATTCGCTCTGCAAGTCAAAATTACGATAAGGAGCTAGCGTTTATTTCCGAAACAAGTTTGGAAGAACTAAAAGCATTACTTGGATTATATATTTTGGCCGGAGTTTTGAAAGATAATCACTTGGCGACCGACACCATGTTCAATACCACCTTTTGTGGTACTCGATATAAAGCAACAATGGCTCAAAAGCGTTTTGAGTTTTTGACAGCCTGCTTACGTTTTGATGACGCTAATACACGCGAAGAAAGAAGACAAGAATCTAGATTTGCACCAATAGAAGACATTTGGAATAAGTTTACAGAGACATGTAGAAGCTCGTACAAACCAGGTTCATATGTAACTATCGACGAACAGCTAGTAGGATTTCGGGGTCACTGTGCGTTTCGTATGTACATACCAAACAAACCAGCTAAATATGGCCTGAAACTTGTTCTGTTATGTGATGTATCTACGAAATATCTCCTTATGTCGGAAAATCCACAAAAACAAATGGATTGCCATTGGCAGATTATTATGTTGAAACATTGACCAAATCAATCCACGGAACAAACAGGAACGTTACCATGGATAATTGGTTTACAAATATTCCTTTGGCTGAAAAGTTATTGACTAATCCTTATGAACTAACTGTAGTTGGCACTCTAAGGAAAAACAAAAAAGAGGTTCTAAAGGAATTTATAGAAATAGATAAAGATAGAAGGGTACATACTTCCTTATTCGCATACAATGAAAAAGCGACTCTAGTATCATATAAGCCCAAAGCTAACAAACATGTGCTCTTACTGTCAACCATGCATGAAACGGGAACTGTAAATAAAACAACACACAAACCAGAAATAATACATACATACAATTCCACGAAGGGTGCTGTTGACACATTTGACCAAATGTGTCAAAACATGAACTGTAATCGTAAAACCAAAAAATGGCCAATGTGTATTTTTTACAATTTACTGAATATGGCGTGCATCAATTCGTTTGTGATTTACAATCATAACGTTATTTCGCATGGCGGCAACCCCATAGCAAGAGACAAGTATATGTAGAATTTGCACATCAGGTTGACTCAGCCTTGGCAATCTTCACGTTTGGCTCAAAATCCAAGATTTAGCATCCCTTTGCGCACTATGATAGAAGAAGTACTAGGAGAAAGGCAGCAACCTGCGTTACAGGAACGTCCAGAGTCTCAAAAAGGACGTCGAACTTACTGTCACATGTGTCCATCAGCAAAGAGAAGCATGACCACGACCTACTGTTTGAAGTGCAATAAACCTATATGCGGTGCGCATCAAAATAAAATCTGTTCAAAATGTAGTTAAAGTTTAATTTGTATTTTTTAGTTGTTTGCTTAGAGCATTTTTCAGTTACCATTGTTTCCGTTAGGAAAATATAAAATGATTTTGATTGTTTGCTGAATGTATTTATAGTTACCATTAATGTTAACATATATTATTCTCTTTAAAATAAATGTTTTTTCAATGACCAATTGTGTTTCATTAGTTAAGGTTGAGATTTAGATACTCAAATGCCATAAAAAGTATTTTACGTAAAATTTACGTATCGATACCGGTAACATATGATTAAATATCGATACCGGTCTAGGGTTAATATAAGAAAAAGTGAATTTCCCACTCGCATCACTCCAACCACTTCAATGGTCATATCTCAATTCTTGATTGCTTTTTCAGCACTATTTTCCTTTAAAATTCACTGGTCAAAACTATTTTTGATCCAATAATATCTAGGATATGGCGGTCAAAAAAAAGTTACAACTTTTGGTAATTCAACATCTACTCTATTTTAACCTAAATGTAATATCCGACGCTTATGTATAATTAGCCTTCATATCTTCATAATTATTGGTAATCATCGAAATTAATTATTAGTTTCCATGAATGCGTTCGAACGCTCAAAAATTAATGGCAATTAATGGCTCTCATTTTAGAACGCTGAAATCACGTTGACGTTTATTCGAGGAGGCAATTATATCAAATTATAATGAAATATTTTCCGTTATGAATAATATTTTTACCAAGAATCTGCCTCATCAGTTGATGATATCAAACTATGACATGGACTAGTACTGATAACTGAACGGATAGTGTAAATATAAATTAGCAGAAACAGATAGTTCGATTGCAACAAAGAGAAAATTGAAAAATGAAATGATCGTGTAAAAAGCCTTTAAGAATTATTGGCTGAGCCAATTTCGATGAGATTTTGGGGTTTATGGTACTTCTAGCATAGATAGCAAAAAACGAATACACATATCGTGGGCTCGATTTTCAAGACAAGTTTATGTATAAAAATCGAGTCGTTTTCGAGCTGAAGGGGGATTTTTGAAAAATCTCCTTTTTTTATTACCTATCAAAATTATCTATTTTTCGAAGAGACTTTTTTTGTAGTTTTTTGAAACCAATCCAACACCGAGAAACGAAATATCAAATTTAATCTTGTTTCTGAGTTATAACACAAACCTAATATTTTTCTTAAGGAAATGCAATATTTTATTTTTTTCTTAAAATGTACATAAAATTTCCTTCGAAACACACAACATTTTGTTAATTAATTTTTTAATATTTCATATATTTAAAAATTACCATAGTTCTCTGAGATTTCGATATTGTCTGTAACACAAAAAGTAATAATTTTTCTGAATCAGGTGAGTTATACCTTCAAAACTGCTTTTAAAACCAATTTTCATCAGAGTGAGCTTTGACAAAAACTAAAAGTGTTTGGTTATATCAACCTACAAATATTGGCATAGTATTAAAGAATTACTTACTGTTGAATTTTTTTAACATTTCGAAAAGTGCTCACGTTAAAATTTGTAAGCGAATTTCAAAAAGTAATAATTTTTCTGAATCAGGTGAGTTATACCTTCAAAACTGCTTTTAAAACCAATTTTCATCAGAGTGAGCTTTGACAAAAACTAAAAGTGTTTGGTTATATCAACCTACAAATTGGCATAGTATTAAAGAATTACTTACTGTTGAATTTTTTTAACATTTCGAAAAGTGCTCACGTTAAAATTTGTAAGCGAATTTGATTGATGTTAAGGGGGTGCTATTTAGAGATATAATATGTTTTTTTCCATCGCCACAATTTTTATGTAGAAATTTCAGGCGTTTTGCACGTATTAACTTAAGGGTTAAAGAATTATGTGGAAAATAATTATTATTAGGGAAAAATACAACGTCAATAACGGAGATATGCTACTGACGCAGTTTTTTTTTCAGTGAAGTTGAGAAGATGACTTTCATTTCAATATACTATCATATAGAATGTATAAACTATAAACTATAGTGATACTTCTATTACTGATCAAAAATAAAATGTTATCGAAGAGAAATTTCCTTAAATATATAAATACTTTCTACAACTCGATTCAATTTACAAAAGAAGTAGAAAACGAAAACGGTACCTTGAATTTCTTAGACGTTCAGATTGCTAGGAATTTGAATTCTCTTACTTTCAACATTCATAGAAAACCAACCTTCACAGATACTTTAATTCACAGCGACAGTAACCAACACATTAAAATAAAAGTCAGTGCTTTTCATTCGTTCATACATAGGTTGTTCACGATTCCATTATCGGAAACAAATTTTCAAACTGAAGTTAATACAATTAAATTATTAGCCATCAATAACGGTTACAATGAAAGTCTTATCGACAAGCTCATTGGGAAAAAACGAAGAAAGTATCTGTTGCATTCAATATATCCCACGCAAACTATTAATGAAGAACAAAAATACTTCCCAATAAATTATGTGCCTAATTTGAGTAGCAAAATTTGTAACAGACTATCGAAAAATAAGGTTAAAACAATTTGTACAAATAAAAGAAACTTGAAGTCATTCTTGGTCAATAATAAAGAAAAATCTAACATCGGAAAAAACAGTGGTATTTACAAAATATTTTGCGACGAATGTCCTGCTTTCTATATTGGACAGACAGGAAGGAATATAAATATTCGTGTTGAAGAACATAAAAAGTCAATTTTACAAAACAAAAATACCACTGGCTTCTCTGAACATTGTATAAAATTCAATCACTTCCTGGATTTCAACAAAACCAAATTGTTACATTCAGGTAACAAGGGTAAACGTCTTGACCTTCTCGAAATTATCGAAATAAGTTCCGCCCATAATAGTCAATTACCCCTTGTAAACGAACAAATTGATTTTCAGGTATCACCTTTGCTTTTGTCTGTTTTATAAATTACGATGCAATACTCTCCTGTAGTCAGTCTTGATAATGAGTTCATAGCTCGAAACATGTCGACTTTTTATTACTGCTAAGTACAGTATCTAAAGATTTTTTATATTGTGAAACATAAGCCAAGTGTTTTTAAAGTTTATACTTTATTCTTTATGATGTTTCACCAAGTGATGTGCGAGAATTCAATCTCAGTTATATATATATATATATATATATATATATATATATATATATATATATTTATTTATATATATATATATTTATATATATATATATATATATATATATATATAAAAATATATATATATATATATACTATATATATATATATATATATATAATATATATATATATATATATATATATATATATATATATATATATATATACTTATATATATATATATATATATATATATATATTATATATATATATATATTATATATATATATATATATATATATATATATAAATATATATATATATATATATATATATATATATATATATATATATATATATATATATATATATATATATATATATGCTAACATTTGATGATTCAGTGAGGCGTGGTATATAATATCTGATTCCTCTTAGCTGGTTCATGAAATGAGAACTGATTTGGAACTACTGTTTCAAATCATCAGCCACTGCCTCTATGTTTTTCTGATATCATCATAATATACCCTTTGACCTTTATCTTATCAATGAATATTATGCTTGACCTTGAATTTCAGTGTCAATTGTAATTGCGACGTGATGAAATACATATCTTTATATGACACAAATTATCGTGAAATGTTTTCGAAGAAATTTTTTCAAATATTGAAGATATCGCGTATATTTCATTTGATATGGAAAAACACGTATATTATTGAATGGGAATAAGATTGTTCGTCTGTAGAATTCCTATTCAGTGCAGTCATTGAAGCTTTTTAGCTCAGAAATTTTTTACTATGAACCGATTTACATGAAATTTTGGAATTAGGCTTATCTTACCCTTATCTTCAAAAGTGATACTGACCCGAACTCCGTTTTCACCCTGGGGGTTGTTGCCACCCCTTCTCGGTGGTGGAAAATATCGATAGATATCGATAGAAGACCTAATTTTATGCAAAAAATGTTCTATGAAGTTTTTTCAGAAACCCAATACTTTTCAAGTTATTGGCAATTGGAAATTCGGAATTTTCTCACGATTTTCAATGGTTTTTTGCAAATATCTGCAAAAATATGCATTTTAACGATAATATTATAATGAATAAAATTTTAGCAGGTAAAAAAATAAACAAATTGGTTCTTAGTGAAGTGTTCTGAGTGCAATATTAAGCGAGATATTGAAGATCAAAGCCGTTTTTTATTTTGTCTGAAATTTAATCGATGAATTCAATGCCATCTAGCGGAGAGCGAATAAATTTTATGCATGCTAATGAAAAAAGATTTTATAGTGCTTGAAATGAGCTTCAAAATGAGCACTATTAAAAGTTTTTTGCACGTGAAATGAGTGAGCTGTAATGAAAAAAATAGGAACATCTAATGGTTTTTTTTTCAAATCAATGGGTCTAATAAGTGCTATTTCCACCAAAATTAAAATTAATCGTATTCCGTCTAGAATCAACTTCAATATAAAGAGGTTGATGGATTCTAGCAGTTTGGCTGCTTTGGTTTGATTTGGCATGATTTTCGAAAAAACCTCGATTTTAAGAAAAAAAAAATTCGAATTTTTGAAAAAACCACCTTCTTTTCATAATATCTCAAAAATAATGAAAGATACGTAAAAAAGTGTGATAATAAAAAATGTAGGTTTTTTTTTGACAAAAATTTCGGTTTTTTTTCCCTGTCACAAGAAAATTGACGGAGATATGACTGATTAAAGAGCGCGCGGTAGCGCACTCACAGTCTCTCTCGAGCCCTTTGACCCTTCATCGTTTCAAAATAAAAGGTTTTTCACTACATATCGTAATGAAAAAAGTTGTAGCTTTTTTACTTACCTTCGAAATGATTTTTATAAGTTGCGATAGCTTTAAAATTGAAGAAGTTATGGCCCAAAAACTAATCGTATTTTTTTCTACTTAGTAAACTAAACATTAGTAAACTGAAAATTCCGAATTTTCAATTGCAAATAACTGGAAAAGTATTGGGTTTCTGAAAAACCTTTATACAAAAATTTTCACCACCGTAAAGGAGTGGCAACCACCCCCAGGGTGAAAACGGAGTTCGGGTCATTATCACTTTTGAAGTTAAGGGTAAGATGAGCCTAATTCCAAAATTTTATGTAAATCGGTTCATAGTAAAAAATTTCGGAGGTACAATAGTATATTGTATAATTAGTGGGAAAAGCATAATATTCCCAAACGACTGTGACTCGTCGCTACGCTCCTCGTCTGGTAACACAGGAGTTTGGGAATATGCTTTTCCCGCGAATTATACATACAATTTTTTCTCCGATCGTTGATTTAAACTAAAAAATATTTCATCCAAGATGTAATCAAGTAAGTTTAAATAGGTTTCTCTATGTTCACATTGAAATATAGAAGTGGTAAATGGAACATGGAAATTTCTCTGTTATGACGAAAGTAAAATAATTTTAAAGCCGGTTTTGTTTGATTCGTTGTATTTTATAAGGAATTAAAAAAGAATTAGTAAACATGAACACTGATAGTGATTATTTGTTGTCTTGTACGGCTCCTGAACTAGTAGAAGCCGCGAAGGTGACTTCACTTAATTTACTTCCGGCGAAATCCAGAGAGAAGTATGAACTTGCGTACCAACGTTCCATGAAATTTTTGTAGAAAAAACAACAGTGTATCCATTTCTGAGAATGTACTGATGGCGTATGTTGCTGAATTGCCTAAAACAATGAAATCTCCGACGTTGTGGGCACATTATTCCATGCTTCGATCAACTTTGTCTGTTAAAAATAATATTAATATTGCCCAGTACCAAAAACTGAGAGCAGTTTTAAAACGTCAAGCTACAGGATACAAAAAATGTAAATATTAAAAACAATTATGAAAATTAAAACCATACTTTGTTTCATTTTAATGTAATAATCCATTTGTTACATTACCGCACGCTACAGCAGTGCGGTAAGAATATTACCGCACAGTTATTTTCTAATTGCTTAGCAACTGACCTCTATTCTGGAATGTTGAGCTTTGCGTATAGAAAACAGGTCAAAATAGTGTCACTTTTCCCACGATCGGAGAAAAACTTATTTTACGCTTCAATGACTGCACTAATTTTCACGATTATTTGTTTTACGGGCTCAATAAAATCAAAACTTTTTTCTCTCCCTTTAATGAAAAAAGATTTCTTGTTTTCAGTTGGAGCAATAAATGGTGATGAAACACTTCTTCCATATACTTCTATTATCCAATATTTGTACATAATAAATTGTATGTGTGAGTTGTAGTAGCGTCAATAGAATTACTTCCACCACATTTGAAATTGGATATATAATATGTTGATTTGTTAGTCGTCAAATGATGATTGAAACTTTCAAAATACTGTTCTCGTTATGTTAAACAGTTAAATTATCGAAATCCATTTTATTGGAAATGAATATAAATATCTTTCAGTCTTTAGTCTCCTTAGTGAGGATTATTTGTAATCCGTGAAGAAACTAGTTCGATTAATTATTTTTTGTACTTGTGTGTTCACTTGTAATGCCACTAGAAGTTAAGTTATTTCCTGAAATTCGAGGTCATAAATATTTTTAAAACTATCCCGAGTCGAAGACTAGAGATGTATGGCTATTCTAGTCTCAATTAATATACAAATGTATGTATATAAAAAAATTAATCGTCCAAGACCTGTGAAACCGTGAGAATTGCATATTCCGGTCTTTACTTTTGGAGGATGCGTATTTAAAAACAGGTAGGGATATGATTTACATTCATGAATTAAATCTGAATCAAAAATTCGTTAGAAATGCGTTAGCAATCCTGTCGTCAGATGAAAATTATATGCAACATTGTTTGTTCAAACGTACTGTGTAACTGGGGTTCCTTAATCGGAAAACTGATAGATGGCTCGATAGTAATCATCATGTTCTCTGGAAAGGTGGATCTGTTCCGAACATGCAAATAAATAATTTAATTGACAGTGTGCAGACTGCGGACTGATTTTTGTTAAACGTTCAGAGAATAATGGAAGGAAGTAAAAATGTGATTGAATATTTGGAAAATATTGGTTATCCGACTGTACAATATTATGCAAAAACTATCATCTTAAACACTGTTGTTCACAAAATATACAAGAGCATTTTTGATTTCAGAGAAATGTGTACAATTTAAGAAATTGGTATCTAAATGAATACACTGGAACAGGCCCAAATACTCCCAGAACCAATCATCGGATGGCTTTATATATTGACGAGTATGGTTCGTGCAGTTATTTTGTTAGTTATGGTAGACCAACGAAGTTAATAATCAAGAGATTCATATTAAAAAATTCTTAAATATGAAAAACGAATTCGTTTATTCTTCAGAGTGTTGATTCATTATGTGTGGAAAATATTGTGTGTTATTTTTATGTTTCCTATTGAACAGTTATTGCTCATATGATTTCTCAGAATATTTCACTGTAGAATTAGAAAGAAATGATAACACTATGTTGGAATTGTATATTGTTTTGAAATTTGAAATTGAAGAATTCTTTTTAAATTTAAATAATTTTATTTGACTTTATAACTCTGCATATGAAATAACGCTATAGCTGAAGAATAATCATATATAATAAACAAATACCTTCTAAATCATTACATTAGTAGACCTGCACTTTTGAAGATACTTTGTTTGATTAGGAATAAACAAAACGTAGATGATAAACGTATAAGATGAATGAATATTTCAAAATCATAACATTACTGGAAGTAATGTCTTAGAAACATATAAACCTTCATTTGATCAGTAAAAAATTAAAAGTAGAGGGTAAACATATACAACGATAATTTTTTTTTAAAATGAAATAACTTGCTAGTGAAATATAATATTACGAAAACTACTTTTAGGGTTCCGTACCCAGAGGGAAAAAACTGTCTGTCTGTCTGTCCGTCCGTCCGTCTGTCCGTTCGTCTGTCTTAGTGCAGGCATTCAAGCTCAAAATGGTGCCAAACATCCGAATTCTTTAATGCAGCTTCGATTTTCCTGAAAATTTAGAATTAAGCTCATCTTACCCTCCATAACAAAATCTACATGGTCGCAAGGTGTGCTTTTTGTTTTTAAGGAGTGAAAACCACCCCTTGTCGAAAAATAGCGATATTATAGTTTTTCCTAATTTTTTTCAATTCAAATGTTTTTCGTTTATGCAGTATAAATATTTTAACATATTGGATAATTAGAAAAAACTATTTTTAAAACCAAATTTATACGTTTTCAATCAATAATATTTGAACACCACGTGTACACTCTGTTTTATACGGAAATATTCTGATGACTGTATAACACAGACTGAAACAGCAACTTTCACATTCAAATGTATTCATATACACGAAAAGACGGTTAACAGATGTTCTTCGAGATCCCCACTTTTTAAAAATCTCGTTTCTAGCTGCTTTATACTGATATATATACACGTAGGTATATATATAAGCATATATATAGATATATATATACATAGTAGATTATAAGTATATCATCTCTCGGTACTCTCAAATGTACCTACAGGTAACTTAGGATCAACAGAAAAAATCAGTGCGCCAAAATTTGAAATTTTTTCATATCCTGTAATTCACAAAAAAAATTTCAAATTCTTATTTTTTATGTAACTCCGTTAATATTGAAGCTATCTTATCCTACAAAAAACCATTTTAAAGGTAATTTCTACGGCTATAAGCCTATCTATGTTAGAATTGCTTAAGACCCTTCATATTTAAAAGGTGAAGGGTCAAAGGGCTCCGAACAAGCAGACCTCGCACTATAGTGAAAGATTAAATTGGTTATAACTCCGTCAATTTTCATGCTACAAAAAAAAATAAAAAAAAATAAATTGTTTGTCATAAAAAAAGCTATATTTTATTACTCCTTAGTTTTTTGCGTATCTCTTATGGTTTCCGAGTTAAAATGAGAAAAAGAAAATTGTTCGAAAAATCACAAAAAAGAAACATATAATTAAAGCTCATTTTTTTCAAAACTATGCATTTCTGATTAGCCAAACTTTCAGATGTCGTAAATAACATCCAAATAAAGTAATTGGTATAAGGAATAGGTTTAATTTTGATTTTCAATGAAATGGCATTAGTTTAAGTGTGACATTTTTTTTAGCTTTAACTATTTTACATCATATCTCACTGAAATTTTAGTCGAAACGACTTTTATCAGTGGTCATTTGAAAGGTCTTTTTAAGCTCTTTAAAAAGTATTTTATGACTTGTTGTTGAAAAATGTACCCTTTTCCCGTTATTTGAGGTTAAATGCTCAATTTCGCAAAACAACAGCTATTCAAGTATCTATAACTAGCTTTATGTTGAACATTAAGACCTTCAAAAATAGCTCGATTTCATTGTTTTTTATAAGCTTTATTTTTGTTCATTACACTTTTTTCGATAAAATGCATCATTACAGAGTTATTCGTAAAAAACTATTGAAAAATGCGGTTTTTTTGACGAAAATTCGTACTTTTCAATTGCGAATAACTCAAAAACTATTGATCTGACGAAAAAACTTTATATAACATTTTTTACTATAAATTTGCTGATCTTTCAATTTCCGGTTATTTTGGGTGACAAATTTTCCACCCCCGAAAAGGGGTGGCATCCCCCCAGGGGGGGTAGCACACTTCGGCAGCATGTAGATTTTGCTTTTTGGGTTAACACCTGTCATCTGTCAAAATTTCAAGTAAATCGGTGTTGCATTAAAGAATTCGGAGGTGAAATGCTTGACTACCTGTACTATCTGTCACCAGGCTGTATCTCAAGAACCGCGATAGCTAGACAGTTGAAATTTTCACAACTTATGTATTTCTGTTTCCGCTATAATAAAAAAAACTAAAATAAAAAATAAAATAAATATTTAAGAGGGGCATAAAACAAATGGGGATTTTTCATAAAATATACTACACAACTTAACCCTGCTGTGTACACATCATTTTTTTGCGGGAAAGGGAACACATCGGTATGTAATACCGCTATTCTCAAAAGTCCTGTTTTTTCCGCGAATTTTTGATGCTTTGGCCCATTTTATGATGGTTTGTGCTTTCAGAAATGTAAAAGGGTAAAGTAGGGGTACATATATGTCGTTTAGTCATAGAAAATAATACAAAAATACAATTACCTTAGCGTAAAACATTATCAATTTGTACAGTCATACCTAAATAAAAAAAAGAAGTTTATTCTCTAATCAGGTACCTACATTTTCTACAAATCAAAAAATCGAATCTTGACATATTATGTGGCGTGTTTGTGAACAATTTGAAAAGTGTATGGGCATTCGAGCAAGTCATTGAAATCATGTGGTAAAACACAGCCAACGGCCACCTATTGGTTTTTCTGTTTTCAGAATAAATACTACATTTCTGATCAAGCGTGTCTATCCCTGATTTAGTCGCATTGTAGAATGATATAATTTCGGGTTTGTTGTTAGTAGTTGTTACTACTATCCGTAAATGCATGCAAGATAGAAGCACCACGGCAGTATTTTTTTTGGAACGTGAGACAAAAGCGTGAAATTTTCTGTGTAACCATACAAGCTTGAAGAAACATCCCTGGTATTTTTAGGTAGGAATTCTGGTGGAATCTGAGGCTTATTTTTCTTCATCGTTCCAACAACAGTAAGCCGGCGTTTCAGAAGTTCTTCAGCTAGCTCGATTGATGTGAACCAATTTTTACACGTTATATTACGATTGGTTCAATCTCTACCCGCATGCAAACCATATTGAATTCAAAAAAACTTCGAAAAAATATCGAATGAATGTAAAATATAGAAATTAATCCGTTTGGAACACATCGGTATGGTATACCCCCATCAAAATATACGGGAAGGAACACATCGGTATGTAAGAAATTATTCAGTTTGGAACACATCGGTATGTGATACCCCCATCACATACGGTATCCTATACCGTCAAGGTTTTAGAAAAAGGAAACTCACTGCTAAACGAAGCGTACCCCTCTATCGCTGGTGTGCCCAATACGCTTGCCGGGAGCTGACTGAAGAAGTGAAGAATGAAGATGTCAGAGTACCCCAAGACCCAAATCCGTCCACAGCGATAATGGCGGCAAAAAATGGAACCTATAGCGGTATGAGATACCGATGTGTACACAGCACTCACAGCAGGGTTAAAACCATAACGGAGGCTATCGAAATTCTCAGGAAGCCACCGTCTTTTATGGAATTGTACTGAATAATTTTTAGTTATTTTTTAGTTGGTTGGGATACTATATGATAATTTTGATAACGTACTATCTTCCTATCATTGATTGTGGTTATACTTTGCACTTTCCCTCATACCTAATAGAGCCTTCATTATCTCAAAATTTATTAGTTGGCATTCTTCTAGTCAAGTGTTATAGCCTTGACTTTACAAACTGTTTTTGTTTGGTTTGTGTGCATATCACACGTCGAAAAACATGCCATAGGTATATCTGAAATGAAAGAATTCAAATAATTGAAACTTTTTGATAATCAAATCGAAAGTTCAATTAATGTCTTAGTTGGAAATATCAAAATGTTGCTACAAATTCATCTATGCAAATAAAAATATATTCATTTCCTCTTTTAACAGCCAGGATGACTCAATATATAACATCCAACGAAATTATTTTGTGTTTTTCTTAACCCAAATAAAGATTTTCGTAATTAAGTATACAATAATTATACCCAATCCTTCAAAATGAAATAAGTGCATTTCGTTATTTCTTGATCATTTACTTTCGCTTCCATTATCTGAACAAAATTGCAGAAAAGAAATTAAAACTATAAAATTAATAGCAAAAAATAACAGGAATCACTGACCGATAAACTTATCAATAACAATCATAAAAACTGTTATTCAATCGAAAATTTCAAAATGTGAGATCTGCAATTTAACAGTATCTATTAGGTAATTATATTCTAAAAATTAGTGTTAAAATTAAAACATTAAATAAAAAATGATAAGTACAAATCGAAAAATATCTTCTGTATCTAAAATAGAAACATAATAATATCTAAATAGATAACATCGACTACACAAATATTACACGTTAGTATAAACAATAAAATTAAAATTAAAATAAAAACAAAATATATATGATAATTGTATGACGATATTGTTTTTACACTAAAGATGTTTTCATTTTAATTTTTATTTTATTGTTTATACTAAGGTAAGCTGTTAGAGTGTAATATTTGTGTAGTCGATATTAAGATATTTTTATATTTCAATTTTATATACTGAAGAAGAGAGTAAGATGGAGAAGGAAATTTTTAATATAAACATACATATATATATGTATATATATATATATATATATATATATATATATATATATATATATATATATATATATATATATATATATATATATATATATATATATATATATATATATATTCACATAACTCTAAAATACAAATTCGTGCTATAAACAAGCAAACCACAGAATTATTTTTGAACAGATTAGGCCAGGAAAATTGGAACGCCATCATAGGGTCCTATGACGGTAGAGACGTGGAGGCACTGTGGAATAAATTCTTTTCAATTTATAAATTTATATTTGATCAATGCTTTCCAGTTATTTTCGTGCAAAAGTCTAAATTCTCTAAACAGTCGTACGAACCTTCTCCAAGACTGGAGAGCATCAAAAATTACTTAGACCTACTATATATTCTCTCGAAATATGATCCCGATTGTGTTTTGCTCTATAAGAAAACAAAATTAGAATACGATGAGGAAATAAAAAAATTGAAACAAAATTATGTGATGCAAAAAATAATAACCTCAACAAATAAAAACAAAACTGTTTGGAAACTCATTGGTCAAATGACAGGTAAAAGTCCGAAGTCCAGACTACCCTCAAATAATTCTGAAGATCCCACGAAATTAGCAAACCGCTTCAATGACTATTTTGTAAATGTAGGTTCCAAAATATTACGTAATACTACATCATTCGATGGAAAGTTTGTGAGAAATTACAAATCTTTCTTTCTCTTCAGGATTACTGAGGAAGAAGTTATAAATACGGTGAAGCAATTGAAAAATAAAAGCTCTTTCGGATATGACGGTATCCCAATGACTGTCATTAAGGCATCTATGTCATATATTGCCAAGCCTTTAGCTTTCATTATGTATGAAGCTTTCAAAGAGGGAATATTCCCGCAATCCTTGAAAATTGCCGTAGTAAAACCTTTCTTTAAAAAAGGAAATCCTGAAGACCTGGGAAATTATCGCCCTATAAGTCTGCTTACCTCGTTCTCGAAAATTTTTGAAAAACTCTTGGTAAATAGGCTATTGAACTTTTTCTATAAATGTAAAATTTTCTCAAAAAATCAGCATGGATTTTTAAAAAACAAAAATACAATGACAGCAATTTACGAATTGTCGCAGTCCATAATCGAAGGATTAGAGAGGGGAGAAACTCCAGTAGGTCTTTTTATAGACCTTTCCAAAGCATTTGATTGTGTAAATCATGATAATCTGCTGCAAAAACTATCAATTTATGGAATCAGGGATAAACAACTGGATTTATTTCGCAATTACCTTCATGGTCGATGTCAAAGAGTAGTTATGGATGTTGACGGTGAAACTATTATATCGAACGATGGAAAACTTGAGGTTGGGGTTCCTCAAGGAAGTATTTTGGGGCCTCTTCTCTTTTTAATCTATATAAACGATTTGCCTAATATCTTTCAGGAATGCCCAAAGTTTTTCATGTATGCGGATGACACGAATATTCTTGTAACAAAAAAGGAAGTGGAAGACTCGATATTAGAAACAGAAAGTGCTATTTCAATGGTGTCAGACTGGCTTGGAAAGAATCACCTAGTCATGAATGCAGACAAAACAGAGTGTGTAGTTTTTAAGACAACTCATACAAAAATAAAAGTACCGGCAGGAATAAATATAATAGGAAAAACTACAGATATAAATTCGCACATAAATTTCCTAGGAGTCACTCTGGATTGTAATTTGAGGTGGGCCAAACAAATTGAGAATGTCAGAAAGAAGCTTAACTCTGTAATTTTTTCGCTAAGAATCTTAACAAGAACAGTAGGTTTAGAGGTTCTCAAGATGGTGTACCATTCAAATTTCCAGTCCATATTAGGTTACGGCATTGTCATATGGGGAAACAGCTTGGAAATAAACAAAATTTTTTCTACTCAAAAAGTAGCCGTCAGAATAATTCTACGAATGAAGTTACGCGAATCTTGTCGCGGTAAATTTAAACTATTGAACATCCTAACGGTGCCAGGATTGTATATTTATTGTTGTCTCCAATTTTTAATTAACCATGGTGAATATTTTCGGCATCATAGAAATGTTAATTGTACCAGAAATATTCAATATTTTCATGTCCCAACTCATTCTCTGACATTATCTGAAAAAAACGCCAAGTATATGTGCATCAAACTTTACAATACTTTGCCACGTAAATATCAGATCATTGAAAGCTACAAACAATTCAAAAAAGAAGTATTTCAATATCTCATCAACATCGAACCCTATGATATGCGTGAATTTTTTGAGTACAAACACGATCGAACCACGAATTGAGTGTCCTTTTGATTTATGATTTTTCCATCTAAGTATGATCATAAATCATTTCCTTATTTGACTTGTTTTCTATTCAATGTTGTATTTTTGATTATGAGAAAAAAGACTATTATTATTATTATTATTATTATATATATATATATATATATATATATATATATAATAAATATATATATATATAGATATATATGTATATTTATATATATATATATATATATATATATATATATATATATATATATATATATATATATATATATATATATATATATATATATATATATATATATATATATATATATATATATATATATATATATATATATATATATAAAATATATATTTATATATATATATATATATATATATATATACATATACCCAGTGCCGGATTAGCCACGTAGTAAGAGTAGCAAATGCTACAGACCCCGGGAATTGGGGGGGGCCCTGCGCTCCAACGCGCAACTGTCTGACAGTAAAAAAAAATAAGTTTAGATAAGCGTAAAATATCTTGCATGCCTTAAACGCAAAGCGCTTAGGCACTCCCACCTGAAAGTCTAAAACTTTGTAGCACTGCAAAACTAACAGGGAAGTCGTAAAACCCGAACAAATAAAATAGGATTCAATTAACTGTCAAACTATTAGAATTTGATGTACATTTATATTTGGCACAACGTAAAAAACTGTAAAAAGCTCCCTAGATGTGAGCCATTCTTGAAAAAAATAGTTCGAGTCTTTCGAGTTGTTCGGGTCTTTGAATAAGCTTCGAGTAGGTACTGTTTTAGGAACTTTTTCATTTCATTAAAAGTATAAATACCACGTTTTTTGCATAAAACAGGGTGCCCAATTTTTTCATAAATTTCATCGAAATTGTACCACAAGATATCTTTTTTTATTGGCCACTTCCAATTATTTCCACTCTGCGTCATCACGCTTACAAATGCTTGGACTTTTTGGAGATCTTCAATTACTTCAGGGAATTTTATATCCAGATAATCTACAATCACGTAATCTCCTACTTTGAAATTTCTATCTTTATTTAATTCAGTATTTATAGTTTCTGAAGAACTGCTTTCATTTTCGGTGTCAAAATCAACATATATTTTTCGTTCAACATTTGTCAAACTGAGATTCTTACAACTGATGTCTCTTTTAATTGTCTTCGTTTGCTTAATTTTTAACTTCTCCTGACTTTGTCTTTTACGGTTTTCGTTCTCTTTCTCCTTATTATCTTTAGGTTCTTGATTGTTTTTGTAATGGACATTCCATTGCTCCGTAGATGCAACACTTGGAACTTTTAATATGCTCTTTTTCTGTTTTCTTATTTTCAGTCCAAAAAAGTTTTTTCAGTATGTTCTGGAGATTTGTTTTCCTTTCTTTGATTAGAAACTGAATTTCTTCAAGTTTCTTCCACTCCAGTTTGGTTTATAATAGGTAGCTCTTCTAGACTCATTTACATTTTCAAAATTAGTTGAGTTAACATGCTCCATATTGTTTTCTCTCTCTTGGCCTTTCTTGTTTAATTCGTCACCTTCAGCGTTGTCTTCCACACTGCTAACTGTTGAATCATATTCGGTTAATAAAACTGATCAATTTTCGTTGACTTTTGCTGGAATAGATGTTTCAGCAATTTCATGAAATTTGGAATGTAATGTTGTTTTCGGAATTTTGAATTCCCGGCTGACTGTCTTAACAGGCATTCCATATTTTATTGCTTTCAAAGCCAACTTGAGCGTATTCAATGAATAGTTTTTATTCTTTTTTGCAGGCATTCTGAAATATTTAAGTTGGAAAACCTCATATTAGATAGCGTAATTGTGACACCTGACATCCAAATTAAGACACTCATGTCCGAATTAGGTAACCATATCTGTTTCGCACTAAACACTTCGAACAAATGGGTTACCACGTTTAATTGAGTTGAAAATGTAAAAAATATGTATACCTATAATGAAATTTCAATTTGAACCTAATTCGGACAGTCTATGTTGGATTTAGGAAATGAAAATGTTTAATGCCCCTAATGCGGACACCACTATAAATTCTAGGTAATGATCTATAAATGTTATTTATTTAACAAAAAATAGCATAAAGATACTAAAAAACCTATAACAACATTAAAACTTGCAATATTAAATATAATGTGTCAAAAAACTGAAGTAAACTCTATGTTTAGTCTAGGATAAGCATTGTGTTATTGATAATTGATTATAATTATGATAGAAGGTACACAACTATTTATATTCTATTGAACTTTCATATTTAATGAGCCAATTTGGATCTAGATTATGAAAGTTTGTTTTATTTTCATAATGCTTTTAGCTGATGATATAATATTGGCTCGACATAATGGACATGAAAACTTTTCAGTTTACCTATAAATACTATACTTATTTAACATATATATCGATAACAGTTTCCTCTCTACAAAGGAGATCTGTTCAATTTTCTTCTATCTATTCAGTAATTCACTATATATTTTGTTTCGTTCAATGTTACGACCCTTGAAAGCTCCGAAGCTCTGATTTTTCAACTTTGAGAAAGAGAATTTTCTTTAAGGTTATTTCAACAACAGTTACTGTTTGAATTTCCAGATGAATTCTTAGAGATTCTATATTACTCATATTTTTCAACTTTGAGAAAGAGAATTTTCTTTAAGGTTATTTCAACAACAGTTACTGTTTGAATTTCCAGATGAATTCTTAGAGATTCTATATTACTCACTGTATGAGTCTCCTTTTCTGAATAACAAGAGATTCTGTCTAAATCCCTTTTAGTCAGTTGCTACACATCAACTTTAATGAATAATCAATAATTATGCAATGTTCACGAAATCCGTACAACTCAACTGATGTAATAAATGTGTATATTTTGCTGTTTATCAAGACGTTCTAAATGTTACTGTCGTCTTCAACGGAATTTTGATTCACCCTCACTCGTCCCCTCACTTGTATCTTTTACTGTCGTTAAGTCCTGAGACAGGGCCATGTGGATCAAGGTAATAACTGATGTAGATGCCCTGATTGTGATACGGTCTGGAAAACACTTACTTTACTTACTCAATTTTTAAACAGTTATAGATTACAACGTTGAATTTTTAAAGTTGAAGCAATAATTGATAATATGGAGGAATAAAAAGAAATTACCGGATGTTGAGAAAAATTGTCAATGTGGACCTAAATTTTGGCTTCAAATATGAAATCAACTCACGATATCACTTATAAAAAATTTGAGAAATGATCGAGAATGATTATTATCATAACTGTAAATTAAAACTATGATGTTCAGTTTTTTACGTAAATATAAAACATCAATTATTTTAGATTTTAGTGTTAGTGGAATTTCAGTTTTTACAAATTAAGAATAATAATCGACGGAGAAGCTGAACTCAGCTTGAGACAGACAACATTCCTTCCTAAAAAAAAAAATTACAGCTCTCTTAGGAACGGACACTATAATTTACAAAAATTTGGGAAAATGGTATTCTTCATAAGAAGCATCTCATTCTTCACTACTTCGTATAATATTCAGTAGTAATGGAAGTGAAAGCAATAAAGCAAAGTATTATTCTCAAAATATTGTGAATATATTAAAATAAAAAAATTATTTGCGCTGATAAAAATATACCGTAACGATAATACAAATGTGAAAATGAATTAATTGGATTATCGATTAGGAAATACATTTTGCTTTATTCAAAATTATCAGATATTTTCTATAGATTTTCGTCAATATGTCAGGTGTCGTCATTCTGAGGTTTGAAGCTACAAACGTTTTTTTGATAATCACATATTTATTTTCTATTTAACTATAAGTCTTCTAATACTTTTTTGCATGAAAATCTAACTTTGATGTTAAAAATTGGATATTAATGGCTGATTATATATATATATATATATATATATATATATATATATATATATATATATATATATATATATATATATATATATATATATATATATATATTTATATATATATATATATATATATATATATATATATATATATTTATTTATATATATATATATATATATATATATATATATATATATATATATATATATATATATATATATATATATATATATATATATATATATATATATATATATATATATATATATATATATATATATATATATATATATATATATATATATATATATATATATATATATATATAATGGTTGTATCACAGGATACTTTGTCAAAGTGTGAATTGGAACATATAAATAAAAAATAAATTCTGATCGAAAACATTGAAATTAGTTTAGTACTTTCTATTAAATTAGATACATGATATGGAAGATTTCATCATTATAGCAATAACCCAAAAACCGCTCAAATTTTCAACGTATAAATTGCTGCTCAATCCCAGTACCAAATTTCCAGCCTCTAACTAAATCAGTGCGTAAATCTTTAAAAACCTCAAATAGATATAAAATGTTGACAATGAAATAGTTGAAAACACTACAGTGGTCCTTAATATCCACTAAATTCACGTAAAAAAACTTTTAATCATCTACCTCGAACTGGTTGATCCTTGGAGATGTGAAAAACCTCAAAAGTCACCAATATCCCTTCGTAGCGCCAAAATGCACTTCCTTAGTATCTAACCATTCCCCTTACTGATTTTCCTGATGAAGGCTACAAGAATGTTAAAATGCACCGAACAGATATATACATATATATATATATATATATATATATATATATATATATATATATATATATATATATATATATATATATATATATATATATATATATATATATATATATATATTATATATATATATATATATATATATATATATAATATATATATATATATATATATATATATATATATATATATATATAGATATATATAGGTACCACTAGGTACCTTAATTGTACCGGTCGCTAATGATAGGTCTCTGATCTTGGAAGTCAGATACAGTTCAGGTGTCGATGAAATATCAACGAAATTAAGTAAAAGGAGTATGGATGAGCTAAATGATCCATTGAATTACTTGATTAAAAATTCTCGGAAATTAGAAAACCTATATAAAAAAAGGAGATTCCACGCTATCTGGCAATTGCAGGCCAGTTAGCCAGCCTGCTTTCTTCCTTTCCTAAAGTATAATATTTTTCATCACAAGTCATAGATTTATCAATGAAAGACAAATACGATTTATAGATAGGTCATGGATCGATATACACAGCTTTGTACGACTTTGTGAATAATATTGTGAATTGCTTTGAAAACAGGAATATTGCTTAGGGTGTTTTTTCGGACTTGCCTAAGGCTTTCGACGCACTTGACCAAATTACACTCTTGGAAAAGCTAGAGAACTATGTTGCGAATGGATCACCGTTGGCATGTAGATAGTAGTACATGATGGATTGAACCCAGAGAGTTATCATACACAAATATGGCCAAAGATTTGCCCCTGTGGAGAGGGCACTGACCATGAGGATTTAACAGGAAAGTGTTTTGGGTCATTTTCTTTTCGTCTGCTATGTAAATTCTATATTTTATGGTCTGGTGAAAGTACCAAAAATTATCCACATCCCAAATCTCTTCTCTTGGTTTACCATGTCAACTTTAGCGTCATTGTTATATTTGGGGTAACTTGCAACAGTTTTTTGGACAACATGTTAAATCAAAGCAAATCATAATATGCTCTATTGTATTCAAAATTATACAATTTATCGACAAAGCGAAAAAATAAGCAATATAAAAAATTGAAATAAAAACACATCAAGCGAAAAAACTTAAGAACTGAACAATGTGAAACATAGAAATAAAAACACATGAAACCACATTATCATGCAAAATATATACAAATTTTATATTATCTACATTAGAACTGTAATTGTCAAAAAATTTTTAAACGACGCTGATGTCTGTGCTATTCAGTTTGGTCATATCGATCAATCAATGCTCACAATAGTAATCCTCTACAGAGTAATAAGGACTATCAAGAAAATAAGATTGTTTTTCCGAAAATTGGCAAAGAAAGATATAGATTTTAATTTCATAAAGAAACAAAAAACTATCTTTTCACAGGTTTAAATAAAATTTAATGAGTAAACGCGTTTCGTCATAACATTGACTTCATCTCATACTAAATTATGGTATCACAAAACAATCTATTTATACGAAAAATTGAACACAGGGGTTTTCGTATAAATAGATTGTTTTGTGATACCATAATTTAGTATGAGATGAAGTCAATGTTATGACGAAATGCGTTTACTCATAAAATTTTATTTAAACCTGTGAAAAGTTAGTTTTTTGTTTCTTTATGAAGTTATGAATATGAACTTTCACCAAGTAAATGCCAATTCCATTCAAGATTTTAATTAATCTGAAAGGTGGTTTACTTACTCTCACTGGCCATCGTATGCATGAATGGGTGAGGTTCTATTTTGTGGATACTGCCTTCATAGGTGTTTTTCGATATCTTTTGCAACTAGAACCGTATAGTGTTTCGAAATATCTACAGCGACGATCTAATGTGTGTGTTAGTGGAATATTATGATATGCATGTATGTCTTCATTTTTGTCTTTTATTGTGACAGTATTTATGTATAAAAATTAAATCTTGTTTATACAATAAAGGGTGTAATTTTGAAGCAATAGGGTTGAAAGTTGGTAATCTGAATAGATGGAAAACTGGTTTGAATTTGGAAAACATATCTTAGTTGAATTAATAGATTTTTTAAAACTGGATACGTTATGAAAACCAGTTTTTCTAATGCATCTTGCTGATATAAAAATTTTTGTGAAATTTATTACTTATGCGTTTTTTAAATAAGTATGATTGAATAATTATGTGCTAATTTTAATTAATTTATTTAGTTCTTTAATTTATCTTTCATTTGAACGGAAGTCACTTATCAGGAATGAAATTACAATTTCTTTGAATATTTAATGAAAGTTGGTGTTGAGGTGCACGTCGTTGTTTACTTTGCCTCGTGCTGCACGCTAAGTAATATTGTGCAGTTGGTGAATTGATAATCAAAAATTGACACTGTCAAATTTGAAAAAATTGTAGTGTTTCCAAACAAGAACAACTATATATTTACGCTTATAAATACAAATTAAGGAACAAAATTTATCTGGCTATATATTAAAGCACTAGTGGTGGTGCTATCCTTCAGAAAAAAACTGATGAGCACTGTGCTTTATTTCTTTTTATAAGAAGAGAACCAGGTCAGTAGTACCACTGGAACCTTTAACGCCATTGGTTGACGAATATATATTATAGAACGCCATGTGGGTCAAGAAAACGAACTAAGAATAGTTGTGTTAATAGTCATGTTGGTCGGTATTACTCGGTATCGAGCACTGACCCTTCTTCTGAGAAGGGTAGGTACTGCTATAGGTTGCGGGTTCTTAAACGGAATCCCGGTAGCGTAAATACATTCTTTACTATGGCACAGCGGAAACTTATGCTGTGTCAGGGTAAATTATGTAATTTCAATATGCCATTTTTAATATTTTATTCCTTACTACGATACAGCGAAGCGCTTAGCTGTGACGCAGTAGTATTTATGAATTTTACGCCGTCGAGCGTTATAGCTATTTACATAACAAGTGCGGAAAAAAGTTGTGCTGAGTACTTGGGTCTGGCTGTATGTCAGTGGAGGCGATAGAGCTGATGGTAGTGGCTGATTTCGGTCTGAATATCTTACTTGCAATACACTTTTTATTTTCCAGGGATTCATCCAGATATCCTTCGGCGACTTTTGTTGATTGCCACCCGCCATGACGTTTAAGATTCGTTATCCCTACTCCAGCATCTGCAAGGGCCGTGGCAGAAGAGCGCCTATAGCAGTGTCCAGTTTAGGCTTCTGGATGCGGAAGTCTTAAATATGCGGCTACATCTGATGGTATCTTCCCAAATTTGTTTATACCAACACACTGGATACTGCATTCTCCGTTGTGATACTGGACAAAAAATCTCTTGTGACGAGTATGTTTCGGTTTAAGCAATGTATATTTCTGACACACTTTGAGTTCCTCTCCTCAGTAATTACAAAACTTCTACTTGCGTGCGTTTTATTGTCGGGTATTTTAACTAAAATCATGGAGCTTTCCTCTTTCATGTTTTCGATTAATAAATTTGTTAATTCTTCCCGCCTGCACGCCCCAGCTATTCCGAAAATTGTCGCCACTTTATGGAGAAGATAGATGTTATCAGGAGCATTGGATAAAAACTTCTCTATGTCATCTGGACTTAAAATTTTTGATTTTTTTGGTCTAAAACCAACCATCTTTTTCTTGAGAAAAGCAATTACCTTGAAATATCTGCTTATGTCGATATTTTTCTTGATCTTGAACATGATTTTCAGCATTGAATATTTTGACCAGAGTGTGGATGGTTGACAGGATGCAGATAATTCGAAAAAATACACTAAATAAATATCTTCTTTATCAAAACTTGTAATGCCCCTCCTTACGCTCCATTTGCAAAATATCTCGTATTCTTTTTCATATCTTCTCTTTGATTTTTCTGGTAACAGGTCCGTTTTCACATTTTCTGGTGCCAGAAGAATCTCATCGGGAACTCCCTCGCTTGTATTTTCATCGATGCCCTCGAGACAAATATTCATTTTTGATGAGGATTCACTTATTCACGAGCCAAATATTTTAGAAATGCACTGACAGTTGTCTGGCAATAAACAAACAAAAATGAAAGTAAATAGCTGGTTAGTTACACATGGTAACTAAAGCATTTCGAAACCACCATAATATACCGGCTTATTATTAATTTGATATATTGAGGTGGAAAATTATTTCCACACGGCGCGGAAAATTATTTCCACAAGGTGCGGGAAAATTATTTCCACAAGGTGCGGGAAAATTAATTTTCCACACTAAAATGTGTGTGGAAAATTCAATTTTCCGCCCGCTCGTAGAAAAAAAACTTTCTCTACTGCATTTGAGCGGACTTGCTGACACATGCAAGTGTTTGGCGCCTTATTATTTATTGATTGGATTATTGGCGCGTGACTGTCACTTGTTATAATTCCGTTAGTAGGTTAAGATCTATCCCCAGGATTTTTCTGAATAATGTCGGAAGAAAGTGTTTTAAATCAAATAAAATCAGTTTGCAACGAAGACGATATAATTATTGAATATAACTATAAAGATAGCAATAAGCTACCATTGCTACCATCCGCACCAAAATGGACAAAGAGGCGGAACACAGTAAATGGTGTGATGATTGGATAGACGAGTTTAGCTCTGCTAGCGCATCAGAGTGGATTGTGAGATACACATATTCATCAGCTAAAAAGTACATTTATCGTAAAGTGTTTAAATTCCAGCACAGTAGTTTCGATAAAGTAAAAAAAAAAAGGAAAATGAGTGATTTGCGCTTACGTGATAAAGGATGCAATGCTACAGTTAACATTTTAATGAAGAAAATTAATCCAGATACCTGCTATATAGGAGATCAAAATAGAAAAAAACATGTAACATTTGGGTGTCACAAAGGGCGATTTTTTTCATTTTCTGTAAAAACTTTCATAAAGAGATACAAGAAAACATGAAAAACATCTTATAGTCATTCATCATAATAAGGCGAGTGATTGAGCAAAAAACTTTTTTTTTAATTTGTTGTGAAAATTTAGAATGAAACACTGGTGTTCGACTACAAAATTTTCAAGGAATCAAATTTAAAGAGCTCTTCTTAATTTTTATTTTGTATCAAAAACACTTTTCTGCTATATATATCAAAAACATATCACATGGTATTTTTCTAAATCTAACGTTTTCTTTCTAGAAATTAAATGATTGAAAATGTACTTTGTTTACCCATTGTAGAGGGTTTTTTGACAGTCTGTATCTCCTTAACCTGTCATTTTTTTCAAAATTTGGTCATATATGTGTGCATGTTTAATCTCGCTATTTTATGATTAGTGTGCATTGAATGGTTTGGTTTAAACTATTTTTCTAGAATATTCAAAGGTCCTTTAAAATTTCGATGTCATATTTTGCAAGTAAATTTCGATCACAGTCATAACATTATGATTGCATTAAAATTTAATACTATATTCTAACTGCTTAGTAAGATACGAGTATTTCCTCACCGACGTTCATTCATTTGCAATGCTTACTATGGGTCACAAGCGACCTTTGCTGTAGCGTAGTAATGAATGTCATCATTTAAATAGCGTTAATATAGTTGCATTGTTTACCGTGGTACAGCGACGAGCTCAGCTGTACCGTAGTAAAGAATGTATTTACGCATACCGGTATTGTGCAGATTGTTCTCTGATTCACAATCGATCCCTTGCAGTGTTGCCAATTTGGCATTTTTATGGTCAAATTTGGCATATTTATATGATGCTTAGCATGTTTTTTAATAATTTATTGGCATGTTAGCATATTTTTTAGCATTTTCGCATCCAGTCAATCTGTAATTGTATCAATTTATTCTCTATCTAATTCGAAAAATACTTATTCTGGGGTCGCATAATCTTTTTCCCTAGCTATAGCCGTTACTTCTGTATATCATTTTGTCTATGCTCGAAGGGGACTTTACTGTCACAGCGCTGCCGTTTGTAAAATAATTATCGAATGATAACACAATTTTTCTTCAAAATTTTTCTTACAAATAATTCTAACATGGTCGATAATTTGAAAATATTTTTAAACTAGAGATTGTTTACATCCATACCATGAATTTTATTAAACGCGGTCATCCGGTCGTCAAATAACCTTTTATGGGAATATATATATATATATATATATATATATAATATATATAGATATATATATATATATATATATATATATATATATATATATATATATATATATATATATATATATATATATATATATATATATATATATATAAATTTATATATATATATATATATATATATATATATATATATATATATATATATATATATATATATATATATATATATATCTACTGGAAATATGTTTTTTTATGGGTGTATTTAATTATTTATTGTGAACGGGTTTTTTTTGTGTTGTTAGTCTTAGTTGTTTGTGAATTTTTGTGTACCTAGTGTTTATACAAAATGCCCCCCAAGTATAATCAAAATTATTGAACAGAATGAAACTGCATGCACGTCATCAGCTCTACCTATATCTTCACCAGTGAATGAAAGCTTATTAATTGACGGGGATATTGATATTTTGTTTAATTAAAATAAAAAAATATCCTTTTGGCATTTTATTTAGCATTTTTTATGTAACCTTCGAAATGTTTTATTTTTATTTGGCATATTTTTCAAAATATTTAGCATTAAACTTAAAAAGTGAGTTGACACTGATCCCGTGTGACAGAGTCATTATACTGTAAGATCTAATAGGACGTAGTAAACATTACAATACGATGAAATAGAATATAGATAAATAAAACAAAATAACAATATATTACTGAGATTGAATACTCGCACATTACTTGGTGAAAAATCATAAAGAATAAAGTTTAACCATTTCCCGGAGTTTAACAAAACCCAATTGTTGCATTCAGGTAACAGAGGAAAGCACCTTGACCTTCTTGAAATTCTCGAAATAATTTCCGCCCATAATAGTAAATTACCCCTTGTAAACAAACAAATTGATTTTCAGGTATCACCTTTGCTATTGTCTGTTTTATAAAATAAGACATAATACTCTCCTGTAGTAATGATAATGAGTTTATAATATATATATATATATATATATATATATATATATATATATATATATATATTTGTTTATATATATATATAATATTTATATATATATATAAATATATATATATATATATATATATATATATATATATATATTTTTAAATATTCCAGAAAAATTAAAACAAGTTTGATACCGCTGATAATTATTCACTATTATGAGGTCAATGCATTTGAAACGTAGATAAAGCAAGAGGTTCCTGTGTTATCAGATTTAAAGGAAGTTTTAGACTATTATATGAATAATAAACATCAACTATTCAAACTGCAAATTCTCTATATCTGCCAAGAACCATTAAAATTGAATCACATGTAGAATTTAGTCTATTTACAGGGACGTATTCACGTGCCTATCGTTCATTGTTCAAAAGACCATCAAATCTAGATATTAAAATAATATTATTTGAATATACCAACTATGAGATTGAATATAATAAATTCAATTTATTGTTACTTCAATTGATTGACAATATCATACATTAGTATTACATTGTATTTTATTCGTATTATTGTTGACGAATTCTATCACCAGTGGAGGATCGGATTTATCAGCACGCTGAATAGGCTGGAGCCTAGGGCGGCAAATTTTAAGGGGCGGCAAATTTAATTCATAAATTTTTTATTTCGAATAAAAAAATTATATGATACACACACAAAATACGAATTTCGAAAATTGGAGAGAAATTAAAATATTTAACAAAAATTGAAATATATGCAGTGCTAAATAATAAATATTTCAACATCTCTACATAAACAATTGCTAAACGCTTTATTAATTATACATTAATGATCATGAATTTTCAGAATATCGCAATAGCGATTCGATATCATAGTCGAAATTTAGTTATTTTTACATATTTTCTTCACTGATAACTGCTATATTTTTTTTCCGTGTACCTAATAATTATGAGATCTTACACAACTAAATCTTGATATAATATCGATGGTCTAATCATGACTGCTGCAGCTAGTTTGCAAATTATCAAATTCAATTTCAGAAAGTTATTCCTTTATGCGCAAAAAATACTGACTGAAATCGACTAATTTTTATTAAATAAAGAACTAGTTCAATATCTCATAGACATAGTTTTTTGGTTTAAATTCATCGAATAGCTGATATTTGAACGACTGCGACTTGAGCATAAAAAAATTCCCTCCACAAAATATGAAGTTAGACAATTCGCTGATTAGAAAATTGATAAATTTCATCAGTTAATTATTTTATTTGTAGTAAGAAAAAGTTTGGAAAATCCAAATGAGCATGCCTTAAGCGCTCATGTCGTACACGAATTATTTAAATTGAATGTTTACATTAGTACATTTGTTAACATTTTCACAAAGCCAACTTTTTCAGAAAATGCCAATCGGAATGAATTTATTATAATAAGATAAAAAAATACTAAGCTGCAATATTTGATTCAACGGCTTCTCTCCAGAATGAGTACATCAAAAAAAAACTATTTTTTCGAGAATTATTGTGTTTACTGTGAACACGATTTTAAAAAATCCATACGATATGTCATTAAAATTACTTTTATTATATATAAAAAGCAGTGGCGGCTCGTGAGTTTGTCAAGAATATATTTATAGTCTTGTTATTAAACTATGAGTTTAATAATAAATATTTATCAACGTTCGCCAAATGTATATTTTTTATTAAAGGTTTATTCATATTATGTAAGTAGTGTATAGCTTTAAGACATGCCTTACCTTACTTCAAAAGTGGTACATGATTGAGATATTTTCTGCTTAAAACAATGTTTTTTGATAATTCTTTGCTGTAAAAATAATCAAAGATCTAACACGATACACCATAGTTCTCAATTATACTAACCATACAGGCAAAGTTGATGTAACGAGGATGATGGATCACAAATCATAAAATTGGAATTTTATTGATAGAAAATTGATATGATTGTGGACTAAGATATCAAAATTTAGAGGCGGCAAATCTGTAAATCCGCCACTGTCTATAACTATACAAATGGAAAGTCTGATACAAAAGATACCGTCAAATTCATATATAGACAACTTTATTCAGAGTTTAGAATATGCTTGAAACAACTGAAATTGATTCTGAGAAATTCAGAATACGCTTGAAAAGGATAAGATTTGAAACTTCAGACAATCTTGATTAATGTGTTTTGCCCGTTCTGCACGCTGCCTCTCGTCACTAATAAAATGATATTTTAATAATCTGAGTTCATTCTTTAGGTATCTAAATTTTTAGACACCGCTACTACAAGTATTGAGGGGATAGCTGTGAGAAGAAAGGACGGAAAATGGAAACACACGTGTTTCATTCCTCCCTGAAGTATGTGTCAGGGAGGCGGGCAGCTTGAATTTGGGATTAACTCCTTCAGCCAGATCAGAGGATACACTTGTATGTACAAGTGCATTAAGGATAGGTGAGACGGGATATTTATGGAACATAGGAAGTGTGGGTAGGGTTCAGAGGATTAATACTGGTCCAGCATTCGCAACCAGTGACTTACATGAGGAAACCTCTGAAAAAAACTCATGGCATACCAGTCGGCCCCGGGGTTTGAACCCGAGACCTCCCAAATACTAGCCAGCGTACGCTAAGTACTCGACTAACTAGCTTGGTATGAGAAGAGTAAAAACCGCGCCCACTACCGTATGCGTGCATATTTTGTAATTAAACTGAATTGGCTGTTCAGCACATATACTGTTGTGGACTCTTTGTAATAAGCCCGAATGTGTTGGAGCTCTTTGCAATAAGTCAAAAGAACAGCAGAATAACTGGAATGTTTCTGATCTGCCTAGAGCAAACAGTTTTTCCTAGATCACTTTATCAAACTATCTCAGCTGAAACTGAAATAAAAGTTCAATTTTTAAAGTGAGAAGAAATTTTTGAAAAAATTAATGAATGGCAATCAGCTGATACATAGGTACATTTTAAGTAAAACTGTATCACACAGGCCTAGAGTCCGCGTGATGCAATGCCAAAATTTATGAGAATAAATTTGTATTTTCAAGTAAAATAACTGAAAATCGCTTATTTCATTATCATAAAAGAATACTTCTACAGCAGGAGTCAATGAAAAGATTGGATTTCCTGAACAATGATCATACATTTTTTCGATTTTTTAATTAATATACACAATCATCAGTAAACCCTTCAAAGTTTTTCTGACAGTAATCGATATTATATTGAATATTTTCATCTAAGATTTGTTGAATATATATTTTTCGATCTGTATGCGTGATTTTTAAGTAGCCACACCATAACAATCGCTTCTTCAAAAAGAATTTTAATTATTCTCACTAGGCAGTAAAACTGATAATGTATAATTTTTTCAATCTGCACAAATTTGTAATTTTCAAAGAATTATTTTTATAGTTTAGCCGCAGTTTTCAAATTCAACTCTGTAAACAAAAATATTCAAATGCGTTTCGAAGCATATGATACTTGTCGAGAATTACAACGATATTAAACAGTTTTGTCTGCAAATAAAAGAATAATTTTGAAAAAAAACGATATCTCAATAATTATTGGATCGCAAGAAATACGTGAAAAATGAAACATAAACCATATCCATAATAAACCACCAGAAATTATAAAAAATATCAATTATTTTTAATTAACACAAATGCATAAAATTTCCTACTTACTTGAGACATTTCCTTTAATTTTAACGATAGGTATTTCAATGCGAACCAGAATAATGGAAAATGGAAGCACCCATAAATTCAAATAACCCCTAAACCACTGTTATCAACTGGGACAAGAGCAACACTAAAAGAATCTCCACTCACAGGAAGAGTTTAAGAGATAAATGATGAATGTGCCACATCAGTTTGTTCTAATCGAAAAATGAGTGGACTATGGATTTTTGAGCTGCTGCAAATCACTTCTCCATTACATTCGACAGATAAGCTCTGAATTAAGTGAATGCACTATACTGAAAATTAGATGAAACTTTTTAAAATAGATGCATTACCGAATTACTGCAGTTCTCGATATTTTAATTGATTAGAATTTCTTCCAATCGAAGCTGCATCAATTGAAGTATTATTAATTATATTTTATCAACTGCCACTTTAATTTGAAGTGAAAGTAATTAATAGCATTTGATTATAAAAGTTTGAAGTTATCTTTTTAAATTTACTTCCATTTTTAGGTACTTTATCATTTTTGTTTATGCAACTAATTCATTATTCTTTTGAAAACATTTTTTTTTTAAATTTTTACAAAGAATTACTTTATTTCAGGTTTAGCTGAAACTGGAACAAAATCTTTATGAGCTGTATGTATTTGAAAATGAACTCATCGTAATATACATCTACTTCTAATCTAACGTATAATAATTAATATGTGAAAAACTGATTTCTGGACAGTAGAACATTTAAAATGTATTTGATCACTAGTTAAAAGTATGTTCATGGAATATGCAGTGAGTTAATTTTAAACAAACATGTTGTACTATAAATTCTCTACTGTGATTTCGAACTGAGTGGTACTGAATAATTGAAAGGTTTACATTTCATTAAATTTTATGATGTATCATCACGTTCTTATAGCAATTATAATGCCTATAGGTTTCAATCTGAAATGGATAGTCAGTGGGATAATGGGTGGTGGATGTGAATGAGAATGAGATTGCATCCAACTTTGTTGATCCGGTTCCTGTGAAAAAAATAATAAGCAACATGTGTCCTATTAATAACTAAACGTTTTAAATGCGGTAATTCTGTTAAATGGCTAAATGATGAAATAAGAGGACTGATGCATGAAAGGGATATTAAGTATGCATTGGCAATAACAACTCAACTAGGGGATGACTGAAAGGATAACAAAAAAATACGCAATACCATAACTTATAAAATGAGAGATGCAAAAAAACATTATTAGGTATAATCAGATAATTCGACAAAGTAACAATCAGAATATTTGGAAAAACATCAAACATTTATTGCTTAATAAAACGTTCTTCAAAAACCACAGGGAATTAAATTTGGAAATATGACAATCAATACTGAATATAATGAAGTAGCTGAACATTTTAATGATTTCTTTGTTGATAGAGTCGAAATACTTGTTCCTAAAATAAAGAGACTTAGTGATTATGATCTTTATTTAGACATTATAAAAACCTTTGATGATTTCGTGAAATTTGAAAAAAGCTGCTTTTCATGAATTAAAATAAATCATTAATCATCTCAAGAATCCTGAAGATAGAATTTAGAATTAACGAGTGTTTTGAATGATGTGTTCGAAGTCGCGGGAAATCGACTTTTGGATGTTATTAACACATCCGTTGAATGTGGTGCGTTCCCTGAATGATGGAAATAATCCATCGTGATACCAATTCAAAAAGTGTCCCAATCTATATGATGTAAAGGCTATCGCAGAATTCACACCGTACCAGTTTGTGAGAAAGTATTGGAAACAGTAGTTGAACGCCAACTCTTAAAATTTTGTGACTCAAATAGAGTTCTTCCGAAGAAACAATCTGGTTTTTGTCTCATGCATTCTTGTGAGAGTAGTTTATTGAATCTCTATCACAGGTGCCTTTCTGAGATGGATGAAGGTAAGATTATCCTGTAGTATTCTTGGACTTCCAAAGAGCCTCTGAAACAATTAATAGACAACTGCTCTTATCTAAATTGAAAAAAATTGGATTGAATGGCAAAGTGTATCAATGGTTCTGCTCGTATTTGAATAATAGATACCAACAAGTTAAATATGGAAATAGCGTGTCATTACCAAGGATGACGCTATATGGGGTGCCACAGGGAACAGTCCTCAGACCGTTTTTTGTTCAATTTATATATAAATGATATGGGGAATGATATAAGCAATTGTGATTTGTCTCTGTTTGCAGACGACACCATATTATACATCACGGGTGATTATGTTGATCAGATGTTTCATTCGGTTAATGTGGATCTAAATATACATTTTGAATATTTATGTGACAACCACCTTAAAGTGAATATAAGTAAATCTAAATACATGTTGATGGGGAGTAGGTACAAGTTAATGGAAAGTAATATCAACAGCCTAACATTGGAAATAGATAAAAATAGCTTAGAGAGAGTACGCCAAATTGAATATTCAAGAAATATTTTGGAGGAAAATTTGAATTTTAAATCACATAGTGAATATATTTGTAACAAAATATCAAGGAAAGTCTACTTTCTTGCTAGACTAAGCAATAGGGTCAACATTAATATACGACTCTTATTTTTGAAAACAATGATAAATGCCACATGTAGAATATTGCTCATTAGTATTGTTTGCGCTGCAAAAAACTTGCAAGGATAGTATCCAGAAAATCCAAAATAGGGGCATGCGTATTGTATTGAAGTGCAATAGAAGAACATCCATTAAAATGATGCTAGAAGTATTAAACTTAATGGACGTAAATCAGAGAATTGTTTTTAAAACACTTGATTATGTTCATAAAATAGAACATAACATGACACCTAGTTATTTGAAGGAATATTTGCAGAACGTTAATGATATACATGGATATGAAACACGGCAGCGAAATGATTTTTATGTAAATTCCTATAACACCACACATATGAATAACTCAACATTCAGTATGGATATCCGATTATATAACACATTGCCGAAGAAAATAAAAAACTCGAATAGTGATAAATGCATTAAAAAATTGTTAATAAATTATGTTTATGAATATTCTTAAGTCTGTATTCTCATACTTAGAAATTTGTGTTGTTAATAGCTTTTTATGATAAATAAATATCATTATTATTATCATTATTTATCGTTAATATATCAAGTAAAGATGATGTATATAATTTTAAAAAATTCAAAGATATCAATTATCATACACAATTTATTGGATTTCAACTTGAAATTTTTGGTAAACTCATTTCGTCTCTTTTAGATTTTCTTCAACTATTCATTATCTGTGTATTCATACAGAGGTTCTTTATATCATAAAAAAACCAGAGATTCAGAAAAATGAGTTACAGTGTTAGAATATTAGTTTGTTCACCTCAAAGCACTGACTCTATCAAGGATACAAACAAAATTATACCTTCCAGTTATGTGGCATACCGTCCGCTAAAGCAAGCTCAGTATGTTATTCACATATTTCCTACCATCTCACATCTGAACAATTTTACAGAGAAAATAATATATGATGTTAAATTAATATATGATGTATAAAATATATAATACATGATATTTATATTGTTATGTTTATGAAATTCATGGAATATATATATATTTTTTGGCAACCCACTTCTCGGATGCTTTTTCTTTGAGGTAGTAGCACTTTCACAATCTAATCCGGAAAGTACGTATTTCCCATACAAGGAAAGAAATAATTACATCATTACACTTAATAAACAAATAATAGAATGAAAAGATATAATAGGTAGTTATGATTTATTATTTAGAAGAATGACATTGATGATAATCATAGCAACGGAATAATGTCTAAGTAAATTGACATTATATTAGTTAAATTTTGGGTTTTGTATGTTTATCTACTTCTATTGAATAAATATTATCTACGACTATAACAATAAATACTAAGATACAAATACAAATTCACAATAATTAGGTAGTATTAACTTAATTTGAAAACGTCAGAATTATTCAAGTAACATTAGCAGATGAGTGACGATCGATCTCACTTGTGATCTTAGTAGACTATATAGTGAGTTATAGCAGTGAGTTATTATTACTCACGCTGTTTGGTAATAGATACTATTAATTGCTAAAACGCAGTTGAATAATGAATATATTATTCAATAGGAGTAGATAAAGTATAGTATTCAACTTGCGCTAACGGTCATAACTCACTTGATGAATTACAGCACTCGCTTGCAGCTCGTGGTGCAAACTTCATCTGCGTGAGTTATGACCTACATTACCGCTCGTTAAATAATATACTATTGCATGATGGTTTTTCTACATCCGTACTATTTAATACCTACACTTGTATGCCCATAATCCGTTTCATAATGAGATCCATTATGATACAGATTTTTCATTACAATACAGATTTTTAACCAATAGAAACCCATAGTTGTTCAATGGAGCATGCTGTGCATTCGACGTTTGCCCTCTATTCCTATCTATTTCTTTTGTCCACGACTACCCTATAATCCGTACATTACGGATGAGCTTTCAGAAGCATCATGATAGTCATATTAACACCCGTGTATAATAGGTATTGAATAATGAATCATTATTCAACAGGGAAATAAGCTGTAAAACTTTCCATCCAATCAATCTCGCCCGCGATTCGAACCCGGGACCACCGTGTGGAAGGCGGAACTTGGCTATGCGGAATACTGCCGAATAGATCCATATGATGTGTTTTCTATGATTTTTCATATTCAAATTAGTTTGACAGATTGAGAAATATTTGAAACGTCTGTGTTGAAAAAAATTGCGTCTCATAAATTGTAATTGTTCTTGAATTTATCATGGAAATCGAAAGTGATGAAGAAATGTTGTGTACTCCACCGGAAATAAGAGATATTGCCAAGATTACTACATTGAATCTATTGCCGGAAAAATCAGGAAATCTCTGCCGAAAAGTGTTTAACAATTTCATGGACTGGAGAGCAGCGAATAAAATCCAATCATTTTCTGAGGCTGTTTTATTGGCATATTTCTCAAAATTATCAGCTAACTATAAACCATCAACATAATGGTCCCATTGTTCCATGCTGAAGAGTACTCTTAACATGAATGAAGGCGTCGATATCGAAAATTATAAAAAACTGCGTTTACTTTTGAAAAGGAAATCAGAAGACTTTCGGCCGAAAAAAGCTAAAGTATTTTTTTGCAAGAAATCAAAAAATTTATTTCTGAAGCGTGATGGAAAGTATATTGCAATGAAGGTAAAAATCTGGCTATATTGGAGGAGTCATTCGATTTATATTCATGAAATATTATTCTTTTTTATTAGGTTATAATGATAATGGGAGTTATGGGTGCATGCCGAGCAAATTGTATAACATGAAAATACAGGACATAAAAGACATTGGATCGGCTTTCTTGTTGAACGTGCCCAATACCAAAACAAAAATCAGTAGAAAATTCACTATTAATGAGGATTTTTACCCGATTTGTAAAAAATACATAGACCTGCGTATGATGTATTTTTTCTGAACTATCAAAATGGAAAATGCACTTCACAAAGGACTGGTATAAACAAATTCACGAAAAGCAAATAGCTGAGTTTCAGAAGCTGCCAAATTGCAATGAATATTCTGGACATAGCTTCAGCAGATCTTCTGCAACCATACTCGTCGATGCTGGTGGAGACATAACAACAATGAAGCGACTTGGGGGCTGGAAATCCACGATGGTTGCCGAAGGATACATAGAAGATTCAATGAAGAACAAATTAGACACAGCTCATAAAATATCAACCTCGATACAAGAAGCAACAACTGAATTCCAAATTGGAAATCTAAATCAAATAGGAACGACCGACCAAAACATTGATTTATTTATAAATTCAATGGCTTCCTTTATTTTCAATAATTGTTCTGTTAATATTAATATAAATAAATAAATGCAAAATTATCTATTTCATTTTTATCAGAGTGAAAGAAAGGAATGGAATCGATGTCAAGTGTAATAGTTGACGTTTACGTGAAATTGCAGTTTCAGTGAACACAGAAAATGTTATGTCAACGCTTTTGATATCTATTATTATTGTTGAAAATGCAGATTATTACTAATTTTTTCGAGGAAATCGTGGACAAAGTATAGTATTCTACTCGCACAAAATTACAATTTTTCACTCGGGTGAATTGCGACCATAGAGATATCACAGATAGAGGCGACAAGCCATAGGCCGCTCTGTAAGTAGCAACGTCAGTCTCGAAACTCAGTGGGAGCGAAAGAGAGAGACGATCGCAGGATTTTTCTGGTCTTGTCTACTCGTACCACGCGTATTATTATTAGAGAGAGACAGCCTAACCTTCAGATTCTCTCTCTCCCTCACCCGAGCTAACAAGTTTCAGGCTGGCTTGTCGCCTCTATCTATGATTGCGACACTCGCCTGTGGCTCGTGTTGCAAACTTCACCCCCGTGAAAAATAGCAATCATTTTGTGCTCGTTGAATAATTTACTATTATTTGTCAAAATCAATAGGTATTAAATTTTCGTAGAATGTAGCTAAACTTAGATAATTATATCATCAAAATGTCTGATATTAGCGATATAGAAGAATTACCATCGACTTCTCCATACATATCGGAGACAGCAGAAAATCCAATAGAAAATATTTTACCCCGAAAATCTAAGAAAGTGTACGAAAAACTATATGAACGATTTATGGACTGGAGAAATACAAATAATATTTCGACATTCTCCGAAAATAATTTGATTGCTTATTTTTCAAGAATTGATGGAAACTATGAAATCAACTAGTACCTACATCGACACATTATCAATAATAAAATCGTTGGTAAATATCAACCATAATATAGACATTTCTAAATATAAGAAGCTACAAGCTTCATAAAAGCAAAATTCCGAAGGATATATTGGAAAAAAATCGAAAATTTTTTCACATGAACAAAAATAATAATCTTAATATTTTTAAAAAAACGGATTAATTACACTTATCGTGTTCAATATAAATATACATAGAATGTTTAAGTATTGTTTTCCTATATCCATGAAAATACCCGAGGTAATGCCATCAATTACAATTTTGAAGAATTTTTTATATAAATACGAGTAATTACTGTTTTCGTGTTCAATACAAATATAAATATAATATTCAGAGTTCTTCATTATTTATCGGGTGTAGAAAAAATAGCGTATGCAACTCTCATGTAATGGTTATATATACACTCGCATAAACCATATCAAACTCACCTGCGGCCCGTTTCGTATCCCGGATAATGCTCGTGTATTAATAACCATCTTTACATGATCGTTGCTTAATAATAGTTATTTACACTACAAGGGAGGCAAGTGATACTTACCAGTCGAGGACGTAGTTTGCGCCCGAGCGTCAGCGAGGGCTGGCAAAATAGTCCGAGACTGGTCAAGAATATTGCCTCCCGAGTTTTGTATTATATTTTTTCTACTCCACTTCACTTGAATCAAAAAAAAAATTTCTTTTTATTCTATAATTTGAGCAATTCAATTGAAATAACCTGTATGAATGACAGATCTACAAAAGCCTAGTGTCCCTTGACACAACTGGTTATGAAATGGTTGTTATGAGATTCCCAATCAAACAAAAGTTCTGTCAGTGTCAATTTAAAAATTGTCATAAGCTTAATTGAAAAAAAAAATATTATTTCCCAAAGGGAGGTAAGTATTTACTTACCTCCCTAGGGAGGTAAAATGTACTTACCTCCCCCAAATCAGTTTGATAAGGGAGTACTTACCGAATAAGGAGTAGAAAAACTATTTTTTCTTCAAGCGTATAATAATATCTATATTATTTTCGACAACACAGATCGTAGAAATAACCTATTCTTTTACTAGTAAAATAATGAACGCTCATTATTGTACTAGTAATAAAATAATGAGAAATGATAGCAACGTCTTATTATGGGCGTTGTATCCAAGTAGGTAGGAACTGTCATTTAATTTTTATTTAATTTGATGTTTGTCAGTATTGAAAAGTGTTGTAAAAATGTCTGAAGTAGAAGAATTTCAATGTACACCTCCGGAATTAGTACGAGTTCTCGAATCAATTGAGATTTACATTCAGGAAAGCTTTCAAATGAAAATATTTCTGACAAAGCAAATACTGACAGGCACCTTACTAATCATAACATGTACACCAATGACAAGGTTGTGAATGTCGAAGCCGAAAGCGGTGGCAGTGGCCTAAATTTAAAAAACTGCAGTATACAAAACTGCACCTCTAATATTACATTTAATAAATAGGTAATGCTTATGCAAGCCATAACTGTTTTTTCATATTTGTATTAATAAATAGTTGAGATATAAACAATGTATTCAATTTTTTCAATTTACGCTTGAAGAAAAAATAGTATATGTCACTCGGAGCAGAAGACCCTTTATATGTTTCGCCCAGTTTGCACAGCCTCGGCTAACGCCTCGGCAGTGCAAGAATCTGGGCTCAACAATAATGATAGCCTTCTACTCCTAGTAACATAATGTACTATTATTTTCAATCGTACAATAATAACGTCATTTCTCGATTGACAGGATCATCGAACGAAAAGTTCTATTTCTCCGCCAAGGAGGAGAAGTGTTGCTACGCAACACTTTTCCGGCCGGCGGCAGGAAAAGTTTTACTCTGCAAAAGATGAATTGGTAACCATGAACAAAAAATTCTCCAATTCAAACGTCATTTTCACTTTCAACCACTTCTCATCAGGTTGCGAATTATAACTATCAATTATTTTACTTTATATCTGTCAGAATCAATTTTGCGTGGCAACCGTAACTAGGCAAATGTTCCATAATTCATAACGATCGTAAGTGGATAAAATTATGTGCGTAAATGTGAATCAATCCAAAAATGGATATTCAGATTTTTATGAATTTCAAAACGTTTGAAAATAAAATAACATATTTCATTCGAAGTGACTTTTCATGAAAAGTGATACTTCTCCTCCTTATGAAATAATATACTATTAGTCGGGATTATGGCAACAAATAATGGAACGCAGCGAGTTGGAATATATACTTGTTTAAATTTACAATGCAATAATCAAAGTTCAGATACAAAAACGTTCATAGTTTATTCACGAAATGGATGAATATAAATAAATGCTAAACTATTACAGCGTACGCAAGTTTGGCTTATTTGGTACCAAAATCAGAAATTGTTGTTAACATATCAGTTAAGAATAATGTAAATATAGCCACGTTCTAAAAGGTTATCGCATTACTAAGAAAAAAAGAATATTGGTTATAAAGCAGAAACTCAAATCAAAAGTCTCCAACAGTGTGCAGATAACAAATTTATAAGAAAAGGAGACGACGAAACCGACAGTTTGAGTAAAATTTAAGAAAAAATCACTCTTATAAGAAAAAATTGAACTAACAACATGCTTGTGAAAATACAAGATTGCGAGACAAACATGTAGAAAAAATTTGAGATTATTTGCCATGAGAATTTGGCATTTAATTGGCAATATTTTTCTCTGATTCAATCCACACAACGGACTATTTGCAAATGACAATAAAATTACTTTTCAGAGTAACCCTATCCTTTTAATTACATATGCCGTTGCTTTCGACAAAATTTTGCTACGTTATTTGCTTATGTGGAAACATCACAAATTTGAAGAGACACGGTGGCTGAATACCTATCTATGTAGCTGATTAATATATCGACAATTCACTTACAAACACGATTAAAAATGAGAAGACCAGAAATCAATTAACATGGATCGGAAACCTTTCACTCATGTTCTAAATTCAACAACAGTCACTGAAATTATCCAAGTACTTCAAATATACTGAATGCTTTAAATGTAAGCAATTGTTATTATTTCAATATGAATTTTAATAGGTATATGTATATAAAAATTAGAATCTTCCTTATTTTGTTCTATGAATAAATAATATCAAGAAAACTGCTTTATATTTAATGTTCAACATGCTTGCCAATAAAATACTGTACTTCCGCAAAACACCTGGAAACTGTTTTTTAAACTCGCGAACTTCCAGGACTCGCCTACTGTTAGTCTTAAAAAAACAGTTTTTTAAGGACGTAAATTACTATCTACTATACGAACATTTCATGTTCACTCCATGTATGAATGATCTAGCGTCCAAACTCATGGTAAAAATGGAAAGTCCAAATTTTGCAACAAAGTCTAGAGAGTGCTGTTGCGTGAAAAGCTTTAATTCAAAAAAATGCATAGTTCATAATTTATGAAGTAAGCGTTCGCTTCCATCGGTTTCCGAAGCCAAACGAATATTTTGGAGAGAAAATCATTTTGGAGAAAAGGAAAAGATTGATTTATTGAAGGTATAGAAAATCATTCTGAAGCAGAATCATACAATTCCGAGAAAGCTCTTTGCATTTCACAAAAGAAAATTATATTCTTCCAGGTTATTTAATTCTACGATAGAAATTAAGGTTAGTTATCTTTACTAATTAAAATTCAAGATGCTGCAGCCAAAAGAAGAGTTTTGTGAAAAATGCCGTTCCTACATGTAATTTTCCAAACGCTTAGGATAAGGAAGGGAATTTGAAAGCAGACCCAGCCCAGCACCTCATGAGCAAGTACAGAATAAAATTTTTCCTCGTTTTCTAAACTCTCCATTAATTTCATGAGGTTTTTCCTCTGAAGTGAGAAATAAATAGACAAAAAGCAGTAAAGTTGACGATACCTGGCCTCGACTTCTCTCCATTTTTCCCATATTGAATGATGAATTTCCAACCTATTACCTTCTCTGTATTAACTCTGGAGTAAGTTTTCACCTGCATATTGCTTCACACTTTTAATTGAAACATTGTTATGAAAAACTCAAAAAACTTTCAAATCTCTCATATAACTCGTGTTCAAAGTTGGTTTTGAAGCGCCATGTTTCGACGTTCATCACCTAAGCTGCACCTCTATGTTAGATCACAATATAGATTTAGCAAATATAATAATGAATGATCATTTGTGAGAAACAACTTTTTGCGTGTTAAGTTCTTTTGTTTCATCATACATCTCGATGCTTCGTAATACGTATATCAAAAAATATGTATTGTTTCTGTTTTTCTACATTTGAACAAAATTTCCAACTCATATTTCGTCGAAGTGCCAGAATGCCCAGAATTTAAAGAATTGGGTCTTCGTTTAGATGAGTGCCGTTATTGTGAAGTTGTACATTTATTTTCTAAAATTATTTTCTAAACACAATTTACCTATTTCAATATTTTATTTCTTTCAACATTTATCTATGAATGTGCACCATTTATTTTTATTGCTATATTAATTAGGAAGTTGCTGATGGAACACTTTCTATCGTACTCGTCGTTTTGGGTGAATTGTGTTCAATAAAACATTGAGAATGGGAGTACACAGCAGATTTTTTTTTATTTTATGACATTTTAATTGCAAATTTAATTAGAAAGATCATGCCTGATATAGAAATCTTGTAGGAATTAGTGCACAAGATTGATTTAGCTGGTTGCAGAATTCACAGTTCTGTTTCGTGAAGTTGGGGATATAGTTTTCTAAAAAAAGCACTATGTGTGTATGAGATGATTAAATGTATTTGACGCCACTTTATCTCTTATTATATAAAAAGAAGTGGGATGTTCTGCAAATGACTCATTGGTTTCGCGATTCTGTAAAAGTAAACCTCCAACTGGATGGAAGTTTTAATTGTATTAAATTGAATTTGAATACAGTTTGTTAAGTCCTTGGATTGATTTTGACCAATTTTCATCCCTTTTATCCGAACAAGTAGCCGACATACCTGATTTTTGTGCATATATGGAAGCATTGAAGTATCTGGTTGAAGACTTTAGTTAACTCAACCATATTCCAACTGAATATTAGCATAAAAAAATTTTCCAAATGAGAATTGAGTCCAAAGGCTACAGTGGGGTGCAGCAGTGGTTTTCATGTCAATTTTGAATCTCGATTTTCCAGATTTATCATATATATATATATATATATATATATATATATATATATATATATATATACAGTGTGTTATGCACATAGAATAAACAGTAGATAAAACTGACTTTTTGTTTTGGTTTTTATTTTTGAAAAAAGTAGCGTTCAATTAATCTCTCATTTTATATATATATATATATATATATATATATATATATATATATATATATATATATACAGGGTTGGGATAAAGTATGGAACCAAGTAAATTTTTTTTGAACGAAAAGGAGTTTATGAAATTTTGCAGGTAAGTCCTATAACGTAGAATGCATCTGATGTATAATTTTTTGTTGATAATTTACTACCGGTTGTACCGGAAATAGACCCTAAGTCGCTTATTTTAAATGGGATACTCTATATATTATTACATTTTTGGATTTTACTTAAGATTTTAGGCAGATTCTATGTATCATGTCCTATACCGAAAGCGCCCTGTAAACGATCAAACTTGTTTGTCAAATTTTAGGTGTTTGTCAAATTATTTGATAGTCTATGGCTTTGTTTGATGCGTTTGTCAAACAATTCACGTGTTTGAAGTGTTTGATGAAAAATTGGTTTGACGGCATTTTTGACAACTAAATTCAAAACCGTACTGCTCATTTTTCATGGAACGCGTCACGTCATGTCAACGAGAAAACCGTAACTAAGGAAGAATTTGTCAAATTTGTTTGATCTTTGCTTTGATCGTTTATGCCATTGCTTGAGGAACACGTGAAGTTTGTCAAACAAGTTTGTCAAACAAATTTGATCGTTTACAGGGCCCTTAAGTCTAAGCGTTTTTGACATATTTTTTAGGTTTTTATGTCAAAAACGACGATTGCAAACCCCAATATAATTATCAATTGTCCCTATAAGGAAGCCTTTTTCACTTACTTTGGGTTAGATTCCTTGTTGAAAAGGACCTACTTTAATAGATTTTGTATAATATTTGGATAACCTATCATACAGAGTGTTCAAAAAATAATATCTAACATGAGATTGAGAAAACTGACAAAAATCAATTTTTTCAAATAGAAACCCCCCATCTTTCTTATTTTGTAGTATTTAGCATTCAAAAAGAAGGTAATTTTGTAAAAGGTTATCTATACCTAAAATTTGAAGTTTTCGAATTATTGCCAATTTAATATTTTTATATGGCGATTTTGCATTTAATCGTTAAACAATTAGATCTAGGATAGCCACGATTGTATTTGACATTTCAAATCATCGTAATGGCATCCCGGTTAAATTATACAAACGAAGATTATTTAAACTTATTTATTATTTATGGAAAATGTGATAAAGTTATTTCAAGAACATGTGATACATTTGCGACTCGATATCCTCATAAACAAAAACCATCACCAAATACTGTTATACGAATTATAGAAAACTTCAAGAATTTTGGATCCGTAAAGGCAAAAGTGTACAAAAAGAAACCAGTTGTAAACAATGAAAATATTGAAATAGCAATTTTGGGATATTTTGAAGCATATCCAACAAAATCTTCAAGGTAGGTAGCATTAGAATCAGTGAAAAATAACGTATATAAAACATCAGTGACCACCATGGAAGACTACATGAGACGTGTTAGAACAGCATTTGAAGACCTGGACCACCAGTCAATAAGAAGAGCCACCCATGAACAATTGCTGCTTAGATGCGAAAAATGTTTAGAAGTTCAAGACACCAATTCGAACATTCACTTAAATAATTTTCTTAACATTTCTATTTCCAATTTCGATATCAATATTTTCATTTTCAATAACTAGTTTATTTCTGTATACTTTTCATTTGCGGGTCCAAAGTTAATCAAGTTTTCTATAATTCTTCTAATAGTATTTGGTGATGGTTTTTGTTTTTGAGGATATCGGGTCACAAATGTATCGCATGTTCAAAATAGAAAATTTTTCTTGTGACCGAAGTTGTATGAATTCAAATAATTCCATTCTTCTTGGAAAATCAGTTTCATTTAAATGCTGCACTAATGAAAACATGAATAGCATAGGGATTATAATTGTGTTTCCGTAAAATTCTCAGAACTGACGTTTTAGATAAGCCTGATTCTAATGCAGCCTTGAAGATTTTGTTGTTTATGCTTCGAAATATCCCAAAATTGCTATTTCAATTTTTTCATTATTAACAACTGGTTTTTTTGTACACTTTTGCCTTTACGGATCAAAAGTTCTTGAAGTTTTCTATAATTCGTTTAACAGTATTTGCTGATGGTCTTTGTTTATGAGGATATCAAGTCGCAAATGTATCACATGTTCTTGAAATAACTTTATCACATTGTCCATAAATAATAAATAAGTTTAAATAATTTTCGTTTGTATAATTTAACAAGGGTACTATTACGATAATTCGAAATGTTAAATACGATCGTGGCTATCCTAGATCTAATTGTGTAACGATTAAATGCAAAATCGCCATATAAAAATATTAAATTGGCAATATTTTGAAAACTTCAAATTTTTGGTATAGATAACCTTATACAAAGTTAACTTCTTTTTAAATGCTAAATACTACAAAATTAGAAAAATGGGGGGTTTCCGTTTGAAAAAATTGATTTTTGCCAGTTTTCTCAATCTCCTTTTAGATCTTATTTTTTGAACACTCTGTATGATTAGTTATCCAAATGTTATACAAAATCTATTGAAGTAGGTCTTTTTCAACAAGGAACCAAACCAAAGTAAGTAAAAAAGGCTTCCTTATAGGAACAATTGATAATTATATTAGGGCTTGCAATCGTCGTTTTTGACATAAAAACCTAAATATGTCAAAAACGCTTATACTTAGGTATAGGACATGATGCACAGAATCTGCCTAGAATCTTAAGTAGAATCCAAAAATGTAATAATATATAGAGTATTCTATTTAAAATAAGCGACTTAGGGTCTATTTCCGGTACAACCGGAAGTATATTATCAACAAAAAATCAGATGCATTTCGAGCCATTGGACTTACCTGAAAAATTTCATAAATTCCTTTTCGTTCAAAAGATATTCACTTGGTTCCATACTTTATCCCAACCCTCAATATATATATATATATATATATATATATATATATATATATATATATATATATATATACATATATATATATAATATATATATATATATATATATATATAATATATATATATATATATATATATATATATATATATATATATATATATATATATATATATATATATATATATATATATAATATATATATATATATATATATATATATATATATATATATATATATATATATATATATATATATATATATATATATATATATATATAATTATATATATATATATATATATATATATATATATATATATATATATATATATATATATAAGTATATATACAGGGTGTCCGGAAATGATGAGCAAAAAATTCAGGGGTGAATTCTAGACCGAAAATAAATGGTACCTCTTCATATAAAATTTTTTCGAAAATTGATTATTAACGTAGTTACAGGGTGTTAAAGTTAGATTTTATTTACAGTTTTATTGCTCTAAGTTTTGCCACGCTCATATTTCGACGAAATCTCGTATTTGGGGCTTTATCGGGACGAGGAAAACAAATTTGCCCACCGTATTCTCGCATTTTGTAGAGGACGCCACATACGAGCCTATACTTTCATTTGAATGGTCACAACTTTTTTGTGTTACACTGTATAAGACTTTTGACTGAATATTTTCATTCTCCTAACCTTTTGACATGAAAAAGGTATTTTACTTTTGTTTCGATAAATCTTACCGTTTTCAAGAAAAACGCTAAAATAACATTGCTTGCATGTGATGAATACGAAATCATTTTAATTAATTTTCAACCTTAAACATAGCATCGTTTGGAAACGTGCGCTATGGTTGCCGTAGAAACAAGTTTGTGGAGAATTAGTTTTGACAGTTAGTAATTTTTTGAAAATTTGTTATTACGCTTATGGTGGTCAGTGATAAATAGGTACTAAAAAAATAGCGTACTCAACAAAGAAAGAATGGTTTATTAATAAAATCGTAAGGTTAATGAACGAAAAATTGAACATTCAAATCAAATGTTCGAAGTGACGTCCTTCTTCTTCAATGCATAAATTAATTCTTCTTAAAAAATTCCGATGAACTCTATGGAATATTCCTTCCTTCTGCCTTATTACTTCACAATTGGCAAAAATTGTTTCTCTCAGCTCTTCGACGCTATTCACAGGTGTCCTGTATACAAGCGTCTTCAGGTAGCCCCAAAAAGAGAAATCCATTGCGTTTATGTCAGGGGATCTAGAAGCCCACTGTACAAAACCACCGCGTCCTATCCACCTTTCAGGAAAAGTATCATTATAAGAATTAATGTAGTAGGCTGAATACACTTGTGTATAATAATTATTAATATAAAGAATTCTTGTACGAAAGTGTATTAAACAAATTTAAAGGATATAAGAATTGCCTGACCGCTAAACTATAATGTGGTGGCGCATCATCTTGAAGCAGCCACATTGCATTTCTCAATCCGAGTGGTACATCTTCCAATAAAATAGGAGAGTGGTTTCTTAAAAAATTCAAGTAAAATTCACTATTGAGTCTTCGTGGAAAAAAATGTGGCCCAATTAAGTAGTCCCCCACAATACCAGCCCACACGTTGACGGAAAACTTATTTTGGTAACCACGCTCTATTGATAAGTGAGGATTTTCATTAGACCAAAAATGCTCATTATGAAGGTTTATCAAGCCATCATGCCCAAATCCAGCTTCGTCGGTGAAAAGGATATTACGAACAAAATTTTGGTCTCCATTATGGAGTACTCTAATGGTATTGCATAAATTCACACGAGCAGCAGGATCCTCGGCAGATAGCGATTGCACCTTTTGGTAGTGGTACGGATAAAGGTTTTGTTCGCGTATTGCTTCATGTACGGAGCTCTTGGGAATGCCCTCTTGGAAACTAATTTTTCACTTGTATTGGGATTATTCTGTATCGAATTCAAAATACGAACTTCTGCTTCTGCTGTTCTAGTATTCCGTTGTCGGCCTACATCAAAAATTCTAGTTTTGAACGATCCTAATTCTCCCAGTCTTCGATGGATAGTACTGAACATTTGCGATTGGGGTAGGTGTCTATTTGGAAATGCTTCACGATACAAACGTCGTGCTGCAAGAGCATCACCAGCAGCTAAACCGTAATAATAATGCATGTCCCACAACTCCGCGTTAGAGTAATTGTTATTCATTATTATTTTTTTATGACAACAATTAGTACAAAAGAACTTGAACAAACTTACTAACTGTCAAAACTAATTCTTCCCAAACTTGTTTCTACGGCAACCATAGCGCACGTTTCCAAACGATGCTATGTTTAAGGTTGAAAATTAATTAAAATGATTTCGTATTCATCACATGCAAGCAATGTTATTTTAGCGTTTTTCTCGAAAACGGTAAGATTTATCGAAACAAAAGTAGAATACCTTTTTCATGTCAAAAGGTTAGGAGAATAAAAATATTCAGTCGAAAGTCTTATACAGTGTAACACAAAAAAGTAGTGACCATTTAAATGAAAGTATAGGCTCGTATGTGGCGCCCTCTACAAAATGCGAGAATACGGTGGGCAAATTTGTTTTCATCGTCCCGATAAAGCCCCAAATACGAGATTTCGTTGAAATATTATGAGCGTGGCAAAACTTAGAGCAATAAAACTGTAAATAAAATCTAACTCTAACACCCTGTAACTACGTTAATAATCAATTTCCGGTCTAGAATGCTCCCCTGAATTTTTTGCTCATCATTTCCGGACACCCTGTATATATATATATATATATATATATATATATATATACAGTGGCGTAGATAGCTTTTTGCTATGGGGGGGATATGACTTAGTATGAAATTTTCCACTGAAGTTCTATTTTTGTTGATAAATAATAATCTTTCATGTGGTGCAAAATAAGTAAAAAAATTAAATAAAGTACTTAAGTTGAAATAAATTGAATTGGAAAAAGTTAATTGAATATCAGTGAAAAATTATATCAAATTGGATTTTTACATCTTTGAGAACTTTTTTGGGAAGATTAGAGCAGAAAATTGAGGTTTCGCCGTTTTATTGACAATTCATTTATAGCCCGCCTAGTCAATAAAGGTTTTGGATGGGAAAAAAATTGGCGTGAAGCTGAATATTTTCCCATTAATGAACCACTACCAGAGGACTATTTTCACAAAAGTCCCCTAAAATCCCCTTGGAGCTTCACCCCCTACCCTCTTAAATAATGAAAACGTCAATAACTGCGGAAACCCTTAAATCTACGATACTAATAATCGAATCAAGTTGAATGTTTTTTCGTTGTGTTTACTATAACATGAGCTACAATAATGGTCGTCTTAATTTTTACGTTAAACCTAATAGTTTTCTCATAAATGAATGTGAATGCGCGACAAAAAGAATTTTTCAACTCTAACACTTCAAATTTTTGCGTATTGGCTTTTTGGATATCATATTACAGGAAAAAACCTTAAATGAAAATGGTAGATTATTTAATTGTTAATTTATTGGTGTGAAGGTTTCCTTATTCCCGCGCGGGCTGGCACAGTAGAGGGGAGGATGCAGCAATTTTTAGCTGCGATTACGGGCGGCTGACTATTTCGTTGATCAGTCGTAGTGTATTAAAATAAACGAAATATGAAGTGATCTATTGCTTATGCCAATTTTTGTTCGGGGGCAAGGAATTCCCTAACGATTTTATTTTTACGTTTCATTCCACCATCCACCACCTATGGATCTGCCGTGTCTTATTATGGCAAAATCGGCAGCTGTTAACCACAAGGTGACAGCTTTAACAGCATCACGGACCATCCACCCAGCACTAAACTATAGTAAAAATATATCTTTCTTCATTATTGAAATTCTTAGTTTTTATAACAGACAGTTCATAAATTTTAATATAGAAATTTAATGAAAATTATGTAGTATGCTATTTACAAAATATAAGTCTCTATTCTATTGAACTTGGATCTGAATCTAATCTATATTCTTCGAAAGAAATCGGCGAGTTTGAACATGACAACCCATTACAATTCTCACACATTCCAGAACAAACTATGTTGGCCCTCCTGCACCCACAATATCTTCCACGTCCTTGTTTGCAAGCACAAGACAGTTGATGCAAAATATCATCTGGGGCAAATAGTTTTGATGTTGTAACCGGTTTCAGTGTTTTTTTCAATCTTTTTATTTTCTAGAGTTTCCATTTTTCATCCCCACTCTGTGGCGGGAAGTTTATTTCCTAACCAACTCTGTACTTGTAAAAAAAACTCTTAGTGAATGTCGATGACACGCTTCAGAGGTTGGTGGCAGTTTTGCCAGGTCAAAGTGACATCTCAGTGTACTCTTCTTTATCAAAATTGTAAATCTGTTATATCGGGCATTGTTCAAAGTTGAATATTTTTTCAAACCATATGAATGCAGTACAAATTTCTCTTCTGCAGCTATCAATACCGCATACCTCTTTAGATGTGTGAATAACTCAGTCAAGTCTTAGGTGTCATGTGACTCAAGCTATTCTATTGCTTTTAATTTACCTATGCCAAAAAAAAATAAGAGGTAGTATCACAACCTGTTAGTGCATGTGCAAATATTAGAAATTTTTTTGAACTCTGGTGCTAGTAAATCGAAGCTTCCATCTTGTAAATGGTCGTTGAGGATATAGCAACCCCTTTCTCTTTTAGGAAATTTATATTTTTCTGTTCAGGAGCCAGCGCAATTGACAATGTTATCAGATCTGTATCTGAGCCCACAACTACAACAATAGAAGTAATGTTGATTCGGTTTAGAGCTGTCATTGCAATATCTACAGCGGCATCTTTTTCTTTTGTTATTACCCGCAGACCATGAGTTTAGAGTTCTGACACCAGAGCAAGCAACAAGTTCTCTTCATTATTCTTATTCCCCAAAAAGTCCTCTTTTGCTGTAACACAAACAGCGTTTCTCTCGAACGCGATAGCGCAAGATGAATGGCTTGATACCCTTCAGTTTAGCTCTTCATTCTTGGTAGTAGGCTCTTCAGGATATCCGTCAAAATCAATTATAATATGTTCCTAAGTTTCATGTTTTCGGGCCTTTATGGGCTATTATGACTTCGTCAGCTATGATTCCAATGTCATGATGAATTTCCAGAGCAGCCAAACCATTCATTAACAAAAAATGAGATAACCATGAGTTTTTAATTTACAATTAATTTCATATAGTCAGAAGGGTCATTACAAACTCACTTCTTTTATCGTGCTCCTTTGAATCGTTTTTATTCTCTTCAAACGTCGATACCGGCAACGTAGCTGATATTGATATTCGGAAAAAAAATTTCTAGCCAATCATTTAGCTCTCTTAATGAACTTTTAGGCCTAATATCGCCTCTACGAATTAAATATTTTTTCCACGCTTTCAACTCAACGAGAACAGCAGGTGTGGCAGTAAGAAATTTTTGATAAAACTCAGTTTTGATGAATTCATCAGCTGCTTTGTCAATTTCGCATAAATCATTCTTGAAAAGTACCGAAAATCCTTTAATATATTCTCATGATTAGTGAATCTTCTTTCAAGATCTATGATGCAGAAGTCCAGAAAACCATCACACGAAACTTTTACTGACTCGACAATTTTTATTAACTTTAGAATAAGGAGTAAATAAATTCACAACCAAAAACCAAGATTTAGTCCTATTTTTTAAGAAGCTCATATTTTGATACTCTACATTACCAAATATTCAATATTAAATAATGATTGAAAATCTTCTATGAGTAGAAGTTACGCTTCTCGAATGTGAACAAGAAGTTTAATCGATTACTAGGACCAAAAATTATGTTTAAAAGAGCTCAAATGGATGTTATGGAAAATTTTATTTACGAACTAAGAAGTCAACCGAAACCTTCTCGCACTTCTTCTCTTTCTAAATTTTATACTACACTAGTAAACAAAACTGCTCCAGCTTTATATATAATACTACAGTATTAAACAGAAGCTCGAGTAGTTTTGTTTAATAGTGTAGTATAAAATTTAGAAAGAGAAGAAGTACGAGAAGGTTTTGGTTGACTTCTTCTTTCGAAATAAAAATTGTCCATTAAAGACATTTGAACTTTTTTAAACACGTGTTTTGCTCATAGAGACCGTTTAAACTCATTAATTAAACATTGAATAAAATATGCTCAAAACTACTAGTTACCCAAAATTAGAAAAACGATTCAATTTCTTGATTCATCATAATATTTTTTTAATAATTTTGCCTGCTCGAAGCTCGGAAATTATACAATACTCAATTTACAGCCGTCACAAAAACATATCTAGATGATTTTTATATAATCGTACGTACATTATGGCCAAAGAGGTCCTTAATAAATTTCATGTATACTTAAATACGTACATACGAAGACTTTGATTCAATTCTATTATAATTTCCTTAGGCTCATGGGGGGGGATTGATCCCCTTGATCCCCTCCCTATCTACGCCACTGTATATATATATATATATATATATATATATATATAGGGTGTTCGGCACATGAAGCACCACCAAAATTTTTTGAGGTATTGTTGGGGTCATCTGCTTCCTTTTCTCTTTGGACCCTGGGTCCTGAGGCTCACGGTTATGGGGATAAAATTTTTTTCTAAAATTTCCCAATTCTGCCTTTAAACCCTCATAAGTTTTTTATTAATACCTGTGAAAGCCAAATTTTTTCAACTGAATATTCCGTAATGTGTGCTTGTTCAAATAGTTTATAGTTTTTATTACAACTGTTGTTACCAAAGGCGCATACAAGGATTTTTATTCCACAAAATTAGTGATTTTGTGAAAATGTATCAACTTAAAAATTCAATATTGAAAAAATAACAACAATTGAGAGCTTCACTCTCCTTTAAAAACTTCTCTACTTAGTAAACTTTTTAACGGTATGCTACACGTTGATAAGAAAAAAATATTTCTGCTTCAAATTGCGTATATTCCTTCAGAAAGACGGAAAACGTTCGGACTTAGTGAGGAAAGCAATTTTATTTTTATGATCGTTTATTTGAACAAAAGTTAAACAACTAACAATAATTTAATATATATCTCTTCTCTAGTTATAAATTTTGTTCGAACTGTTTTCCCTTGTTTCTAATGCACGTCTGGCACCTCTTTCTTACTACAGCCGTTACGGTAGCTAGTTATTTGTTGAAGCAGAAATATTTCTCTTTTTGCTCGAACAAATTGTGATTTTAATATAGTAATTTTAAACAACATATCCTAGGGTCAGCCTTTTAGGGATTGTTGGAGGGTGCATTAAGCTAAATAGATTATTTTTAGCCCTCAAACCTTGTCCAAATAGAGTTGAAAATTTGTACAATCAATTCATGAAAAATATACAAAGTGACCATAGTAAATTTCATATATCGCAGAAAGTGAACAAGGGAAATTCTTCAATAATTCTAAAATTGTCAAACAATTTTCCAAGAAAGCTGGTTATATGTCTTCCGCGACGCGAAATCTGCATTTACAATCCAACGATGAATTATAGAAACTGTCAACTTCAATATAAAAAAGGCGTGAGTAGAAGAGCTCATCACTAAGGTCGTATTTTTCGTGCGAAATGCATAGCGTCGAGATGCGATTCTAACGGATAGAATTTTATTTTGAAAAATCACGCTTAAATAAATTATTTATTTTATAAAAAAAATTGCATGCATCGTGATTGAAAAAAAGAAGTTGAAACCAACGAAGGAACGTATCTCAACATCAACATAATCCACGTACAAAATTTCGACCCCTTGTTGTAAAAAAAAATCGCGAAGTGCACACGTACTTATAGCGAGACACATCAAGATGCAATTCGAACGGAATAATCACCACGGAATGCAGAGGGCTTAAGTACATATTTTAAATTCAAAAAACATACTAATTTAGAATTTTTTCTGAATGATTAAATGTCGAGCCTGGTCAAACAGAACATTCTACAAAAACTCATTTCTATAAGTATAATTTAATATTAAATTCGGTATATATTTTATGCACGAAATAAATTTGATTCTTTGCATTCATTTGTTCATTCCAGGATATAACATCAGTCGAACAAGTGAAAATGGCGAGAAAAAAACAATTGCATTTATGTTGTTTGAAAATGAGTCACTTGAAAACATTACACATAATGCAAGAGAATGTCGTAAACCTGATAGTTTTTACAGAATGCGGTACGGTTCACAAAATATCAAGAAATTGCAACATCAAATAAGACTTACCTACCTAGATCATATATGTATTTTTGCTTTCGTTCTAGAATAAATAAATGTTTGGGTATATTGTAGCTTCAACTAGAACACGCGTGATTAATTTAAAAAATAAAAATCAATAAATTTTGCGATCTTACTCTAATGAACATCGGATTTTATAGGTTTTTATAAATTATAGGTTCATACAGATTAGTACATGAAAGTGTAGTTTCTCCAAATACGAAACGTAGCTTGTCTACTATAATAAGGTAACTCGTTAAGATCTTTGAAAAGAACTACTTTGAAATATGCTTACGTACATTTTTTGTTTCTGTACTATTACTACTTCGATAGCTTATTCTTAATTGTTTAGTATAATTGAATTTTGTATATCTAATGTATTGTTATGTTATTTATTCATACATCTTTCAATGCTATATCCATCAGAGCAAGTAATTTCAGCATATTCAATGAATTAATGGACATCATTCAACTTGTCCCAATATTCTTCTTACAGTTTTCTTCTTTTTTATATATGTTGAAAATTCTCTCAGTAAATCTACAAAAATTTAATTCATTCCAATATACTGAATAAACAATGTAAGTATAGTCAGAACGGTATTTTAGTTTCTTTATAATATATAAAATTTAAGAGTGAAATCATGCATAGAATAGAATTTTCGAATGCATTATACCGAACAAAAAAATTATTGTGGAACCTTTTCATTGACGCTCTTTTGACGTACTCACTGACATTTGAGCTTTGACGTCTAACCTAATGTTGTGGTTGAATGTTCCAAATATATCGTTATAATTCTCTCGTTATAATTACAATATTTATAGAGAGGGTATATTCAAACGCTGTGTATGATTGTTATTGATGATTTGCAAATTATTTTCCATTTCGATTTTTCGAGTACTTTTCTTCAATGAAAATGGCTGGTCGTAATCGCCAAGTTCCTCATAAAAATTTAACAACAATATTCTGGAAAATTCAAGGAGCCTTTTCAGACGCTGTTACGCATCCTAAATATGTTACAGATAAACAATCTTTGGATAAAACCTGGAAGTTAATGGATAGAGTAGTGAAAATGTGCCAACATCCTAAAATGAAGTTAAAAAATTCTCCCCCATTCATTCTAGACATTCTTCCTGACACTTATCAGAGATTAAGACTTATTTACTCGAAATATGAAGATAATATAAGCACATTACATAATATAGAATACTTTAACATATTTATTATCAACTTGATCCGAAAATGTAAACAAGCTATAAAGCTATTCAAGGAAGGTAAAGAAAAAATGTTCGATGAAAATTCTCACTATCGTAGAAATCTTACAAAACTTAGTCTTGTGTTTAGCCACATGTTAAGTGAATTAAAGGCATTGTTTCCTAATGGTGTGTTTGCTGGAGACCAATTTCGTATTACAAAATCAGATGCTGCTGAATTTTGGAGAACTAGTTTTAATAATAGGTAAGTGCTCTGACAGTTATTTTAATTCAATATTTGAGCCACAACAATGAAATACTTACTGACAGCCATGTAGATTTATACTCCGAATTTAATCAAACCATAAATATGTATTATTTAAAAATCAAACGTTACAGATCATAGTATATATGACTCAGGAAATCTGCCTCACACATTTTGATGTTGCTAATTTGCTAGAGAATTTTAAAAATTTATAATCTCATACTTGTTCTTAACCCATTATATGCTATGTGTTGTGAACCACTGCATTTAAAAAACTGTTATAAACATGTAACATTTCTAAAACAGCTATAGAATCCGATGTTGTCATTCTTTTGTACATTTTTTTGCTTCAGTTACAAATTTTTTACTGCCTTCTTACGACTATGGTAATATACCCATACTTATAGCCTGAGGGAGAAATGAGAACAAAATAGAATAAATTTTATTTAAAAAAATCACCACAGATATAACATAAACAACTGAACAAAAATAATATACAGTAACATAGAAACAATTTTTGGTAATTTAATAAACATGTATTTTCTTGAAATAGGATTAAATGATTGAAGGTTAAAACGTCTTTACCTCTTCTTCCTGGTTTAGTCAGTTCTTTGATGTGATCAATGATAAATCACTTTTGACTAAACTGTATTATTTTTGATTTTCCCAAAAAGTGGTTGAAGTTGTTGAAACTTTGTATTAAATCATTATAAATTAATTCGTTTAGATGGTAATATGTGTAAGTAATAGTTTATGCATGCTAATAATAATTTATTGATGTTGTCAGTACATACTAGTTAATAATAATAATAATATTGATTTAGTTCTCAAAATTAATTCTACCTCACAATATGACTCACAATGCAAAACTGAAATGAAAACAAGTCAAAAGAGGAAAAACTCAATAGTACTTAACAAAGAAAAAAATACTACTATTCACTTTTACAGTAATGAAACTTTAAAAGCTGTTTGTTTGCTACTTTTAAAACTGACTTGTACATCTATTTTATTATCTGGTTCTCGTTCATTTTCTGAAAAAAATTTCTGCTAAAATTAAACACACGTAAAAGAACTCCCTCTGACCAAAATGCTGGATTGAAAACTTCAGGAAAGGCTTCTTCAGGAAGGCCAACACTGAAAGCTGAATTTTGTCCCTTTGTGGTCAATTTCTTCACTATTACTTCAGGTTTGTTACTCAAAGATCCAATATAATCCTTGACATCAGTTTCTGAAACATCATTTCCTGATATTTTACCCACATACAAGCAACGTCGTTTGGAAGCACCCTTAATTTTGGAATTCTGGGATGCAATATTTGTACCATTACAAATCATTTCCTTGTTTGTGCGTTCTTACGAGAGACCACTTGCCAATTATTATGTTGCATCTCTGCATCCTTGCTGGAGTTATTTGTCTCATTGTTCATTGGTCTTTCATATGATGAAATATTGTTTTGCGCCTTCAATGTCGCATCTTTCACTTCATCCACAGAAAGTAGCATATTCTGTCGTGATTGTCGTAGGTATATAACACTATAACAAAATTAATGAAAAATTAAAAATCCTAAATTATCAAATACTCATTTTACAGATTTATATGTTGAATTTATAGTTCTAAAATTAATGACATAATTTCTTGATGTCCTATGGGAGAAAATTATTACATTATATGCTTCTATAACTAATATTTGCTTCGATTTTTTTCAGATAATATACTGGTACATTGCTTTTGTCTTGTGGATTATAGTCACACAAATTGTCATGAATCGCTCAGAAATCAATAATTTTTGCAGATCAATTTGCAAGATGCATTGTAAAGACAAAACACCAAACTTTCTTAAAGTGTTTCTATAATCATCCCAAAAGACTTTGAAGACTAGAAAGCCATTTCATATTAGGCATGTGTGCCCCTATTAGAGTTGCATTGAAGCAATGGGATAAAATCATTAAAATTATAGGCAAAATATTGATACAAGGGTTATTTATTTTATATAGTCTGGCTGCTAGTTCAGATGCCAAGATATATTCAAGTGAGCACTCCATTTCAGCAGTGGAGTAAGATTGGAATGTGTGGAATAAGAAATTCCATTTCCACAATTAAATCTTTGAGAACTATATAATATTTCATAATTCATTATAGGCAAAATTAATCTAATGATTATTTTTGGTTTAATGATAGTTGAGAATTAGTTCAAGAGCATTCTACAGATCTGCACGGTTCCTCTAAAAAATCATCAGGCGAATTGTGTAATGTACCAGCCCCACTGATTACAGCTGTTTCTTTGGAAAAAAGTAAAATTAGAGATTCCAAAACAAGTGCTTGGGGTGCTTCCATATTCTCATGCTTTGCCGACGTAACATTGGCCTCATTGTCTGATATGTGCCCCTCAGTTCTAGTTCCACTGATTTGTTGCAAAGTATCTATAGCACTGAATATTGTGTTATTTCTATTTATTTTCACGATGGAGACTTTGTTACAATTGAAACTTCCGTTTGCCGATTTAACATGAATATACTCTAAAAAAGTACAGTGTTATAATGTAGATTGTCGTGATATATTGTGAACTTCATACATCCATATTGGAACCTTTATTTCAATGCAAATAATAAAATTTTGTGCGTCAAATTTATTTCTTCTTCAAGATGGAACCATGTTTCACTGTGGCTGACGATGTTGAACTAGTTGAATATGCATGATTGTAGTAACTAATATTTGACATGTCTTATATATAAGCTTCAAAAAGTTATTCTCCTGACTATCTATGAATTTACTTTAGATCTGAAATTATTGATAGCTATGCTTCATAATCTATGTCTCCTAAGATATATTCATTCAATAAGAAATGCGGTATATATAAGTAAAAGTTTTTTCGAAGCAAATCAAATAAACCCTTCAGCGGAGCTGATTATACGAGTTCACTATGCATCGAAATATTCCTATCTACCTTAGACGCTAAATGTTAGAAATGTTAGGTTGATTATCACACTCCATGGAAAATAATAGACAGCTGTTTCGCCCTTTTTGGGGCTCATCCGTAATATCCATCCTTCTAGCGAAATGTGATAACCAACTCAACATTTCAAACGTTCTTATGGTTTCCTCTCCGCAACATATTGGTATATAAATATGACACAGCTCCACCAGTCGGAAACAAATTAATGAAACACATCTTTCAGAAAGGTGTATTGCAGCGTATCGAAAGTCAACAGTCACAGGTGCGGGAATAGTTTTTTCGTCCCTTTTGGCACGATTTTTGACATTTTTTAGATGTCTGATATATGTATATATATTTTTTCTTTCCCGTTACATACTGGCATCTCTATCGGCCCCCATCAAACCAAATTGGCTAAAACCTAATATTTTTGAATATTTGCTTAACTCCACATCTTCTGTAGGTTGAGTTAGAGGGTTAAAAATTGGTACTTAATTTGAATTCATGTTTAAAACGATCCTTCGTGGGTTTCAACTCTTTACTCCAAGCGCGCTACACTTCGCGGAGATTATTCCGTTCGAATCGCATCTCCACCTGCTTCGCTATCAGTATTTTTATTACGGTTTGCTATAAAAGCGTGGTTCATCAGTAGATACATTTCAAGAATTTCTTTTTCACTAAAATAAATTATTTTCTAATTTCAATTTTGGTTTGCTATTAAAGCCTGGTTTTTCAAACCATAATTCATTCCTTTCGAATTGCATCTCGGCGCAATGCATTTCGTCCGAAACATACAACCTTATTAGTGACGGAGCTTTGCTGCTCTCGCGTTTTCTTTCTTATTTTTCTATACCTAGGAGATCAAATAATTAAGCTTGTTCCCTATTGATTAAGGAGAAATACGTTTATGCATGATTTAACGCGTTTATGTGATTATAAAATTCCTAAATGTTCCATTGGGAAACTTTCTATAACAACAAAGATGTTATAAATTCCATTTGTGACCTAAGTAATATGTGAGATATAGTGTGTTTCTACTTATAAAACAATACTTGTATAAATTAATTTTCCCTTCAATTTCTAAATCAAATATTCCTTTCAATAATATTGCAGTTGACGCTTTTTTTTTTGTCTCCTATACTATTGATTCACTTGTAAGAACTCTTCTATTCAATAAATTTTTTCATTATATTCGTAAATAATTCATTATGGTTAAGTATCGAATAAAAAAAGTAATTAGTAAATTATTATAATTTTTCAGCACGCTTGTACCTTGGAAAGTGTTCAAACAAGAACTACATAATGTTCACCCCATTCGTTCTGGTCTAGAGGCAATGGCGTTAAAATCAACGATAGATCTTACCTGCAATGATTTCATATCAAATTTCGAATTCGATGTTTTTACAAGGTGAGTTTTTCTTATTAGGCATCACGTTATATATATATATATATATATATATATATATATATATATATATATATATATATATATATATATATACATACATATATATATAATACTTGTATATATAATAATTGTCATTTGGTAATTGTAACAAAATGTATATCGGTAGAACACATAGAAACTTCGGAAAAATAATCAAATAACAAAAGCGCTGTTTTGAAACCAATAATCCAATCATTTATTGAATGGGAATAATTCATTCAATACAGATTTGCATATTTTACATAGAGAGAGTAGAGGATTGAAATTTTTGGGAAGCACTAGACATTAACAGGTATAATAATTCTGATAACTTACTGAAGTAGACTGAAATCATTCCTCCCTATTGAATATATTCAATATCTGATGAAATTAGTAAAAATTGTCTCTAAAGATTACCTACTCACCACTCCATTATTCAATTTCTTGTTGTAATCGTTTCTTTGAGGTATTGAAATTTATTTAATTTTAGATACCAATATGTTAGTATTCCGTTCTATCTGATGACGCCACCGCGTGGTGAAACACAACATCATAGATTCAATTATAATATGAAACATGTGTTTTTATTATGGATTTCAACCAAGTAACGGTCTCATCAATTCAAAACACTTATTAGACCAAGCGCCAGAGCAAAAAAACTCTGTTCGTAATGCAATTTTCTACAGAATGGATTTGACTTTTGGAACATGTTCAGGGGTGCCCCCTGAATATAAATCCACGTTGGCGTCATGCGGGGGTGATCGCGTTAGCCGCCATCTTGGAAACTACGTTTTATCAAATATCTCCTGAACCGTGCGACAAAAATAGTGAAGATCATTTTCGTAGAAAATATCATTCTCTACAACTTTTATTTTCAACTTTTTTCCATACAATGCATAGATTTTTATTTATAGCGCTCTAAACTTTTTTCATTTTGTTTATTGCTAAATATATAGTTAACGGTTGATGATACATGAAAAATGGTGATAAGCAAATTTGTAGAGCATGAAATTTACTATAAATTTAATCTGCAACTTTTTTCCGTGAAATTTATACTCTAAGAGATATAACGCTGTAAATGCCTAGTCGACGCAGAATATACACGAGATTATAATGATGTATATTAACTTAAAAAAGTTAAAAATAAGAGCTGTAGAGAATGTTATTATCTACGAAAACGAACTTCACGAGATATTTGATAAAACGTCTTTTCCAAGATGGCGGCTAACGCGACCACCCCCGCCTGACGCCAACGTGAATTCATATTCAGGAGATACCCCTGAACATGTTTCAACAGTCAAATCAATTGTGTAGAAGATTGCAGAAAAAAATACGCGGCGCTTGGCCTATATTCTGTATTGTCATTATGAGTTATTTTATCATACTGTCATAGTAAAGTACTGCCGTGCTAACAAGAAAGGTGCTATCTGCAAAATTTGGTAAATTGAGATTTATGGGTCATAGTCATCGTAAACATTTTATCTACATCTTTGCAAAGTTACAACGTCCTATCTGCGTCGTAAGTGCTTTATATTATACCAAATTGTTTTGTGTTATGTGAATAAAAAGCCATGTTTGCTAACATACATTGTCCGATCAAACATTCACTAACACAAATAGTCCGTTCTGCCTTCGAAACTGCAGTTAGGACAATTTAACGTAGTATTTTGTGCTGAGCGACATCTGTTGGGACAATTAAGCGTAGCATGACAGAATCTTAATGTGTAACATTACGTCAAGTAAATGACAAACCGTGTTTTTTATTGTTATATATCCGGTGTTTTTTTGCATTTTTAAGTGAATAAATAGTGTGAGTAATGGATCAATGGTAAGTTTGACGATGTTTTCTTAATTTTGAACAATAATATCTGATTGTTATTTATGTCTTGTAGTGCATCCTTCAACCGGCACTGTGCCGGCTACCACTGCGACAGTGGTAGTCGAGGCAAACGTATGGTATCTATTGGTTTAAATCTCCAACTCAAAAAAAAAATAAACGTTATTAGAAACTCTAAACAAACTAATAAAGCCAAAAGTAATAAAGATCCAGATTATGCACCAGGGCACTCCAATGAATTAGGCAATATAAGTGGAAGTGAGTCGGATTCTAGTTACGAATATAGCCAAATTACTCCACCTAGTAAACAAATACACATCTTGTCCAATGTTATATTAGCTCCTGAAAGTGTTAATCAGGTAGCCATAAATAATTCAAGATATTCGAATATTGAACAAGAAGACAGCAAAGAGAATTCTAAGGAAAATTTAGCTGATATAGAACCACAAGAAATCGAGTTTAACTCCGTTCAGATCTTCATTCGAGAAAATATTTTACAAGAAATTGTTGATAAATCAGTTGAAAAAGTGGAAAGTAAACTTTACACAAAATATGGAGAATTGAGAAAACGAAAAAGATTTGAGGAACCATTAGTTGAAAGGAAGAAACAAAAGATTGAGAGTTACATTAGAGCTCATGAAGTTAAGAAATCTTGTAAATGCAAACTCAATTGCACCCAAAAAATTTCGTATACTAGACAAATAGACATCAATAAACAGTACTGGCTATTACCAAAGGAACAACAAAAACAGTTTGTTTTGGAGAGGGTGAAACAAAGTAAAAAAAATAGAAGTACAACCAAAAATTATTTTTTTCTTTACAAAACCGAATTCGAAAACGAATTTATTGAGTTGAAGGATATTTTTATAATGAAGTACGTTAAGGGCACGCTAACGAAGCCACAGGCTCGTAACGCATGTCGCGGTTTGTCTTTAGATCAAAAAAATAATCTTATATCCAAATTAAATGCCCACATTCCTCAAAATTGCATGAAATTTTGGGAAGACTTGCCGGTTAACGAGAATGGTATTGATGAAGAAAATGATTAGTATCCCTATTATTCCTTTTTCATGTTCCTATCATTTTATTATTATATAAATTATATGTTCAGTTGATTAAAGTGTTCAGTATTAAAACATTAGTTTAATTTAGGACAAATTCAGTAAGTAAAATTGGAAACAACCTAATTGCATATACTAACCTACATTGTCCTAAGTGACAATATTATCAAATATCTCCTAATCGGGAAGAGGTAAATCAAAATTATGACATGCAATTAGATTCTATTTTCCGACGCAATATATAAAATAAAATATGAGAAGTTCCTTACAAAACCATTTGTTTTAGAGTAAAATAAAACAAAAACCTGATTTTCTCAAAACTTAAATAATGCAGATAGGACCTTTCTTGTTAGGACGGCAGAGTACTCATTACCAGTTAACTTAAAGGAAAACTGAATCTGAGTAGAGAACCTGATGGAGTTACCAGACCTAATTGTTTCATTCGCGTTCCCATTTTAATTTGCTAATTATTTAATTAATTAAATCAAATTATGTCGACACGGACTAGAACTCACAACTGAAAATCACGTTGACTTTTATTTGTGATAAGTGAAGGGATGCTGTGAAAGAATCTAACAAATAAATGATAGTTCAAGAAAACTAAATAACACGCCTTAATAGAATAGCAAACTAAATAAAAGAAAATAATTTTCAATAAATTTAAATTATGAATAGTGTGATTTAAAAAAAATTTCTTTATTGTAGAAAAACTTGTGGTGCTTGCAGTCAATTGTTATAATATTCTGACAGATATTGGTAAAATTATAGTCATTATGGAAATATCTTGAAAAGCACCCCACGCTTTTCTACAATAAAAGAAATTTTTCTGTTAATTACACTATTCTTAATTTAAACTTATTGAAAATGATTTTTCATTTTTAAGTTTTCTTTTAAATCGTGTTAATTAGTTTTTTAAACTATTATTTATTTTCTACTTTCAGTTCGGTTATATGTAAAAGCGTGTTTTTTCAACTATTATTTATTTTTTATTTTTAAGTTCTGTTAACTACAAAAGCGTTTTTTTAAAACTGTCATTTATCTTTGTTTTTATAGTTTTAAACGCGTACTTAGCACAAAGACACAAACAATGGAACAAACTATTTAAATTATTGCATTGTCATCGGTCCTTGATAAGTGTGCAAAGTTTCAAATCAATCCGACGTTTTGAGGGGGTGAAAATCACGCTCAAAGATTCCGTTACATAGATACATACATACCAAGCTGATAAAAGAGTGTTAAAAACAGTTCAACACAGTGAGTGTACATTTTATTTATTAACTCGGTTATAGTTATTTACAATATTAGTGTTGTAAACTCGATGTTTTATCCAACTCGGCTAACGCCTCGTTCGACAACTTTAACATCTCGTGTTGTAATATGAATTTACAACAAAGAATATTGTAGAAAATTTTATCTACTTTCATCTATGAATAAAAATAAAATATTTGGCAAAAGGCATTTTAAAAAATAAAAATGCACCTGTAAAAATGCACCTGCTATTAAGTTTACTAATAAAGTTTTTATGTTACCTTTCGCATGGTTGCATGGTACATTCGAAACATTGTCAAACAAATCCAAAAATATAAAAAGCGCTTCTCAAATTGAGCGATTCTGATGGAAGTTAATTATAAATAAATTATTCTTCTAAAAGGTGTGGTTGTATTTACCATCAAAATGTTAATAAAACCGGTTTTTTTTCATTACAGCACAAGTGCTGTAAAGGGATCTATTACAGCACTATTTCTGTAATAGGTGCCCTTACAAAACGATTTATAGAACTGTAAAATTCATATTACTAAATTAAAGTAGATAAAACGCTACACTATCATTTCCTTCTCCATCTTAGTTGAACTGTCAGTTTATCCGTTTTTCATTTATTTGGACACGATCCGTTTAGTTGTCAGTTCTACTTCACTTTGGCATGATTTGATATAATTGTCACTCAAATTAATGGCAACTTAATTAACGAACGGAAATGAAACATTTAGGTCTGAACATTCCGTCAGGTCAACCTCGCCGATTAAGTTTTGCTATCCAGTTTTTGCTTTTTACATACAGGATGAACTGACAGTTTGGGTGAGACGCAGGCGGAAATGAGACCTGAAACGATTGTGTCAAACTTCTTATAATGGGAGAAATTATATTTCTACTAAAAAAATTCAATAGTACCAAGTGCGTTATATAGATCCTAACGCCCGGAGGGAAACATTCGGCCCGAGGGCCTTTGACCCGAGGGATGAATGTTATATTTTGTTAATATGAATGTTGATATTTTGACGTTTGTGAATATTTTTGTCATCAAATGTAGTGAATGTCATTGCTGTTTTCTTTGTGTAGTCTTATAGAAATAATGTAGATGAAAATGAATTTACCCAAGAATATCATAGAAAATGCAGCCAAAGCGGCGAATAATTCATTGCCGGAGAAATCCAGAGTCGTATACGACAAAGATTATGAAGTATTTAATCAATGGAAGTTGCTTCATTTCTCCTCGTACAATTAGCGGGCGTTATGATCCATTATGCCCGCTCATTACGCCCTAGGGCATGATGAGTGTATTTATAGCAACCGTATATAAGGTAAAATCAACAAATAATATACAAGTGAAAAATAAAAAAAAGTATGAAATACATTTAGCGAGTATTATGTTATTTTCGTCCTATTGGACTTCATTATATTATAAATTCATAAATGTAGGTACCTTTCCAACAAAATACGTAGTACACCTATAAACTTCTACACAAGTAGAAAGTATAACAATTTGTAAGATGAACTATTTAAAATAGCGAATGTTGAAAGATTACGAAGTTTGATCAATTAGTATGCGATGAAACCGATAAAATCCGTTTCATCGTTTTAAAAGTTGGAACTCGTTGAACGTGACTAGAACCTTCCCACGATTGTAGAATTATTCGTAGGACATAACGGTGCTTACAAGTCAGTGGCGTAATTATTTCCATTGTTTGTTGGATGAACGGTAGGAGTATAATTCTTCGTATTTACAACAATAAAAAAATCACTTGTATTTAA